>NJRL01000132.1:127896-174966 GCA_003063815.1 Aphaenogaster rudis
GATCTGTATCTGGCCAAATTTTTTAATATTTCAGCAAAACCGTTCTTTCCGTGTAGGCAATACGGGACGATAAACTCTGGGTTAAAAAAAGATGTATTCTTTCACGTAACACAGCCAAATATTTGCGAAAAAGGGCAAATATCGTTTCGTTTCTTGAAATCGTTTGACATCTCGTGCGAAGCGAACACGGAAAGAACGGTTTTGCTAAAGTATCTAAAAATTTGGCCAGATACAGATCTGAAAATAATTTTGTTAGACCATCAAAAGTAACTACGTTGGACGCTCAAACATGATGATAGTACTACAAAAAGTTTTGATATTTCAGCAACTATTTTGGACGTCCTACATAATTACTTTGATGGTCCAACAAAATTATTTTCAGATCTATATCTGGCAAAATTTTTAGATATTTTAGCAAAACCATTCTTTCCGCGAAACGAAAGAGTGCAATTTCGATGGATATCCATTGGAATGGCACAATGTTGCACGAGGAGCTAGAAAGAAACGTTGGAACTGTCCATGACGAAGGTAGTTATTAAACAATGCGATCGCGAAGCGGCGAGGTATGAGCTAGCTCGCGTGATATTCATTGTATTTCGTAAATTATTAGCTGCGTTACAATGGGCAATTATCACATAGTGAGGCACTCCGTAAATCATTTTGCTCGCTGCCGTCGCATTTTACATTCCTATGAGATCCCGATAGATCCTCGTAACGAGCTTCAGTTTATTACCCCAAGATATCTATCTTGGATGAATTATTCATGTCTTGCTCAGTGCTTATCGTGCATTATTATCATCTTAATCAGCCAAACCGCTAATCTAGCATCGCGAAATTTTATACCACAGTAGCCGACTAATTCTGCAATAAAAAGTACGCCCATCCAATCGTGTACGCTCATCCAATCTAATCCTTCGTCGCGGCCGAACTTTTATTAACATTCCCAACGTTAGTTAACGTACGTGCGGTACAATCTTAGAAATTAATTGAAAGTAAACCGCGCGATGTCGCCTCGGGCATCATGATTGGCCTGACGCTCTACGCGCTGCCGCTGATAATTAATTATCTGACGCGCGATAGCAAATAGTCGCGCATTCGTCTTGAGGGAACGGCTCGTAAATTACTTCGCGCGCGAAGCTGCGGGCTGAGCAATGCATAACGCAGCTTAAAATCGTATCTAGCCGGTAAGTGGGCTGTCACTAGTTCTGCTGGACCCTGCCTGCAAGTGGCTGTCGTACGTACTGATTCCTCATTGAATACTGTATGCGTATGAATACTGCGTTGGACTGCGTTCCGGGTATTGAACGATCTACCTCGTTAAGCCTCGAAATTGCCCGCGGGAAAGATAGCTCAAGGGTGATGATAATTGAGGTTGAAAAGTCGACAGTTAACTTAAATACTATACAAAGTAATAACCTAAACTTATTTTCTCTTAATGTAATTCTCAAAACAACTTCGTTCTTTATGACGCCTTAGAATATGTATCGCTTAAAGCGTGTCTAAGATCATAATTGGAATCTAACGCGACGAAAACGCCCGGTTACGCTTTCTAATTTTCGACAAGTGAATGCTATCTCTTAACCCGTCGCTTATTATTAGAATCCCATCAGAGTTATTACTTAACTATTACAGTGAAAGCAAAATCTGCTCTCAATGTACATATCTATTCGCTCGGGAAAAATGAATACGACGTTGAAGAATGAGTATTTTGCCTTTCACTACGAGTATTTAACACGAATCGCCGGAAGAGAATAAAAAATAAAATAAAGTCAGGATCATCTACGTTGGTGGTCGAATTTGTTCGAGACGGCTTGATTTAATTCCTATTTTACATTCGGACGGTCAATTAAGATATCAAGCCGATAACCGACCCTCGCGATACGAAACACGGCACGCTACATTTATTATTTTGTCAGCGAATTATGCTCGAGCTGAGGTTCTCCTCATTAGTCGATACCAGATTGCCGAAGTAATCGTCGCGAAACTGGCATCTTAATGAGCTGATAATTTGGATCGGATATTTATGGCTCGTAAAAGATGCGTCGTGGAAATTCCTAGACCTCCCGGGGGAACGTTTCCACCTTCTCGTTTTTTTCCTTTTTGCAAACAGAGATTCGCGAAGCACGAGAACTTGCGAAGCTTTGCGCCCTTCATGCGTGCGGCTTTAATGAGCCGTGCGTGCGAAGAATGTGCGCGCGTTACCCTCGTAAAGAGACACAATCTTTTACTGCCATTTTTATAGGATACATTCTTTTCTTTTCTTTGCCGAGATATATTACTTTGACACGGTCGCGAAAATATCTATTTATTTTAGGGTGACCTGCGAATTCGGTGTTATTTAATATGCACGCTGAAAGAAAGGCTTGGTTATAAAGATTCAGGCTTGATTAATGTTACCAAGCACCTTGGTGAAATAGTTTCAAGTAAACGTATAAGTATTACATAATTTAGTTGTCTCAACTAAACAAAATTTGCTCTTTTATAATTATTACAAAATGTTTTGTTATTATTATTACAATCGGTAATAATAATCAAATACTTCAAAAAAAGTATTACTAAATGCATTTCACAAGTTTACCAAGAATTTTTTTACAGTGCAGGCCAAAAGGACACAGACATAAGAATAATTGAAACGCATAGACCGGTATTCATAATCCGTTCTTATTTTAAGACTGTCTTAAGTAATGTCTTAAGACGTTAATACGGCTCTGTAATTGGTTTGTGACATCTTAAGATTGTACTTAAGACGATCCTAAATATAAGAACCGACTATGAATATCGGCCATAGTTTGTAATTAATATTGAGAACGAAGGGGAAAGAAAGGCCTCGATAGGGGAAAGATAGGCCTCGATAAGGACCCGGAAGGTCCAACCGCCACGATGCTGCGGATCTTGTGCAAGGCATCGTGATTTCACAATAGATCGTAAAACAGCGTGAGTGCACGCTCGCGAGCGTTTACGCGGAAATTAGATTTTCCGGGTCGGGTCGTAACACGAGTCCCGAAATGTCATCGAGAAGGAACGAACGAGCTTGCTGCGAGCTTGCGGCGGCAGCGGCGACGACGGTAATAACGAATTAGAGAACCGCGGGCTTTTGATAGGGTAATTCTGAGGGTAGGCTCCGTGACACAGGGTTGGCGATCCGGCCATTCCCAGGGTTGTTACGTCTAGACGCGGCGGGGCCGCGTGCACGGGTCATTTCGACTTTCAGGTGTCCGTAATTATTATCCCCAGCGTGCACTCTCTCGCGCGTTGCGAGCCGAGTTTTAGCCGCGGCACTTAAACACGAGCCCTTTTCAGCCACGCGCCCTATAATTTTCGAAATTCACCCCCTGATTTACGGCTCGGCGCGGGGACTGCGTCTACCAAAAGAGGTGGATCGCTGTCGGCCCTTCGGCCGATCGTCCGACAGAGTTGTACATACCGAGTGTTCCACCCCAAATTCCACGGTCGCATGTTTCGGAGCGTTGAGGGCAGGGAGAGACGAGACCATTCGTTCTAAAAACTTTCATCTACGAGACAATCAAATTTTCACAAACGTACAAAGTACAATCCTCGACTGCTTGATGATATATTGCGAGAAGCAAACTTCATATTCATGTCAAACAGATATATCTTCGATACGAATGTAGACTTGGCTACAACTCTACCGTAGTTTTAATTTTAATAACAGGTTTTTTCCGCGTGTGGCATCGGATGCGTTCAGATTTAATTTTTTCTCAATGATCAAGTTTTTAATCACTGATAACCGCGTTTCTTTCTGAAGAAGATGTGTAGTCGCGTATTTAGATGGAGAACGTTGTGTTTAGTGGCCTCGGTCGCACCGGCGACACGCACACGTGGACCAGAGAGGCGTGCACCAGCGCAAAGAGCGCGGGTCTGCTGGAGAGGAAGCAGGCGAGGGCATGCAGGGCCACGCCGGATGTGATGCCCGGTTTGGTGCAAGCTGCCAAAGACACGTCGACGGTGTGCCAGCAGGCGTTCCGACATCGCAGATGGAACTGCAGCAGCATCGAGCGCGCGCCCGACTACACGCCTGAATTACTTACAGGTTTGTTTTGCGAAACCACACATTGTTTTTTAACACGTTGTCTGCCTAACAAATTTTACATGTTTTTTGTACGGTATACGCAAATTTCAGTTAAATTTTCATTATCATAAGTTTATAATGATAAAATATTGTGTAATATAATTAACGACCAACGTCTCGGGTGGAAGATTACGCTCTGGGTGTAACGGAGAACAGGGTAACGAAATAAGGATTTTTGCGCTGAAGATGGCTCAAATAGAAGCCGAAACGTTCGAACAATTATATCTTTTTTCATTTTTTAACTTATGAAATCATGTAATTTGTAAATGTAAATTACATAATACTTTGTGCTTCTAGATCTGCACTGACTCTCATTAGTCCTTTTGATTTTATTTATTGGTAATATAATTGAGTAATATCATATCCTGATAAGCAACGTGTTGAATAGTGTGTTATATAACTGTGTGTTAATTTACTTTATATTGTTAGCTACCTATTTGTGTCATTCAAATTTTTATGTTAGATGACATTTATTTTTTACGAGCGTTTTAAAAAGAAGTTGATCATGCCGGTTATCAGTAATCATTTTGGCAGTCAACGTATGTTAACTGCATTCTTGATAAAGTTGAAAATGACATAAAAGGTCAGTATAATTCTTTCCAGAGAGACTCAAATAATTACAAAAATTTATTCCGTGTCTCGAGAGATATTAAAGATATTAAAGATGCGAAAGAAGTTAACAAGAAAGAAAAACGAGATGTTAAATATCTTTCTTAACGATTTGCAATTTTAGAGTTAGTACTGATTGAAAATTCAGTTTGTTAAATAAGCAAATATGTTGCCTGTTGACTTTGCTCGTAATAGATTTATAATCGGTGATTTTGCGCGACGGAGGGATGCGAAGGTCGATGAAGGTTCCGATGGAAAACGTATCGAATATCCTTTGAGGAACGACGTAAATAGGAAGACCTGGCCAGGCGCGCCTCAATTAGCGATCATTAACAAACCGTAGCTCCCCACGGTCTTCATCCTCCCTCTTCGCGACCGGCCTCCGTTGGATTAATCGCTCGCGTTTCACGATGATTATATTGTAAATAAAAATACGCCCGAGAGATCGAGATATCCTCCGTTAATGAGAAAACCGAGAAGCGCCAATGAGAGATACATCACGACCATGAACGTAAAGACGCGCCGTTGTATTTTCCGCTCTCGAGAGTATGATAATCAGCTTTTCCTCAATCATCTCGATCGACGAAGGAAGAAAGGACGGCACGGTCCTTAATTCAAGAACGTCACGGCGGTATCTGATTTGACATCGTTACGATCCATTAAATATAATCTGTGTATAATTATTAAATAAAATTGAAATTGAAATTTAAAAGTATTATACAAATAATAATTATTATGTAATTAGTATGATACACTTGACAATTTAATCAACACGGCTCAAATTTAAAACAAACTGTTAATAACAATCGTGAAAGCAATTTTAAAAGAAATAGCTTCTACACGGATAAAATGGTTTTGCTGAAATATTAAAAAATTTGGCCAGATACAGATCTGAAAATAATTTTGTTGGGTCATCAAAATAATTATGTAGGACGCCCAAAGTTGCTAGAATATCAAAACTTTTTGCAGCATTATCATCATGTTTGAGTGTCCTACATAGTTACTTTTGATGGTCTAACAAAATTATTTTTAGATCTGTATCTGGCCAAATTTTTAAATATTTCAGTAAAACCGTTCTTACCATGTATTAATAAATACGTGAGATGATATTATTTTTAGTTGAATGCATTTAGTGTTTTAATGCAGTGTTCAAATGTTTGGTGTATGATTTTACTTTCTCATGTATCGACTTAAGCAATGGGAACTTTCATATGTGCATTTCTGATTCTGCATTTTAATGAGTGCATTTATCGTAGGAACGAGAGAGCAAGCCTTCGTCTATGCGATGTCGGCAGCCGCCGCTGTTTGGCGACTCGCGCGAGGGTGCGCTTTGGGGAGCTTGGCGGCCTGTTCCTGCGCGACTCCACCACGAAGAGAGCCACCCTCGCCGTCCGCGCTTATCTCGCCCTCGTCCTTCACCACCATGTCCGTCTCTTTCGACACGCTGTCCGCGAGGAACTCCTTCAAGTGGGGCGGCTGCGGGGACGACGTGAGATCCGCCTCGAGGATGGCGAAGCGGTTTCTTCAGGGTGCAACGCCCCCCGTTACCGGCGCGACCGCGAAGTTCATGCACGCGGTCAATATGCACAACAACAGGGCGGGTCGGAGGGTGAGCGTTTGCGATACCTATGTCGCGATCGATAACTTGTAAGAAGAGGGTTAAAACCGACGTACAGAAGATTCGGATTTTAGTTTACTTCATTGTTTTCATACTTATTTTTAACTGTAAAAATTTTTCATAGTTTTTGAAGCTCTATCACAGAGGTGGCCAAACGATCATGATCGACCGGTCGATCGCGTACACTCGAGCGATCGATCGTGTGGCAACGTGAAATTCACAATACAATAGTTGTAATTGTAATGTAACCATAATTAATTTAATTATTGTTATTTTATTTTATGCCCACGCAACACAAACATGCAAAATAAAATAAACACGCTTATTTCACACATAAACCTAGATTCCTGCGACAGGGAACAGTAAATCTGGGGTGAGGAAGCTGAAAGTAGATCTTGGCACTTCTAAGTTTGGACACCTCTGCTTTATCAGTAAGCGTCTAGAGAAGAATAGTTCAAGTCGAAATTTGGTCTAACAATAAGTAAAAGAATAAAACCAGCCGAGGAACAGAATCCTATTATCTATTGGCGTTCTTGAGGCTTGATTTTCGAGAGGGATATGATGTAATCGCAATCAACGCTTCGTGCAGGCAGTCGAGCAGTCCTTAACTTTGGAGTGCAAATGTCACGGGGTGTCAGGTTCCTGCAGCGTGCGTACCTGTTGGCGCGGACTGGGTGCATCAGGACCATCCGCCGCCGGAAGCCGTTTGCTACGCAGATATGCCACTGCAGCCGAGGTCAGGCCGAGATCCGGCGGCAGATTGCCGCCCCTGTATCATCACGATAATCTGCTCTACACTACCAAGAGTCCAGATTATTGTCTACCGGATAAGAAGAGGGGCAGCCTCGGCACGATCGGCAGGTCAGACGCGTTACTTTCACGCAATGCGTAAAATAGTATTCAGTCTTTCACTCTTTTAAAAATAATTATATATATACATATATGTATATGAAAGTCACCCAGAAACAGGATACTTACCCAGGTAGCAAGCTGACGTTATTTGTCGTCATTTTGACGTCAAAATGTCGTCAAGGATTTCATTTTAACGTTAAAATGACGACAAATAACGTCACCTTGCTACCTGAGTGAGTTTCCTTAAACTTTACATACCTGGGTGAGTTTCCTTAGACTTTAGATATCAAAAAATGTATGAAACACACGGTTTCAATGACTATGATGTGCCTGGATATCGTGCATTCAAGAGATACGAATTTTTAAACATTTATCCAGCTTCATCAAAGCAGGAAATACGAAATTTCCTATCTTAATTGTTATGGGGACATTATTCTCTTTAAAGCGACTATGTTTTCAGAATAAAACCCTTTTAGTTAGAGCTCGTAAATCGGTTTAACGTTGGGTCGTTAAAAACTCTTAATTTACGAACTCGCGCGATATATATAAGCACATAATATAAATTTTAGTTTCAATATGGCCGCAATATCGAGCGAAGTGTCGCGTAAACTCGAATCGCATTTTAACGTGGCCGGCAACGCACAAAGGGGGATATTTATCAGCTCTTATTGCGCGAAACGATCTTTCTTCATGCGACTCTCGTCCATTAACGGAGGAGCAACGAGCGAAGAACGTGATGAGTCCGCTTTTTGTGCGAACGTTGCCGATTATCGCGTTAACTACACCGTTAAAAGTATTTCGTAACGACGCTCTCAAAAAACAGAAATTGTCAGATGTCCAGATCCATATAGTCTTCTTGAACTAACAAACTAAAGGGAAATCGAAAAGGAGAGTAGAAATTTAGCCTGCGCGTTAACGGCGCGAAGATGTCCTTCTTGGTCTCTTTCTCTCTCTCGTTTCTCAAGGAGAAAAAAAACGAGGACAACTTGGCAGGCAGAAAAGCTGCATGGTGGCTTCGTAAAGTGCGAAGGGCGTGCAGGGGAAGACAGGATGTAAGGACCAGCCGACTATTTTTTTCGGTAGCCGCGGGCTGAAGAACCTCTTTCCTTTCCCGACCGCAGTGGTCATCCTCGTGATAGGTCGTTAACTCCTTTCGTAATACGCAAATTCTTTCTCTACTAGACGTATCTATATATGTATCGGAGGAGGCAGAACCCGAGTAGAAAAGTTTTTGGAAAAAACTTGTCACTATCCAGAAACCGGTTAGTTCCCACACAGGACACTTTATCCTGAGGATATCCCAGTGAGTGATCCACACGTTCAATGCGATCCCATGCACATCCTACGATTATTGCGATATCCCTTGGATATCTAGTGGATATCGCGATAACGTGTGCTGTGTGGGTTTTTGCTGGCTAGGATTAATTAGACAGTAACTGTTCAGAAACTGGCCAGAAATAAATACTGACTATTGTTTCATGACATGACCAGTTACTGACCACAAACTAGGCATGAAAAAATGATAGGTAAATATTGGGCAGTTTCTGTCCTGCAAAAAACTCTGAAAATACTGGCCATGGTTTCTTGGCCAGTCGATCTTTGACTTTAGCTGAGCCGCCAGAGGTAGATTTCAAGGATCGATGTATCCCCCTTTACGGCTTTTCTTACAGAATTAACGCGTAATTTCGCTTCGTGAAAATGCGCTGGCTAATAGCGAGCTCGTGCGACTTTATCGCACGCACTTTCCTAGCCTGTAGTCCCGCGATTATGGGCTGGCGGCGTGTAAAAGTGCGACGAAAAACCATTAGCACCGCCATAACCGCGGCTTTTACGAGACGCCCAGGTCACCGCTGACTCGCGACTTCCTTTTTAGCCCGCTTATACTCATCTTCCAGTCGTAATCGAAGTGTTCCGACGATCGTTATTTCGAGGCAGTATCGGCAAAGATCTTTTCCATATATTATTTTACAGCTTGCACTTTTTTTGCAAAAGTCGTTAGCAATCCTTCGTAGTAGTCGCTAACGATCTATGAAAAACTGGCTCGAATAGTTACGATAGCCAATTTTGCCTCAGCAACGCAAACCCGTCTTTCCTTTTACGTTAATGCTCCTTACGTTTTTTGTGAACGCAAAATATGAGCCGCATAAAACTTATTCGTCGACAGAAAATAAATTTTAATTTTAATTAAGTAAATTAAGTAAATTATAATTAAGGAACACTTTAAAACAATAATAATCATATCAACATTAGTTCCTAATTCGTTAATCTTTTTGGGTTCTGATTTGTCCGCTGCTCAAAAAAGGGGAAGAGAAAAGAATGCCACGTTCCCGTGAAACGATCGTTCTCATGGATCGTTTCCTCGTAGTATCAGCCAGAGACGTCGGGCCGCATCGGATGCTAATAAAATTTCCTTATCCCATTCCTCTCCCTTGTCGTCCCTAGGCGACGTAATGCCTAGCCACACGCGACGAATTTCTTCCCGATTCTTTCGATCTCGGTTATCCACGTCGTGGTCAGATAGCCAGGCTTATTTATGCGAGCGCGCCGGTAATTACGCGCGCGAGGCGAGAACGAGAGGTAAGGGGCCCGTCTCGGAGATAGGGCCCGTCCCGAACCTGTTCTCGAAACCGAATGAACACCGCGCGTTTTACGATGCCCTGTTCGACGGACAGTTCGCCGAGCGAATACCGTTACGACAGAACCCATTCACGGTCCGTGTTGCCGTTCCTCTCTTTCTCCGCCGCCACCGCCGTCCGAGAGGTGCTAACGCTAATT
Source organism: Aphaenogaster rudis (assembly GCA_003063815.1). Taxonomy (NCBI): domain Eukaryota; kingdom Metazoa; phylum Arthropoda; class Insecta; order Hymenoptera; family Formicidae; genus Aphaenogaster; species Aphaenogaster rudis. The sequence goes on from NJRL01000132.1 coordinate 137,841, forward strand.
TTTGCTACATGCTGTTTCGCGAGTTAGCGCTACCGTTCGAAGAGCGCTTTTAACAAGAATACTTTACGACCTTCCGAGGGGCGATCGTGCCGCGGGATTTTGATGGATATGAAATGGATATTTCTTCGCATCTCGAATTGGATGTCGGATCGTCATTTGTCGTCTCTCTATCTTTCCAATTCCTACACGGAAAGAATGGTTTTGCTGAAACATCTAGAAATTTGAACAGATACAGATCTGAAAATAATTTTGGGCCATTAAAATAATTAAGTAGGACGCCCAAAATAATTGCTGGAACATCAAAATTCTTGCAGCATATTATCATCATGTTTGAATGTCCTGCGTAGTTACTTTCGATGGTCTATATAACAAAATTATTTTCAGCGAAGAATATTCCATATATCTTTTGTTTATTTATCACCATAGACTCAACTATGGTGCTTTTAACTAATATATAACATCATCGACTGTTGCGATAAATATTACCACATGCCTCGATGGTCGAACTGGCTATGATGCCCACACTGTTGGAAAATCTGTGTACTTTTGTAAAAAAATTTGCTGGTTAAAGTTTTTGTGTTAAGAAACCCAGGTAGCAAGCTGACGTTATTTGTCGTCATTTTAACGTCAAAATATCGTCAAAGATGTCATTTTAACGTCAAAATGACGACAAATAACGTCACCTTGCTACCTGGGAATCAACACATTCATATGTAAATTTAACACATGTCTGCTTTGTTAACTGAACTTAACAAATATAAAATGTAAAATTATTAAAATGATTTTAAAAATATGTTAAAGTAATACAATTTGCACGTATTTATTAAATGTGTTAAAATTTACAGAAAAAAATTGTTGATTTTACTCTATAATAGAAGTGAGGACGACTGCGTGTTACTTATTACCATTCTCATATGAAAAGAAGATTTCTTATATGTTAATTTCATCATAAAAGTTATGTTAATTGTACATACAATTAACTTTAAATTACGCGATCAAAATTATATTTCTTTTTTGTTGAAATATTAACAAGATATCAGTGTTACCATTTAACACACATCCATATTATGTTAAATTAACACAAAAATTTGAGTGGACCGTTTGGGACATGTGATTTATGTTAAATTTAACACAAATTTTCCAACTGTGCACACGGATTGTAGGGAGGTTCAGGTTCAAATCCTGGCTGAGGTAATATTTTTCGCAACAAATTCTTTACATTGAATTAATTTCATACACTTTAGTAGGACCAAATCCCGGTCGAAAAAGTGTCGCGAATCGCGATATATTAACCCTCCGACTGAATACGTTTTTTTGACACCTTTCCACTGAATACGTGGACTTTATGCGTCCGACGCTATTTTCCTCACTTTAGAGTAATTTAAAATATCTAAAAAAATTCGTGGAACATCTGTTTACATGATTTCATAGTCATTTTGATCCAAATTATTAATTAAATATTTTATTTTTAATGAATTCTGAACACTAACGAAGGAAAGACTCGGACACCAACGACCCACGTATTCAGGCGGAGGGTTAATTTAAATTAAAAATTGGCCAGTAGTGTCGAAACAAATCTCTTCTGTAGAAAATTATTTTCAGATCTGTATCTGGTCAAATTCTTAAATACTTCAGCAAAACCATTCTTTCCGTGTAACGTTTATCGTTTAGAAATAGTAAGAAATTGTTTTAAATGAGACTATCATATATTGGATCCTGTCCGCTTGGGTCGCTCTGTACAGAATATATTTACTAATTCATCAGAAGCGCCGAAGAAAGGCGCGAGCCGCATCCGCCCCGGGAAGAAGGGCGGCTTTTTGTAACACGGTGATTGCATTCGTCACGGATTTTCCGGCGGTGAAAAGGAGAGGGCTCTCCATCGTTCTCGGATTATTCACGCCTCGCTCCGCGTGAATTAAGATCACCCACGGCATTCCGGAGATGATAACTGGGACCACAAGGCGCAGGAAGTGCCGGACGCACGTGGCAGTTCCGGTGGATCTTTTGTCTCGTTTCGCTCGGTCCATAAATCGCGCCGGTGCTCATTGTTCGTGTCTCGCGTCGCAAGAAACGGCGCGAAAGATGATGCCCACATAGATTACATATTGGATGTCACGATAATTTTCTGCGCGGCTACAATAACCCATATTTCCGTTGTCGATTTAGCATTAAATACGACCGTCCGCGACTCTGATTCACGTTGAGTTGAACGCGATTTTGATAAAATACGATTATATAAAAATAAATATTAATAGTAGAAAGACTCTCGGATATAAAATCAAGACAATATAAAAAAAGCCAATGTGAGCCAACGCCGTTGTTGGGGCGAAACAACTTATTTATTAAAGTACAATTACAAATTTTTAACTATTGCCTGAGTGGGAAAGAATGCAAATGACGTGTCACGACTAAGGATGAAATACTATAAGATTATATAAGGTTGGTGCAAAAGATTTGTCGCTTTTCTATTAAGTTTCGTATTAAATGAAGAGATACAGAGTTTTTTTAAATAATTCAAAAATTTCTAAATAAATAAAAATATTTTAAATTGGAAATAAGTTGAAAATCTTGCTGCCAGTGGCGACAATTTCGCTTTGATCTTGCTGCAATTTTGTTCTAAACTTTATCTGACAGATATAAGACAAATCTTTTGCACCAATTTAGAATCCCGTATTTTAGTTCCAAGTGATGATTTCATGGAACAATCTGTCTCGGTCTCGTTTTGATTCCATCTAAAATTTAACCACGGAAATTTTAACTCTACTACCTATAACGCAAAACAGTTTCCTTGGCGATATTACGAGAGACGAGAGCGTATCCTACCTGTGGACGATTCTTCGTCCTTCTAGTTTCACGAGCGATCGGCAATCATTGGTTCATTAACGAACGAGCCAACTCTCTATTTCTTCGATCGGTTGATATATCTCGGCCTATCTAACCCGGATATTAGTTTCTTTCAACGCAAACGCGATTTCACGCGTCGCTATCAATTCCGAGATTTATCGGCGACCAGCGAAGCGCCGCGCGAAGTCCTTTTCTCGCTTTCTCTCTCTCTCTCTCTCTCTCTCTCTCTCTCTCTTTCTCTCTCTCTTCCCGAGGACACGCGAACGGGATCCGATAATTTCGTGAGGGACGGATTATCGCGAGGTCTAATCCGACGTTTGTTTCGGACACGCCGATATTTCATTCGCCGCGCGCTGATATATGACGTCAGGTTCCTTGGTCCGCCACCGACTCGTCTCGCCGGTTTACAGCTTGCAACCCAGTAATTATAAGCCCGCGTATAATTATACAAAGTGGGCGTGGCGAATGTTTATCACGGCCGTGCTCGACCAGTGTTCCGTGTTACGACGTAACGCTTCTCGAGCGATCCTTTCCTTTTTTTTTTCTTGACGCCGCGTAATCTACGCGGTAGTCTCGATCGGTGCAAAGCCGGGCATCTTTACGGCGTCAGAGGCGGACGTCATGCAAATCGATTAATAATGGAGTCCGAGGAGGCTTTAACGAAGTAACCGGAGGAGAAGTTTCGACGAGACCATTGAAATAATACAGAGTTACCCGGTCCTTTGCCTCCTGCGGATTCCCATACAGCACAGAAGTTGCAGCAACATTGCAGCAACATAACAACATTGTCGAAACATTGCTGCAATGCTACTGCAATGTTCTGTGCTGTATGGGTTGTTACATTAATTTTTAACTATTACAAACAGTGAAGATGAATAACGCTCCTGCGCGATGAGTACGCTAATTACGCGCGTTTTATCTGTCTACGAAAGAAACGAAAGAGATATCGCTGTCTAATTATGGCAAACATGAAACCTAATCTGTTTGTATAATATCCGGTATAATCACGATCGAGTAAAATAACCGCATTAATAATAAAATATTGTACATGAAAATCAATTTCAAAAATCAATTTCACCTTTATAATCTAAATCTTTTCAAACTGTCTCCCTTTCCAGAAACAGTATTAGTGGTGATGGTGGCGTAAGAGTCATGCGTCTGCTTTCTGTGCCAAAGATCCAAATTCAAATCTACCCAGAACATATTTTTAATTGATCATCACCAAAAAGTTTTGTGTGCCATGTGGAAGGAAAGACATCTGAATGAGGATTGTGACGATCGTCACAATCCCCGTAAAATTTGAAGAATTTTGAGACCAGTTGCGAGAAAATCGGTCCACTAGCGGACAGACAGACAGACAGACAGACATCAGGGTATCGATCATGTAACTTTTCTTTAAAAGTGGAAACGTGAAAAGTGAAAATTTATCAGTGATTCCACCAATCACGCAGGCGGAATCACTGATAAATTTTCACTTTTCACGTTTTCACTCTTAAAGAAAAGTTACATGATCAATACCCAGGCGCTTATATATATAGATATAAGTAATTTTTCATTTTGCGCCATCACTTACATGGTGACTGTCTTGGTAAACGTACTCTGGTTTGCCATTGCCTTCGATTTCCACCGATGCATCACTCAGCATTCAGGATTTCTAGTAATTTACTAGAACGCAAGCAATCAAGCAGGAAAAAAAGCACCGTGTGCTTTTACGCTGACTTTACTCAGTCACTCAGATGTCGCCTTTCCTTCCACATTGCACAGAAAACTTTTAGGTGCTGAATGGTGATCAATTAAAAATTTGATATGTTCCGGGTGGATTTGAACCTGGATCTTTGGCACAGAAAGCAGACGCGCAACTCTTGTACCACGATCACCACAATTCTATGACAAACGCCACGCTGGTCTTTACAAGGAAAAAATGATGTATCAACAGCATTAAGTCTAATTGAAGATAATCTTGTTAATTCAATAACAATTTTAATAAAATAAGATTATACGTATTTATATCATTAGTAATGTTATTAAATTAACAAAATTATTTTCAATTAGACTTAATGCTGTTGATACAATATTATTTTTTTCTGTGTATCAATATCCGACCATTTACATCTTATACTCGGCTGTTAACAAAAGGTATCAATATCAAAGTTATTATATTATATTAACAAAAGATATCAATATCAAAGTTATTATATTTTCCCAGCCGTGGCGATGATCATCTAGTTTATAAATGTGATATCTACATGTTTGTGCAATTTAAAAGTTATTGATCGTCCCGAACACGAGATAAAAAATCCCGAACACGCCCTATCAAAAATTGCACTTTTCCCTTGTATCGCATACAAAGCGTATGAAAATCTCGTATTTTAAATTTTTACAATTAGAACGAACCATAACACAGTGATGAAAAACGAATATATAATAGAGAAAGACACTTTAGGAATACTAGTAGAAAAAAACCAAAATTATTGACCGTTTAGTTTTAGAAATACAATACTAAAAAGATCTCGAATTTCACGATTATTTGACGTAGAGGAGCGATTTGGAGGCCGCCGAGGGGCGCGCGGCGCTTTGTTTGGTGAGAGGGATAGAATTACCCAAAAGTTTTCAGCCTGTAACCGTAGATAGCGGTAGGTAGTCGGCGGGGTTGACTTATGTCCATTTTCACCAATGTAGATTAATTTTAATCTCGGTCTAATTCTTAGAACTGGAAAAAGATAAAGAGTAAGTTAAACCGAGATTAAAGTTAATCCCCATACAGCACAGAACATTGCAGTAGCATTGCAGCAATGTTTCGACAATGTTGTTATGTTGCTGCAATGTTGCTGCAACTTTTGTGCTGTATGGGTCTACATTGGTGGAAATGGACATTACAGTATACTTTTGGCTTGTACTGTCGCGAGACAACTACCTTAACAAAAGGTATCGTTAGAGTTAATATATATTTCCTGCTGTGGCGACGATTAAGTATGAGTCGGAAAACAATTTGTTTGCAGGCAGTGCAACGGCAGCAGCTCCGGCTATGAGGGCTGCGAATACCTATGTTGCGGCCGCGGCCACGTGACCAGGACCGAAGAAATCCTGGAGAGATGCGACTGCAAGTACATAAGCTGCTGCTACGTGAAGTGCAAGACGTGCAGACGAGTCGTGAAGACGTACGAGTGCAATTGAAGATAAACAATCCCGGATCTGGGACAATTGGCGTGCGAGCGACGCGAATCATGATCGCACCCCAGGAAGCGGAGGAAAGAAATCCGCGCAGATTGAACGCTAAACGCAAAATTAATTGATTCTGCGAGAAGGGCGCGCATGAAAGTCGCAAATACCGATTTGCGACGGTAATTATTTAGGCGATAAATTATTCACCGTGAATGTGTACGACTCTTTCTCTCTTTCTCTCGCGTGGCGGCACGTAGTAGAAGAGTTATTTATACTGTGCTACTTGCTATTTATTCGATGTGTGTGCGTGTATCGCGGCGGACGATGGCGAATAAACGCCGTTCGTTCGTTCCTCCCGACAGATTCACAGAGTTAAGCCAATGGCACATGCAAAAACGTAAGCAGTAAGACGTAAGCAGTAAGAAAATCAATATTTTTGATTTGCTAGCTTACGTTATTGCCTTACTGCTTGTTTGTGATTGATCGTTTTACTTATTGCTTACGTCTTACTGCTTACGTTTTTCTGTGTGGCCCATGGCCCTTATATGCACGAAGAAAATTTTATATTAAAAATTACTATGTATGGCAGTAGCCGTGGACCATTGCTGGAATTATAAAAATTTTTACTATGTTTTTCACTTAATGAGTTTAATAATTATTAATATAACATAGAAAAATTTTTATAATTCCAGCAATGGTCCACACGGCTACTGTCATACATAGTAATTTTTAATATAAAATTTTCTCCGCGTGTAAATCGGCGTCGTCGCCGTCGCGACCTCAAGAACGTAGATCAGAGCAGTGTACATAGAATGCTCGATATTTCAATGTAACCTACATTTACAATCTGCAAATACACGTTGCTTGGAAATGGTGGTCGACCTTCCTTATCATTCCCTATCCTCGCGCGCGGGGCGAAAATCGCGATATGCACAATCCGACACACGTTCGTGTCGAGTCGAATATGCGGCGAGATTCAATTTTCCAAATGGAAAACTCGCGCGTTTGAATTATGAATAATTCAGCAGCCGAGAGGATCGCGAATTCGTTTCGCCGGATACGACTCGAAGAAATTTTTCGCCTGCTAAACGTGAGATTTATGCTCACGCCAATTTGCAACTTTATTAGTATAGAATCATTTTACGAGCAGTACTGAGATAAGTATCGTTTCTTTATCAAAAATTGAAATTACTCCGAATTAGAATGCAACGATTTGCAACTAATCAATGTAGATTTCAATGTAGAATCATTTTGCGAGCAGTACCGATAAATATATATAATAATAAATTGTGAATTAATATTCTATTATAAGTTAAAATTGCGCAGATATTTATGACAGCGATCGAAAATTTACATCAATAATCGGTAATATCGATACTCTTCAATTATCGCCGGGCCCTCAGGGCCCTTTTGGTGGTCACCAAAATTTACCCAGGGTCTTTAATAGTATTGTCGGTCTTTAATAGTATCGTCGGTGCATTGAACACCTTCTTTTCTTTTTCTTCGCCTTGGGCCTCATCGAGGTTTCCTGCGAGCTTCTTCGCGCCGCGTCTCGCAGCTTTTTTGATCCCCGTCGCCGTTCTCTCTCCGAGGAACCGCACAGAGACCGCAACGGGCATCCTCATTATGGCCAGATACGTGCTATGCACGTAATCCTTTTATTTACGATTAGCTGCAGTGCGCAATTGTACTGTTTCATATAATATTTAAGTATCTTTGGAGAAATACGTAATGGCGACCGCCGCCATTTTTCGACCCCGCCGGTTAATGAGTGAAATTTTTATCCCCCCTCCCTCTCCTCGGAGGGGGGTGGGGGAGCTTCGATATATTCAATTATAAAGGTGGGCCGATAAATATATCAATGACAAAATTGAAATATGGAATACTAGGAATATTTATATATGTTAAAAAGGAAATTGTTATATTATTGTTGTTGTAATTAGAAAATATTTTCGCGCGATGAATTCGATCGCGAGCATGTTCAATGTTCCAGCGCAACTTCCATTTCCGTATTGCCGTTATTCTCCGCCGCGTCCTCTTCCGCCCTTATGTCTAGATCCTTGATGAACTCGCACCAATTTATCCCCCCTCCGCAGTCCGGTTCTCTCTCGGATGCCCACCAAAGTGCTGTCTGCAATCAACGAACAGTTATGTCTCCCCTCTTATCCAAAATTACATTATTTAATATAAATTAAATTATTTAATTTAATTATCTTGAATTTTTTTCTAAATTTCTGTCGTTAGAAAGTAAATGTTCGACCAGCACAAACGGAATCCCGAAAGAAAATATCGAAGAATTTTCGAAGAATCTCTTCGAAAGATATAATAGATAAATTTAAGAAAGAATATAACAATATATATAAGAAAGAAACAATATGAAATATAATAAATATAATAAAATATAACAAAATTAATATAATAAGATAATAGATAATAAAATATAACGATGAATCATATTATATTTCTTATATAGAGAAATATAACGTACTTTGACATTCACGGGTGCGGCGGGTGGCAGGGGATCGATTTTTACATTCATGAACCGCAGCAGGTCGTTATAGTCGAGTCTGCCGTCTTCAGCCTTGCGCAAGCTTGCAGAAATCGTAATGCATTATAATCGCTTCGAAACAAAATGCCTTCAATCGGTTAAATCGCAAACTTTGTCGGAACTTACTGATCCAGCATGGAATTCAATAATTCCACGTCGACGGGAATCTTGCAGCCGCGCAGGATCGTGTACAGAGATTCCCGAGGTAGGAATCCCGTCCTGTCTTCGTCCCAATGACGCAGATCCTCCTCCAAGCGGTCGAGATCGTGCCACAGAAATCGATGTAATTCCGTGTGCAACAGACCTCTAAAAATAATCATCGATTCTATTAATTATCCTTTTTTCTTAAATTTTAATTGCTTATAATATAAAAATCTTCGATATTCTATTACATTGAAAAAGATCTAAGGATTATCGATACACATTAATTAATAATGTGTTTTAATTTAATTATAAGGATTCCTTAGACAGTTCCTTTTTATCATCTACTATCTACAGAGAAATAATAACAATAATAAAAATAATAATAATAACAATCTTGTCTTCTAAAATCTCTTTGGGCTAATAATAAGAATGAGAGAGATGTTAGGATTTACGCACCTCACGTACTCCCTCGATCGGTGTTCTATCTTCTCGTGAGACGAATAATATCGTGCAATCGTGATCATTTCATGTTCCGTTATCTTGTTCCCCATATAACGGCGTAACGCCTCCCTGAAAATGTAATTTTAATCGTAGGAAACATAAAGATGATGCAGGTAAAAAAATATAAATTATTTTACACGTACTTAAGCTTCTCGTATTCTAAAATTCGAGAATCGTCTTTCGTGTCTTTAGGCGGAGCGTACAGTTGAATGAACTCTTTGTAAACTGGCTGTAAACTCTCGCGAAGTTTCTCCATTATCAATTTCTTGTTCGCTTTGGGAAACTGAGAAGAGAGTTATTCCTTCCTTAGTAACGAGTACATAAACAAGTCGAGCTTCGAGAATCGTAATTTCATTTCATCGAACAGAATTTTTTACAAATTATAATTAATTTGTTTGTCGGATGAAATGTAGAAACGTTTTCACGCACCTTATCGCAATGTAACTCCATGTAACGCAGGGCATAAACATCCGCAGACGTAATTTCGAAATGAAAGTCGTACAGGTTTAAGCATGCCCCTATATAAAAATCGTGTGATTTGTAGTATTCCGGTTTCTTGCTTGTAAAAATATCCTGACCAGGCAACATTATCGGCATCCGTTTTTGGAACAAGGATCTCTGAAAGCCTGATTTAATTTTGCTACATTCTGATATTATTCTAATATCTTTTTATTTTGATTTCTTTATTTTAATATATTACGCAATATTTATATGCTATATATATTACTATTGTTATAATAGTATGATAATTAGTTTACTTATAAAAATAAAAACTCAACGATTATATATAATTTTTTAATATTAAGACACTTTGGAGTAAATCTTTTATAAATATTATAATTAAGTATACCTGAGTTTCGTTTCGCCAATTCGAAAATAGATATCGTATCGTCCATGAGGAATACTCTTATAATAAATTGTCTTTCTTCGTTTCCTGGGATTCTCGATATCATTTTCGCCCGGAATCTCAAGACGTGGCTATTAAAGCCCTGCCTGAAACGGCAACAAGAAGCAACCGAATAAAATCAAATGAAAAGGAAGTTAGTTTTGAAGCACGCTGCTCGCGACTCACTTGTCATGATACAGAAACTTGATGAAGTCTGTCTTGGGCGGTTTCGGCAATACCGTAAAACAATTTCCGAGGGAGTCCTCATAAGATCCAAAACCGTTGTAGGGCGGTATATACCTCTCGACCTTCTGGTATAGTTCGTCCCCTTTTCGAGTTCTTCTTATAGGCGTGAAGTCATCCAAGCCATATTTTGTTCTAAAGATTATTAAAGAAATATGTAGATCAAGTTCTGATAGGGATATAAAAAATCTATGTCATCTTACCGATAATATTCCTTCGTAAAAGCGTCCATGTCCGTGATGATAATTCTTCTACCGAAAACATTAATCTCTGCTCCGATGCCCAACTCATTGTCTTTGTAATAATCGGTGGAGATTTTGCCGGTGTCCAGAGAATCCACCATGTAATAGCTTTGCCTTATATTCTCGCCTAACACGTTCAGAACCGTGAAACGATTTTCCGCGCCGATTGGTTGTAAGCCGGCATAAAACTGGAAAATCAATTTTAAAATATATATAGAAAAGGCAATTATGGAAACAGTGATACAATTTTATGATAATACATCATTCAACGCGACATCAAAATTTAGCATAGCCAATTGACAATCTTCATTAAAATCTGTGGAAAAACCACACTCTTCTAAGTATCATACCTTCGGTACCTTCATCCTTTTAACGAGCATTGGACCGGAATCTCGACCAGCGTTCGGCGGTACATTCTCCTTGATCTCCATTGTGTTGTCGGACAGATAATAATGCAGTTCGAGATCGTGAACGATACCATAAGGACTCTCGGTATCGTCCCAGTATCCATAAAATCGGAGCACTTGCCTATCATACTTCAAAAAGTTTCCGAGAGTATCCACCATGCGATTAGGCTTTTTTGGAAATACTTCCTGCGAGTATCACGTGTTAATATAAATTTTGTCAAATTTTAATTTTATTTTATCAAGTTATAAGTTTATTTTAATTTAAATTTCAATTTTTAATATAATTTTTATCAAATTTTAAGTATACTAGCAATTTAATGTGCGTGAAGAAAACGTTATTAGACTGGTTTCGCGTTAACGTACGATACATTTTATTTGCGTTACTTTGCACTTACGACTTTTCGAACTTCGTGATATGGATCCTTCGGTATATCAATCGGATCGGGCACTGGTATTCCCATGCGGTTGAGGAATTGCCTTGTGAATTTATCGCAATCCACGATTTTATATACTCGCCCGTATATCTCGGGCTCCTTGCCAACATTTAAGTCAAGTATATCGTAATATCTGTACTTCACCGGATCGGGAATCGGTATTCTTTGGCGTCTGACCAAAACACCTTCGTATCGGAAATTAATACAATTGTAGTACATGTCGCTCTACATTCATAATAATTAAAAACCCCTATTTCTGCTTCGATTTTTTTTCCAAAAGAAAAGCGTGATAAAATGCAAAAGTAAAATAACGTAAAGGTTTAATATTGTCCTGCTGCTAAGTGAATTAGAAAAAGGAAATGCACCGTTGAACCTTGCTCAAGACCACTGTTGTCCACAGACGGCTCTACGATTTTCATCGTTCCATCCTCCAGAAAAAAGCTAATGTTCACCACGCGAATGTGGAAGGCTGTTTTCCACTTCTCTTGCACGGTCTCTTGGAAAAACGCTTTGAACATGAGTCTCTAAAAAAATTAAAACAAAGTAACGTTAATTAGAGTCACCTTACAGCAAAAAGAGGAATCTTTGTTTTTAATTTTATTCATCCATACAATGTTTCATTATAACTATTATATAAAATATATTATGTTATAAAAGAATTTCTTAAAAGATATTATAAAATTTTAATGAGATTCATTTACTGTCAATCATACTTGGCCATCGTATGCAAGCCACGACGGAACTTCCGGCTCCTCTCCTCGCGGATAAATGGACGAATAACGGCTATACGCTCTCGTATCCGCTTTCTCGGATAAATAATAAACTCCTTCGTGTATCTTATCGAAATGTTGGCTTTTGTGAAATCTTGTTCTACCAAGCTGCCAGACATATTTACGATGATAAATCTTTCTCTTTGTGCGCATTAATATTTCATATTGCGCCTAAATTTTACATTGACGTGAACTATATTTTATTATACGTGCTTCTTTACAAATATTATTAACGATGTGAAATCTTGCCGATACCGTGCATAATTATGTCGTGAATATAAGATTACTCACGTTTCTGTTAACGCTAAATCCTGGGAGGCAGGGTAACATCGCTGCCCGTTGCATACTGATAAAAATTCTATCAACTCACAGTTAAATTATTGCTTGAGTTATAAATTCATTATAAATGGCGCAGAGAGGATACACGATTGATATAAAAGCTTGGTGCAGTGAGAATGTCACTGATAAGGAGTACCATGTTCACATTGTATTGTCGAGTTTCCTTGGTGATCGTTGGATCTATACGGTAATATGCGGGGAGAAAACGCACGATGATCATTGCAGAAGAGACAGAAGTGGCTTCTTATTTAATTACTGGTGTAAAGAACTTCGGTTGCAATAAATTAATTTACATAACTTCAAACTAATAATTGCGATAAATTTTATGGTAACAGACAGATAGATGTATCTTTTTAAAAATTAGCTATATAATACAAATCAGGACTTAATTGTTATATTAATATGGCTACAAAGTAACGAACGGTGGCAATGCACATAATATTTATTGTTCTCAACAATTTGTGACACTACTGACGGAGTCGCGTGCGTCACAGACTATAGATACATAGATATATTTATGTGTGTATATATGTATGTATAATGTAGCAAAACCTCCGATACAAATATAAAGCGTATACAATAATTTGATTTCAAGAGTGCCATATTAAAACTATGCTGATGTATAACGTATACCAATGTGTATCTTATAAAATATGAATTATTTAAATATTAATATAATTATCCATTTAATTGCTTGTGCAATTGGTAAATGCATTATTTAACTTCATTAGTAACAAACAGTATTGGAACATAGTAAAGAAAAAACGTGGAACACAATTGCAAAAAACTTACGTAACTAGTTTTCATAAGCATATAAATTAATCATGTTATATACTGCATTATTCAGATCATTCAGTAATAATATCTGCACATAATGTGCATTTTGTGCCGCAACTTGCTCATCACACAAATATAAAGGAAAGTACAAAATATATTTAATGCCAGGTGCGGATCGGCATTGGGACTTGAGAAATTTTCAATATTCCTTATACGTTTAATCGCAATTCTTGTATTCTCGCAAGTTACAAATACTCACTCATAATTGAGATTCATAGTAATACGTATTGTATGCCAAATAGATTCTTCAATTAAACGTCCAGCGTTTAACTGAAGAACGTTTAACGTTTTAGGCACATTTTAAAAAACAAAATAACAATAACACGTAAAATTGACATGTATAAAACCTTTGTTAAAATCCAATATTGTCACGCGTGTCTATCGTATTCAAATATTTTATAGATTATCAAAAATTTCAAGTTACTGAACCAATCCGCCTCTGCTTTATGGTTGCGGCAACATTATATATCAGATCATTTCCAGTGCCATTAGACGGCGTAAGTACGAATATCTCGTTAAATATTATCTTTTATCGTTTCTCGCAAGACGTCTCGCGTCTCACGTAGCACCGCACAGTAACTTACCTTAATAAATCGTTAATTTAACAATAATAATCAACGGAATATAGAGGTAATTGTATTATTTAAGACTTTCATCATTTATAAAAATTATTAAGTGGGTATTTAAGCGGTTGTTTCGTCAAGCAGACGCACAAACGCTCGAATCCCCACTTACTTTTTCTCTTTTTCTAGTCTTTAATTTCCGGTTGTAAGTCGTACCAACTGGTGACCGTCTTCGAAATGTTGATTTCGCTCAATTTCAAGTGAATCTGTCCCATCACGTTGCTTCCGGTAGATAGCCAACCCTTTTGAGTGCATACAGACACTTCTAATACGCGCGTGTTCAAGTCTCCCTGCGAGACCACATATTCGAATTGCTCGTCGAACGTTGGGTTGCAATTGTCCTTGATCACAGCAGTTTTGCGCTTTGTTTCTTTGTGCTTGTCCGGCAAAATGTAGAGTTTTACGTACGGATCCGGTATGTTGTGCGGATCGTTTTGGGGAAGCGGTAGATTACTACAATATAACATGAATATAGGAAATAATACCAAGCTCATTGTAACGAGATGTCGTACTTAGTTAATCGAGATTAACTTACGCAACTTTGTGTATGAAAACGGTTAGCTTCTGCCTTTGCGTGCTGTAACGTATAGTCAACTGTATTCGCCCTAATTTCGCTTCGCCCGAGGAAGACGTGATGCTCGGGTTTCTATGAATAAGCTGAGGGCTTCCGGTAAAAGAGGACGGAGCGCTGGTGCTGATTATCAATTCTTCTTCCACTGCTGCTGATTCCTCAGGCAAAAGTGCCGCGGCGGATCCAGTGCTACGAGGTTGACTGTTGACCGATTCTTTCGAAGGCTGTTTTTTAAGAGGGCTCGGTGGTACTATAAGAAAATGTGTGGCATTATATAACAGTCTTCATGTCTGTTATCAATAATTTAGGAAAGAGTGCTGGATTTTATAAACAAAATACTTTACTCGATCCATAAACGTGAAATTTTCAGCAATATTATCACGATTTCGCTTACCACTGGAAGATAACATGTTACTAATGGTGGACTCCTGACGTTCGATTCGTTTATTCAATTCATTGATGTCGTGATCATTTTCATCTTCCTCAGAAGTAGGTTCAGGCTGTTCATATTTCAAGATCTGTAAAAACAGGTTGTTTTACCCACTTAATTTAATTCCACCGTTAAATTGTACGCATATAAAATTTCCTGTTACTTACATTTAATGACATTGACAACACAAGTTTGCTATCTGCTTCAGCCTTTTGCAAATCGTACGGTTGTTGGGTCACCTCGAGATTATTCTTTTCCAAAAATAGGGAAAGATTGTAACTCATTTCCCCAACTGTCATGGCAGTTTTCTCGTCTATAATCTAAAAAAACACACGGTTGTTTAACGTGGTTAAATAACAATAAATTTTATATTATCCCTATTATCTGATAGAATTCGTAGAAAACCTTTATGTGCAAAACTCCAGTTTCAGGATTGCTAACTAAAAAGGTGAATCCTCGTTCCCATACAGGATCACAAGAACGTGGTACAGTGGCTGTTCTCTCTTTCTTTCCACCGACACTCGCTTCCAAATAGACGTCGGGTTGTTTATTTCCTCGAATGCACTATGCGTGTAATGATATTAAACATTTTATTAAACATCCTCGCGCTTCTTCTTTACGTATCACGACGTACGTACCGGCAAATTTTTAGCAGAATCGATATAGAGTATGAGAAGGGCTGTACTCATTGACGTAACTCTAAGTTCCTGGGTTTCCACTAGAGCCTGCATAAGAATTATTAATTAAAAGTTATACAAGCATTCATAGGGATATGTATAAGCGTTTCTTCCTACTTACAGCCCTTAAATCGGCAGGATCTTTCGAAAATTGCAGCCACGTTAGTCGCAAATGAACCATGCCGTGCTTTGCTTGCTCCAAAGAGACCCACTATAAAATAAGATCGATTAGTAATAAGAAATAGACTATATGATATAAATTCCGTACTCACTGTATCGATCATGCCCTTTTTCTTTACTTGGTTAACTTCGATGGTGGCCCTGTCGCAATACAAAATAAAAATGGATCTTTTCAAAAATCTTAAATTACACATAATAAATTTTCATTAAAAATTTTTCAGAATAAATAATTATTTCAGCAAAGTTTAGATGTGTGCTTTTAGCAATGATGATGATAATAGTATAATCATTAAATTTATACATAAAACGTCTCTGTGATTTGAATGCAAAATCTGTGATACAATTTTCATTTAGGAAGCTTTCATGCAGCATATTATTTCTACTGTACTTCTGATTTTATTATCAAATAATAATACAAAAACATCATTGCACGTTATATATGTTTGTAAAACTAGGCATGCAACATTCCATTAGCATCACTTTATTGCATAAATAAAATAGACTTCTCAATACTTGCTTAATATGTAACGAGAGTAATGTGGTGACATGAATTCGAAATTATTCTTAATTCCGAATTGCGATTGGCACGACAATTTGATAATATTTTTTCATAGTACCATATTTTCCATGTGCTTTGACTAAACGGCATGCACATCACAGATATGTGATTAATGCTTACGTTCGAAATACTTTAAATGCGCTGCAGTATTTCAGAGGTAACTCATATAATAAGAAAAATGCAATCTTTCAAGCATAATCTAATAGTCAATGGCAGAGTATCCGCATAATTTACATTCTGTCACAAGTCTCTTAAAATGCATTATTAATCTGGTCTGAGATCAGTGTATTTGCTACATTCAGGAATACCTGCCAAGTGGATCATCTTGAGCAGCGTTGTCTTTGTCAAAGAGCTGGGCAACCACCGTGTTGTAAGCTCCCAAGCCCTCTTCCACTATAAACTGTCACCACATAGTCTATTTTAGTTGCCTTTCTTATTAAACAAAGTCACCTAATCACTCTGATTAATTAACTGAAGGGATCAAACCGTTAACTGTACGATATCTTTTTGTTACAAAAAAATGTTACAAAACAGCAAATTGTTTAAGCTAATTATGATTATTCAACAACAGATTAATGAAATTTACACAGACTATTAGTAGATACACAAGAATTACAGTGATATAGAAAAGATTTTAAAGAAAGTTAAAAAGTATTGCAACTCTAAAAAATTGTAATACATATATTTTACTTTAAAAGAATTTTAAAAAATTTATATATATAAAATAGAAAATGCTCGTGCAACACGCGTTTAACAAGCTATATAATATCTGCAGCATTAGTAAAATAAATCTTTTAAAATAATGATAGAGATAAAAGAAATTATTTATTTTACTATTTATATATATAACACACAGACACAAAGATAAATATTACGTGGCTAACAATAAGTGGCATGCTTAAACTATAACATCTGAGTCTACACATCTTTGTTAGTAGTGCATATGCAAACGTTGCCTCATTCACAAATCATAATACTACCTGCCAAGGAAATCATCATATTGTACCCCTGGGACATTTGGATCCCAATCCCAAAGAGATACCACAGCTTCTTGCATATTGCATGAACTGATCATAGCCTGTATGCCAATATCATATTGTATAACAAGTATAAAAATGACACATATAAAAGTGACAGATTTTCTTATGACAACTGTATATCGTTTATCATATTTATTACTTCCCTCTCCGTGCTTTACATTGCCGCACTACGTAAGTGTATGCTAAATGCATGTATTATGAATCTCATAAACGTGATATGTACAGAATTTAATCTAAACAATGATTGCAATATTTATTTCGCAACATGACGATTTTATTTTTTATGTGTCCAATACAGTGTCAGTGAAAATTAATAAGATAAAATATGAGACCCCAACATGCACCCAAATATCACTCAAACAATACTCAGACCAACAACATAAACATTATCACACATCAGCATTGTGACATCATGCGACAGAAGCTTTTCCGTAGAAGCTTTTTTTGTAGATCGGTAAAATCAATTGATTCAATTTAACGATTTCAGATGAATTATACGCATTACAGTAAAAATTATACAACAAACATTGACGAACAAAAGAGATAATCTTGTAATATGTATTGTAGAAACTAGTTTCGAATTCATCCGTGTCTAATGGCATGAAATCTGAAATGAAAAAAAGAAAAAGTACATAATGTTATATATAACTATACCTTCCAAGACTTTCATCACCCTTTGTGTCATCATAGTCCCACATCAGTACAGTCAGTTGTTGCGCGATGGCTGAAGTCACGGCACACTAATCCCATATAATATATTGCACATCACATACACACATACATACCAACTTATGGAATTAAATTATATTAACATAGAAAAAGATTAAATGTATATTCTAATTGCAGTCCGGAAAAGGCAACACTAACCACTAAGAATGACAAGAAATAGGAAATGCAGGAATCGTTTTAAAAAAAATATCTACGATTGATTAGAAATTATATGTGTATGTGAATTATATGAGAAAGCAAGAGTTGATTATTTAGAACGCTAGATTAGCAATGTATTAAATGTTTTCTATATAAAATATATTTATCCACATTCTTATGAGAAAGTTAAATGCAAGAGAGTGGTATATCTCATTTATATCGTTAATTGAATTAAATAATATGATGAGCTAGACAGTCTAGAAAATTCTTGTAAAAATTTACTTTGTAAATTGCTGAAATATTTTTCTTACCACGTAGAAGACCTTGTGTTGTAACTTTTTTTTTGAAAAGTATATATCGATAGATTACAGTAAAGCACATGCATTAAACGTTGTTAATATTTTGTTTTCATTTATGAATATCGCACATACCTCACACCAGTAATCCCATTTTGGATTAACAGTATTGTCAATTGTTTTCGTTCTAAATTCCTGGGCACCAACATTTATTACGGCATACGGATCAGACTTGCCCTTACCTAACATTCCAATATCTTTTTTCATCAGATGCTTCGCTTCTACAACATGAATTCTTAGAACGCCCTAATTAAAAAAAATTAGAATATTAATTACAAAAAAGAATAAGAATAACGCAATGTATAATATGAGATATTTATGCAGAGCTTACTTCAGGTTCAGGTATTTTTAGGGATTCCATAGGTACTTCTTCGCTCAACGGTATAATTATTTTATTTGGTAATACAACAATAGCTGCTATCTGTTCAACAATTGTTTTCCTTAAAATTTCACTGAAAAAGCACCATTTTTTAATTAAAATTTTCTATTCAATTAGCAGTGATGCTTGTTAGTTTCAAAGTGAAAGATTTTTGAATGAAAAAATCATACTTGAATCCAGGTAGATCTAATACATCAGCTACTCCTACTAAGTTGAAATTAATAGTAGGAACATTCAAGTAGAATATCTGTACACCTCCGATTAACGGCATCATGGGCAGCATAGGTTTCATAACAACGCGCACCAATCCATGGATCTGAAATTTTTTTATATTTTTACTAAAAATTGCAGAAAATATTTTCTATAATCGTATACTGGCTTAATGTACTTACTTGAAAGTCCTTAATACCACCTTTGATGTTTCCAACGAAAAAGGTAATATCACAGTCACCAGCATACCTATAAAAATAATAATTGAAATAATGTCTATAGATATTAATATAGGTACTTTGCAAAAATTAGAATACATACATAATGTCTGCATCTAAGATGATCTCATTTCTTGAGGTATTTTTATCATATACTTTGATCCCATATATTTTTGGTGGCTGTAAAAATTATTTTACGTAAATGTTAGAAGAAATATAAAAATTATAAGGTATAAATATAAAAAAATCGCGAGATGCTGCATGAGTTTCAACAGAATTGAAATGAACTCACAATGCGACCCAGGACTAGACGGTCAAATTGAAAACCTTTGATTTTATATTCAGTTAGTTTCTCAACAATCGACGGTTCTATACTTTGCTTACATAGTTGACGGACAAACTGATTCATACTTGGCCACACTTTATATAAAATCTGAAAGTATAAAAAATTGTGATAATTATTATTGAGATTTTCATCTCTCTGAAATTGTTAAGCGGTTTAATATCTAAATCTTATGCGAAAGGTAATTATACGATTTATAATATAACATAAGAAAGCCTGTGTAATCCATACTCTGTTCAGCCATTCGGCTCTATCAAAGTCCGGGAAATATACCCACGAGGGTAATTCATTCATTCGCTCGACGATCAATTCCTTTTCCTTAGCCAGCACACTGGCTTGTGCTGTAATCGTTCTCAATTCGTTGTCCTTTTTTCGTTCTGCCTTCCATACGGAAAATGCGATTGGCGCGATCAACCAAGCGATGCTGTAGTTGAAGTAGCCCCATCCCCAGATGATACCAGCCGTCATCAATTTAGTTAGAAATGATATCGTTAGCGAACTGGCGTTCATGTACGGCCAAGTAATTGATTTGGAATCTTTATTGGAAACATTATTTTCCGATTCTCCTTCCATTATCTTTAGTTTCTATTATCAGATCTTATCGGGTACTAATAATCAGATCTTGCTCCCTTTTCTGCAAACGACACATATACAAATCTTTTTATTGTGAAGTAATTTGAGATATCTTGGTACGACAAACAAAATTCTACGTATTATGTTTGTGCTTTTCGAAAATCTGCTCGTGCACATATACAGATAACAATACTTTCTTTTAAGTGACAATAATTACAGCTACGAATTGTTTATCGTTAGAACTAACAGAATGACGTTGACTAATAGAATGAACGTAACTAATAGAATGATCGTTGTTCTAATTAACATCCATTAGCATAACTAAAACGCTATCAAGATCCCCTCGGTGCCAAGCCCAAATAGATTTTACTTTGAAATTGCTCCATTGCCTAGTTGCTAGAGTAACTCTATGCGCGTATTAGATCATATCAACGTAATTCGCGGTGACCTTTAAGATCAGAGAGGACGTAAAATTTTGTGATGGCGCAGGCTGGACCAACACAGCAACCTTGCCAAAGGCAAAATACGTGATATATCAAGGCGCGATAAATTATGTACGCCGCGACCAAAGCAAGCATACGTCGATAATTTCTATTACAATACAAAACTAAGAATACTTTAAATAATTGTACGAAGTACAAGAAAAACTTTCTTGCTTTCGTTTACAGATATATATTTTTAGATATATTTTATATACGATTAGCGATAATTGAAAACAAGATTATATTACGCAACACAGCGTTTAAAATCAAGAATTTTGAAATCTATTGCATTATTAGTTAGCATATATCTTTATGAAATTAATATACACACTCAGAAAAAAAAGTCGTATCAGCAACTAGAAATTTGTGGACAAATAGCGCCTCAACTATGTGCTATAAAGTTGCAGTAACAACAAATAAGTTATATGAACTAAGAAAACATAGTAATATTAACCATTTAGTAAATCGTTGGATAAACTACATATTTGTCTAAATATTTGTCTAAACTGGAAAAATGTTGTTGTCATATCTTACTTGTATGAAGTCTATATAAACAATATACGAGTATAACTCGTATAACTCGTATAACAAGTCTATATGATCTGTGTAATTATAGTTGAGTCGCTATTTCACTATCAATTAATAGTTCACAAATGTAGTTAGCGTGACTATATTTTTATAGTATTCAGTACTACTTTAGTTCCTATTACTTCGTAAAACTAGTTGCAACTACTTAAATTTCAGAGTTGCCAAATTATAGTTGCCAGAACTATTTCGTTTTCTCTCAGTGCAGCAGAAAAGTACGGAGATATTTAATAAATTCTTAAGTTGTTGCGGATGATAGACTTTTTGTGCAAGTTTTTGCAAAAAACTTCAAACTACTTTCACTTTTGGCAAAATTTCAAATACTTTAAAAAAGTTATTTTCTGCCAAATTCTAGATATATTTTTTTTACAAATCTGTATACCAATCAAAAAGATGAGAAATATAGGAACATATTGAGCGGCGTCTACAATGAGATTTTAAGTCGTAAGACTTAACATATCGACCAATCACAGTTGAACATTCTAAAATTAAGACCGCAATTTTGATTTTGATTGGTCGATATGTTAAATCTTACGACTTAAAATCTTATTGTAGACACCGCTTTAAGTTGCTATATAAAATGTCGCTGCAATAAGCCAATCAGTCAGTAAACATCATTTACAATGAAATATTGCAAAGCGTTAAGAAAGTGATTGCAAAATTTTTTTTATTATTGTTATCGCACTTAACGTTGTGTCTACATCTTTAGGAAATATTTATTTCCTAAAGATTTATATATAAATATATATATTTATATATAAATCTTATTATACATAAATATTTCCTGTCGAGATTATTAATATCTATATTAGCTTTTTAAATATTTCTTTATTGTTTCTTTATGACATCTATCGCGTGTCGCAAAAAGATAGATGTCATAAATCCTAACGATGAAAGAATTCCGTATACAATGTTTCGTAGAATAACTAATCTAATGACGCTTATCTTCAGAACAATACGGCAAATATAATTACCGTACTGCGACATGCGTGCACAAAAGTTATTAAAGCTGATATACGTGAGAAACGGATTCTTTTTTAGCTCATTCTAATCCTGTTTCACGGTGGCCGAGTCATACCTCGCATTTTCCTGTTGGAAAATGCCACAGGAGGATGATTCATAACGATAAGATAACGTTTATGAGCTTTTGTGGTTGTTGACAAAGGTGCAACCCACGCAGGAATTGCGACAACTACGAAAATCAATTATCTATAGACGAGGAAGTACGGGAGAACTCGCCACGTGGAAATACTCTCGTTTCTCGCGAAACGGCTGTTTAGCCGAAATCTAAACATAGCTCAATCTTGCGCGGCGAAATATGCAGATTACAGACGTCCATTCTGGCGTGTATATTTAAATATTCAAGACGGAGAGAGATGCGCGTATGATCGGGAATGAAAAGGCGATAGAAATTTAAGCACATCCGTGATATCAGATATAATGGATTGAACGTCAGATTTAACCAGAAAAAATTTAGTTTCGCGTTTTCAGAACACTATTTTAAAAGAAATATAATTTAAAGCGAAAGATATTTAATTAAATAAAATAGAGGATATATTTATAAATAAAATAAAATAAAACGAAGATTTGTAATAAATTCTATAGTAAATTCTATAATAATGTAATAAATTCTCTTAAGTTGTTGCGGTTAATAGACACTTCGATCAAGCTTTTGCAATGGAAAAATTTCAAATGCTTTAAAAAAGTTATTTCCTGCCAATTAATTCTATGTATAGCACATTTCATAAATCTGTATAACAATCAAAGAGATTAGAAATAGGGATATAAGAATAAGGATTAAGCTGATATATAAAATATTGCAATAAGCTAATGGATATAATTTACAAAGAAATATTGTAAAGCGTTAGAAAAGTGATTGTAGAATCTGTCTTAGAAAGAGTTTCTTGAAGGAAGTTTTCAGACAAGAGAAGTTTAGAAGCTTTTGTCAGAGAAAATTGGAATCTTGGAGGAAGAAGCTATATATGGTCATCGTTACAGGTCATCAGATTTGTAAAATAATTGAAATAATATCGGCACACATGCAATATAGGAAATTTACATCCGTATCTATCTGCATTCATGACCAAAGTTGGAAACATGATACGTAACGCATCATATCATATTAAAGACACAAATTGATGCAAATAAATGCGCTTAAGTCGACCGAGTATACAGGGTGTTTCGTTTTAAATGATACAGTCGATTTTCTCCGAAACTATCGATGATACAAAAAAATGTTTCAGAGATAAAAGTTGAACGGTTTCGAGGGGGACATCTTATGATGGACACATGTTTTATTCTAGGTGGTGTTCCTGAGATTTTAAGGTGATCTTTGTTTTTTTAAATAGAATCATATGATTTTCTTTATGTAATATAATTCCTCTAGTTATTTGGCATATAAAAGTATTACGGTACAGTTATAAAAAAATGAATAGTTTACAAG
Source organism: Aphaenogaster rudis (assembly GCA_003063815.1). Taxonomy (NCBI): domain Eukaryota; kingdom Metazoa; phylum Arthropoda; class Insecta; order Hymenoptera; family Formicidae; genus Aphaenogaster; species Aphaenogaster rudis. Next base: position 161,734 of record NJRL01000132.1, read on the forward strand.
ATATTTTATATTTCATGTCAAAATGTCAGAATAAAATATAAAATATCTCGTAAACTATTGATTTTTTGATAGCTTTACCTTAATACTTTTATATGCCAAATAACTAGGGGAATTATATTACATAAAGAAAATCATATAATTCCTTTTAAAAAAACAAAGATCATTTTAAAATCTCAGAAACACCTGCACCTAGAAAAAACATGTGTCCATCATAAGATGTCCCCCTCGAAACCGTTCAACTTTTATCTGAAACATTTCTTTGTATCGATAGTTTCGGAGAAAATCGACTGTATCATTTAAAACGAAACACCCTGTATATGAGACAGGATTAAAACCACGTCTGCATATATTTTATCATAACACTATTATCATATTAACAGGGATTCTCATTCGCGTTTCAGGTCGCAAGTTAGCCCTTCGGCTCGGCCCTTTCGCAGGCCTCGGGTGGCCGACACCCCGAGTATCGAGTACACGTCAATAGCTGTGTCTTGGCGCGTCTCTCGCGTGTCAAAGCTCCGCGTTTCGGGAAAATTCAATCGCCCACGGTGAGATTAATGCGTTCGGGCGTCATTGCGACAATGAGACAACAAACATGCGGCGTCAGTTTCGTTCGCAGCAATCGAGGCAACGGGTCGCTTACACTTGCAGCATCGGCGTGCGCGTATTCCGTCCGGCTCTCTGCGTTCTCTCTCTTTGACTTTTTTTTAGCGATGATGACAACGTGCGAACACGCGGGACACCGTGGCCGAGCCGTGCTGCCAGCACTGCTCGCGCTTTGGTACTGCTCGGCCAATCAATTGGCGCCGGAGTAGCGCGAAGTGCGCCGCGAGGCGGCGAGTTCTGACGTCGTGACGTCGCGGTCAGCTGATCGCGTGAAGTTGTCCGCGAGCGACCGTCACTCACGTCAGTGCGCTGTTGTTGTTGCGCCTCACTCCGTGGCGTTGCGTTGTGTTTCTCGTTCTCCGCTTCTATTTCAGTCACCTCTGGTCACCTCCAGTCCAGCTCCCGTGCTCTTCCAGTCTCGCGCGAGACATTCTGCCCCGTTTCTCCCTCGACTGCTCGAACGGCGGGTGAATCTCGCCATGGGTCTCATATGCTCGACGGCTCAGGTAGGGCGGCTCGGAGATAACCCACCTATATCTGACTCATCCTTCCCAGAGACGCAGATCTTTCCCTTCTACTTTCTTCCTCGCACGCTGAAAACAGCAGCTTTTCGAAATTATTCGTAGCGATATCTGCAGGGTTTTATCACGACTGTGCCGCGATCGCAGTTATATTCCGTTGTTGATCTCGGGACTCTCGGGAGTAGTCACTAGTCATTGTTTGTTTTATTGCCTCTGTGGACAAAGACACTTGGATTTAATTCTTCCTTTTTTTAAAATGCAGTTGAACTAATTTCTATTTCACTTTGATATCGTAAGAAATTTTGCAGAGACATGAGTGAGTCACTGAATATCTAATTGTGTCGTAGTTGTTGTTTGATTATATATACATGTCTGATATTGATTTTAATATACGTACTAAGAAACCGTAGTATATATCGGTGCTATTTTTAAAGATTTCCTTGTAGCATTATAGAAATATAACATTGTTGAAATATTGTAAGAACGGATTATTTGTGAAATGTTTATTGTATATTTTTGTTTTATTTAATATGAATTATTTGGAATTCAGGCTCTATATTGTTCTCTTTTATCACATAGCTCGCGTGCTTGTGCGGAAGCACAGCTTGCAGCTTCTGTTGTTCCCAATGTCCCTCGTGCAGGAACAGCACGAGCACTCGCATCATGTATGCGCTGCTCCTGTTGCTGGGAACTATTGCAGCCTGTATCACTCTGGCTCCTGGTCTCCAAAGCGCTCTCAAAAAGGTAATGTCAGGAATGATCTGAAGCAGGGTTGGGCGTTTACGCGTAAAATATAATAGTCTACATCTACACGTAGACAATGTAAACTATGTTTAACGTGTCATCTATGTAAACTATCAATAATTATCAGACATCAGAGATTTGCATTTTGATTTGCAATTTCGATTTTTCAGTTGTAATTACTATTAAATATCTTCGTAATCAATACCACAGTTAAATATATTTATTATTTTATAATTTAATTGCTCTTTTTTTGTGTGTGCATTATGCTATCCAACTTATAATAGTTTACATTGTTTATAGTCTACATGAAAAAAGTTCGTGTAAACATCACATAGATAACATGTAAATAATCCATGTAGATGTAATCTTGAAATCTACAGCACAACCCTGTAGGCCTATTCTGTAACTTTTAACGACAGTGTCGTTATCATTACGTTGTCGTTGCGCAGGTATAATATATGGTAAAAAAGCTGCGCAACGACAACGTAACGATAACGACACTGTCGTTAAAAGTTACAGAATAGGTCTACTGATCTGAAGTAACTAGAAGCGCATTAATGCTGCGATTTTTTAAAACAGGTCCCATTCTGTACAAATAGTTCCAATTATGTTCCATCGGACTTTACTGTCGACTGCGAATCTGCGGTCGGTTATTTAGCAGTCTATAGAATATGTTTCATCCTTGCTTTGTACTTTTTCTTGATGTCCGTAATGATGATCAGGGTGAAAAGTTCACGGGATCCACGGGCAGCCATACAAAATGGGTAAATTAAATTGACATATTATAGTGTTGCACCTAAGACTATGATCCGTGACGTTTACATGAAATTCTTAGATTCTGGGCAATCAAGTATCTTTTGATAATTGGCGGGATCATTGGCGCTTTCTTTATTCCGGAAGGATCATTCGGATATACTTGGATGTATTTTGGGATGTTGGGAGGTTTCCTTTTTATAATTATCCAGTTGATTCTGATCGTTGACTTTGCCCATTCCTGGGCTGATGCTTGGGTAGGAAATTATGAGAACACCGAGTCAAAAGGATGGTAAAAATCATTTTTGTAGTAATATAAGTGTGTAATCGTATGGCACAGATGTTTTGTCAAATACATGAAATACTTTTAGGTATGTTGCACTGCTGGGCGCATCTTTCTTCAATTATGCTGTCTCGATTACTGGAGTAGTGCTACTTTACGTATATTATACACATGTAAGATTATTAATTATACTTCTTTATGTAGCTTTAAAACAGATATCTGCTTCAAAACAGGATATAATTACTCATTTGTATTTACAGCAAAGTACGTGCGCCCTGAACAAGTTTTTCATTTCGTTTAATTTGATTTTGTGTGTCATTACTAGTATCGTATCAATTTTACCCATTATACAAGAACATCAGCCACGATCAGGACTTCTTCAGTCCTCTGTGGTAACATTATACGTGGTATACTTAACATGGAGCGGTATATCGAACAGCGCAGGTAAATGTCAATAATTTAGGGTAGACACTATTAGCCAACAATCCATATTTTATTCTGGATTGTTATTATTTAAATTTGCAGATCGTGATTGTAATCCTGGTTTAATTCCTGGCATTTCGAGTTATGATGTCGCCACACAAAATCGTGTTGCGTTTGACAAGGAAAGCATCATTGGACTTATAATATGGTTTAGCTGTGTTTTATATAGCTCCTTACGTACAGCGTCTAAATCATCAAAGATTACAATGTCCGAAAATGTATTGGTTCAGGATAATGGAGCTGGTAAATATTAATTGAATGCTTGTTCGTGTATGTGTTTTAGTAGCTATACATCTGTGAAAGCGTGCTGTTCATTTTTCTAGAAATCTTAACTGTTCATGAAAGTATCTTTTTGAGTGCACCTACAGTAGTATCTATTATCTTTCTTTTTATTAAATATTAATCTTTCTATAGTCAGGAAAGCAGGAGAGCAGTCTCTTATCGGCAATGAAGGTAGGCGCACACTACTTTACAAGTAGAATTCACTTTCTAGTCATGATTTTTTATTATATGCATATCTATCTTTAAAAATATATATCCATATATTATTTGTTATACCTATTTGCACAGATGAAGTTACTGAATGATTTACATATATATAGATATAGATGATAGAAAACTTCTCTCTCTCTTCTCTATATTTATAATTATGTAGTATGTGTGAAATAACTAGATTTGCTTAGTAGTTGTAGTGTGTGTTTACCTTTATTGCTTATACATTTATTTGTCGTCACAAACAAATTATGATATAATTTTTATAATATTAAAATTAAGTATTAAATGTGTTGCAAGTTAATTTCTAAATTTTCCTATAATTTTAGTACATATGTGATGAAATGTGATGATCTACGCACACACATGCATTTTACAGCATGCTGTCAGAACACCAGAAAACCGTGCTTGCTCTGTATTTTTATTTGCAGCTTAGTAGCTTTTTTGTGTTATTTCTCGGTTTCCTAACCAGATTATACTCCAGTAGAAGGACGCAATCACGATGCAGAGAGTGGGAACGATGCCAAGGTTTGGGACAATGAAGAAGAAAAAGTGGCATATAACTGGAGTTTCTTCCATCTCATGTTTGCTCTTGCTACTTTATATGTTATGATGACACTTACAAACTGGTATAAGTACGTATCTGTATAATGTTATAATGTTAAACTATACTTGTTTTAATATACATCAAAACACTACTGTATTAATACTTTAATAGGCCAAACTCCAGTCTGGATACCTTAAATGCAAACAATGCTTCAATGTGGGTGAAGATTATTTCTTCGTGGATGTGTTTGTCTCTTTATGTATGGTCATTGGTAGCGCCTGCCATTTTCCAGAATAGAGATTTCTCCTAAACTTCTGGATTTATTGTAAGCCAAAATCTAGAAGTATGTAAAACAGGTATTTATGATTCGATATTGTAATGTAGTATTTTATAAACAAAAATATCTATGTTTTAATATAATTAAAAAATCTTATGTTACAGACATTTCTCTGCTTATGATCTAACATTGAAATGCTAATTATATTTAAGCCAAATAATGCAAGATGAAATATTGCGTATTAAAATATATAATATATTCTTAAGAGTAGACGTTCTATATGCAAATTTGCTTTCTCAGTAATTATATAATTAATATAGATATATGCAGAATGGTCTGCATGTAATTTAATTACTAAACTTCTATTAACCAATTTTTAGATTACATGCAAGACAGTTTAATAATCAATTTAATGATGTGCTTTATTCCAAGAGACTAACAGTTATATTGTAACAGTTATCATATGCTTTATGTGTTATAAGAATCAGTTCTATTAATACCATACATATAATTGTATGTGTAAAATTACGGTATATAAAGGTATGATAGGAAAATTACATATTTATATCCCTAATATGAAATTCATGATTATTTGAAAAATTATTTCAGCATCTATTCGATTTTTGTACTATGCAATATGTTGCATGTACTCAAATAATATTGCTGTACCACTGATGCATTTATAACTAGTTTATAATTGACAATTAACGCATAGGTATGCGTTATTGCAATATATATTAATTGCATATATATATATATATATATATATTCCTATCAAACATGTGACTCTATCCATACAATATAGCATAATTAAATACATCGATGGTGCTGCTCAGTAAAAGTTGTAGCATTTAGAAATTACTTAATTCAGAGGATGATTACAAAAACTGTATTTTATTAATACATTTATTTCGTTCTCTTTCAATTATTGTTTTATGCTTTTATTTTCAGCTAAAACAGCCTCAGTTTAGAGCTTTCTTGTAATATCATCCGCCTATTGCAAAACTACGTAACTACGACTATAAAGAAGTTAATGAGAACTGATCTTGTGAATGAGTACTATTAAGAGTGTAGGATTAGATAACTGTCATATGTGATAATTTTTTGCAATTCTATGATACGTAAAAGATTATTCCTTGAAATAATTTTTTTATGAAGTGTTTATGTAACTATAAGTCTACCGAAAAATTGTGTTTTTGTTAATATTTAAACGATACAAAATATTACTTTCTCCGCTTATTTATCCATCTAAATCAATAAAAGAACGATATATATGTAAACATATTCTTCTATGAATATAGCTATGTAAATACACTTAAATTGTCATAGTTATTATGAGCTATTATAAGGCAGCTTTATATATCGTTCATTTTAATATCACAAATGTATTTTACATGAGAAAAAAGATATTACAACAATTATATATGTGATAACATCAACAATTATATGTGATAACAATTATATATGATAAACATCATGTATATGACAAAATTAAAACATGCAACTGTGACGCTTTTTTTCAGTGACGCTCGGAATAATAGATTTTAGTTTAAAATTTTTCCTGTATCTATGTGTATTTATGTATATGTGATACATGAATCTAAACATTTATCTTATTCATTATGCTATATCCTGCGTGATAACCGGGAATTGTACTCAACAAGAAATTATATTATAAGCTGTATTTCTTGAATAATGTATGTAATATATAAAAGTAAAGAACAAGACAAGAAAATTATATGAAATGCGTATTTAATACTATATTAACAATCATTACATTTTAGTGTCCAAGAGATTTCCTGAATGATTTTTTTATTCCTAGTCAAAAAACATTTGAACATGAAACTATTAACATTATGTCGTTCTTCATCGATGTAATAAAACAGACTATATTATTTGCTTATGTGAAGTAAACATTAATTTTATAATTGTTCATATTTTTCATTTGCTATGTCTGATATGTATACAAAAACTTTTGCCTTTCTATTATTATTAATTTTTTAAATATTTATTATTCTACATTATTAATATTTATTTTCTATATTTTCGTTGTCTATACGAGGATAAGGATTGAAATATGCAATGCCAATCCCTATGCATCATGAATTATGTAGTACTGAGTGTAAAAAGTAATATATTTCTTATGTAAAATTTCTTACTTGTACGAGAATTAACGAGAAACTAATATTTACAATTATTTTTATATGGCCATATTTAGAACTATATAAAAATGTTAATATATTTTTAATCACACAAGTTGGTGGATATTCATTCGAAAAATGGAGTTTTTTTTTATAAACACTTCATTTGTGTGCACTCAACTAATTACTTTCCTACATTAAAAAAAATTTGAGTTAATTTTTACAATTTAATAATTTTTTCTCTCAATTCTTTCTTTCTAGTATCTCGCATCCTACAGTAATTTGCCTACGCATTATACATTAATTATTAAAAATTTAATTTAAAAAACGCTATGTACAAAGCTGTAGATAAGCGCTATTGTAGTCAAGCTAAAATATTTGGTCAAAGTAAAAATAAAATTTAAAAAAATTATTCCACTTTGGATGATTTTGTTACATCCTTTTTCACCGCTGGTTTTTTCAATACATAATTTTTTAGATTCTGGAACGGTGTGTCGAACAGCAGCGTGAGAACTATTGACATGACAATAATCCATGCTATCTCCTTCAGGTTTAGCTGAAACAAATGTTTTAAACAATTAATATCGTATTTAATGAAACAATTTTCTAAATGAATGAGTAAAACGGGCAATATATTGAAATAAATTATGTTTTAAATATAAGACTTACCATTATCCTGAAAAATTCGTAGTGTTCTGCGACGCGGGTTTGTCCAACGTTGTAGAAAAATATTGGGAATTGTGTTAAATAGATGGCATAACTAATCCTCGTAGTAACGAGAAATCCTCGCCAAGAGGCTATTCTGCTCAAGAATCCTACGATTCAATGTAACATGCGTTATTCAGAAATAACTGCTATTTGTAAAATGTCAATTTTGCAATATCAATGCGACGATTCGGTGATTACCGTTTGAACTGCCGATGTGCTGCGTTATCGCTACCCAAAGGAACAGGCTGCACCATCCGATAGGAGCGAACGCGTTGTAAGTAGCCGCGTGAATCGGGTTGTACACGTAATCGATAGAGCCCATTTTAGAGGGCCCGATAAAAGCCGCCAGGAACAGTAGGCTGCACACGGTCCAGCCTGTGTAGAGGGCTGTCTGAAAACGTGGAAAATTAGCGTGTTCGTTATAAACGTCGTGCGTGGACAATTATAATAACCCTTACAGTACAAACATGGGTATTTCGTATTCGATCGATTTCTATCCAAGTTTCTCGAAAATCTAATTTTCCCCCCATTCTCTATCACCTCCTAAAATATGTTCGTGGTGTGTGGAGACCTTTGTGCGATGGGGCGACCGAAGCCATTAGTTTCCCTGTGAACAGCACCGAGTTCAGTTTTGAATCGGACACCAGAGATCCATGTGTAAACTCAACGTGTCCTTTTTGTGAAAAGTGAAATTTTTGTAAAAATCACTGTAAGCATTCTATTTTCATTCTAAATTAATGCCTGAATGTCTGTTTTTATTTAAAAATTATTTTTCTCAAAAGAAAATCACTTACAAATTTTACAAGGAATGGATTTGGAGAGCAGAATTTTTGATCAGAATTTTTTATATTCGCATTTCATTGGAACTTTTTCACAGATAAAGGACATTATTTTTGCGCCAATATAAAAAATGCGTACTTCTTTATGATACTCGATATTTGCACCTTATTGAAAATCACTCATTTTCATGCGTCCGAATAATTATACTTTTTTTGAAGAATTTGGAGTTTCTGTATTTCTTTCCAAAGCTTTATACCTAAACTAGAAAACTCTATAGTCATTTTTTATATGCATTTATTATTGAAAGTTACAATTCTTTAAATCAAATAACTCATTTACCCAATTTTTTATTAATCTTCGGTAATTAAATTATACTACATTTTATTTTTTTCTAAAATGAAGTACTTTGTTTTAGAAACTTGAAAGTATGTTCGTGAATTTTTAGAGATTTTTTGAACCATTTTAAATAGATGAAAAAGTGGCCGGACACGCGATACCTGTGTTTGTACGGACAAGGTGCTGTTTTTCATCGTACTGTAACTATATATGCATAGAAAAAATTATCCAATCATATGTCTAGCATAAAGTCATGCCTCCTTTTATTAGACATATGATTGGATAATTTTTTCTATGCATATAGTTATGCGACTATGCAAGTTTGTCTGGATAGACTCTAAGGGTTAGTATAACGCCTGTCTCTTATACACATCTAGATGTGTATAAGAGACAGCCTTGGGTACATTCCGCAGCAAGTAACCCGCGAAGATACCGAAGATGTAAACGGTCAGTCTGTGCGACGGTAACGTGTAAGAATAATCCGCAGTGTCGAATAATTGTCTTATCCTGCGTGAGAACGAGATATAAATAACACGTAATCGGGATCGATCTCTTGTTTATGTAATATAACGTTCATTTACTCACGACGTGCCGTAATACACATAATTGTTGAGATCTTTGGCATACGTGACGTAGAATCTCAATAACGTAGATACCGAGGCTATTATACCGAGTACAATAGCGCCGATCTTTGGCCTTTTGTACAAGAGCAACACCATCAGGGGTGAAACCGCGAACAGTTGCGTGTCTATTCCCACGTGATGTGTGTGCGTAAGACACTGGAAACAGGGAAAGATGATTTATCATTTCACGTGAACAAGCGTAAAAGTCAGCGTCGAAATGACGTTGTCAATATTTCTAAAAAAACGTCCTAATCTTTACAGATATATTTTCTAAGCCTTTCAGTCATTTGCACTGAGAGAAAAATGTATGATATTTGAAACTATAATGATAAATCTCTGTGTTCACTCTGCTATATTTAGCATGTTTAAATCCCAAGTAGAACAGAAAGTCATGATGACGTCAAAATGATGCTAAAATGACGCCTTGACATCATTTTGAAGTTATGATGACGTCTAAATGACCTCAAAATGATGTCAAAGGCGTCATTTTGGCATCATTTTGTCGTCATCATGTGACTTTTGTGTTCTACTTGGGAATGTTTAAATGAACTATAAAAATATGTTTGAGGCCAAAACTAATTATAAAGTATAGTGAGATTATTGTTATTCCAACCATTTCTTTCTCTCAGTGTGCGGTTTTATTTTGTTATCTTCTGCATAACGACTATTTTGCTTTTTACCTACCATATTCTCGAATCCGAAGTAATTATGAATAAATAAGAAATTCCGCCACCACGTTTTCTTGCAGATTTCCGCGTGATTGGTCACCACCAGCGGCCACTGCGGTCCGGATCCGATGTATGGCATAATGTAAGTACAGAACAATATCAGCGCTCCTAGAGTCGGCACTAGCCTGAAACCGAGCACGTTGTGCGTATTGAGAGAGAACCATTTTCTGTTTTCACTTATTTGATCGGGACATACATCAGTACCTTAGCAAGCGCGACAAGTATTCGTTCTTGATGTCCAAAGCTCCGGTCCTTTTCAATCTACCCACGAACGAGTACGTCGTTAACAAACCGGATAGCATGATGAACGGATCGGTATACAGACTGGCCGCTCTTCCTATAACGGTCCACGGTTTACCTAAAAACTGCGTCGAAAAATTATCGTTCATTTCCAAACAATATACATCCGTAACGAAAATCGACAGTAATCGATAAATCAGGACATAACAGTAGATAACATTTTATTCACATAGTAAAAATATAATATTCGTAAAAGAATATTCTATATTACATTTCAATATCCAATATCCAATATTATATTCCAATATCATATGATATTACATGTATTTCACTTATAACAGAAATATAATCTTTTAAGTTCTATTTTTGTGAAAGAAATAATATTGAATAGGAACATATTTTGAATTTGCGGTTATATGTTTTTGAGTTATACTATGTACTCATCTTGAAAATGGATAATTTAATTTAATTAACGTACCTCGCTCATGTAAGTTCGGTTCATGTAAGGAATAAAAAATGCTGCCATACTCTTGTGAGCTGTGAGCAGTAGAACGCTGTTCAAGAATCGAATACCGTGGAGCGACGCTATGTCGCCTTGCGGTCTTTCCAACGAGAACAGTTTTAGGACGTTGCGCTTCAAAGAGAACGATAAAAGCAATTCGCTGGCCGGTATTTTGCAATGATCGTAGTACGCGGCTACGAGGGTCAGAACGAACACGGTGACGAAGAGAAGACTGAAAAAGATAACGCGAAAATTATTCAATTAATTCAGGTGAACTATTCGCGATTCGTCTTGTGGCTTAGCAGTTCTCGCTTTTGCGAAGATCCGCAGTAAATGTCTCCGTTGAAAAAAGAATAGATAATTTTAAAGGATCGACAAAAATTTATTGCGCATGATTGGATAAATTTCTGTCGATTTTAGTTCGTCCATTTAAATGCTTGGCATGATTCAAACAAATGTATCTTTACCTGGTGGCGATAGTCGCTTTTGATAGAACGAGTTCCTCCTTTACTTGGCACATATTCTGATCTATTTGCAGCGAAATTTTGAGACCAGTTTGAGCCGTGTACTTCGAGATAGTGTGTTGAAGAGAGGCTTTCACATCTTTGGCTGTACATGACGCGGGTGTGCATACGGCCCAATTCACGCTGCTAAAACGCGGTACCCTGTGACCGGGCTGAAGATAAAACAAAAAGTCTTAGGGGACCTGCGCACAATGGAGGAATATTAGATATTAGGAATAGGAATTAGAGTTTTAGAATCAGTTTTCTCAATGAACACTATACACTGAAAGAAAGGCTTGGTTATAAAAATCCAGGCTTGGTTAATGTTACCAAGCACCTTGGTGAAATATAGTTTCAACTAAACGTATAGTAAGTATTACATATTTAGTTGGCTCAGCTAAACAAAATTTGCTCTTATAATTATTACACATGTTTATAATTATTATATACAAAAGTTTTGTTATTATTATTATAATCGGTAATAATAATCAAATACTTCAAAAAAAGTATTACTAAACGCATCTCACAAGTTTACCAAGAATTTTTTTTCAGTGTAGATAAATAATAAGTTATGTCGTGTTTCGTATAACACATTTATGTCTTATATCGTATTAATATCCATTGTGCGTTACGTTCAATATTTATTGAGGAAACTGATTCTAAAATTTTAATTCCTATTCCTAATATCTAATATTCTTCCATTGTGCGCAGGGCCTTACGTTTCGTAATATTGCGTTACGATAGAAGACCGTCGGTCAAATTACGCTGACAAAAATTAATCTGCGCTACAAATAATTTAAATACACGCGGGTTTTAACTTTAACGCCATATATTTGTTGAAAAGATTAACGAACGATGGAAATCTCGTGAAGCGGACAGAAGCTGATAAATTACGTTCTTGAGAATTACCATAATGCTCTCTCTTCGCCGTGCCACAAAATTAACCTGTTACGCAATTTCTCGCCTATTTTCTGTAATTTCTTACGCAGGAGCGCGTCCGTGAGCGACCGTGAAAAATTACCATTATACATCCGCTTCGATAAATATTTATAACATATTGAAAGAAAAATGTAGAATCTCGAAAACGCTGCTTGAAGAAACATGGGGGAAACTCGACATTTATTATCCCGATTATGCGTAACCAACACGATAATAGAATGTTTTTTTTTCTTAGAGGATCTTCTCCGCGAGATCTTTTATAAGTGATCCTCGCGTCGGCGAGTATTTTAATATACTTGGTTTAATACACAGGTGCTTTTGAAAGTACGTTTGCGGAAGTCTATTAAAAGCATTCGATTGCAAGAGGCGTGAATAAAGGAGACGGAGACGTTTTATAAATCATAGCGCAGGATTGCCGCGAAGGCGGAACAAGCAATTCAGAAAGTAATTGATGCATTTGTCCAGTCAAGCAACGATAATTAATGCTCTTGGGTCTCGCTGTGAGCAATGCTAACAATATACCGATAAACATTAGCATCAATCCGATATGCGATACGCGACATTGTAGACGATTGTTCTAACCAGACGCGGCGCATTATTGCCTGTTATTATTATTATGCAATCAGATTGTCGATATCTAAGCAAAGCAAATTTCCTGTATGGTTCATCAATCCACATTCCTACGTGATTTATCTCACGTTTATTTAAGAGCCTCGCCAATTAGGACTGCTATTTTTTTCAACACAGCTATATTGATTATGACGTACAAAAGCGAGAAATTGTGTGATTTTTTTTCCTCGCACAATACGTCGAAGTAAATAAATTTTTATTGGGCCTTGAAATCTAATTGTTCAAGAACGCGTATCGCGACAAACAACGTCACGAGGTTGTCTGTGACGTTATATCTACATTTTTCGGAAGAAACGAACTTCTCACTTCTAAATTTAATTCGAGTCTCCGGTTCCATCAAAAATGCTACCAGTACACGGAAAGAACGGTTTTGCTGAAATATTAAAAAATTTCGCCAGAT
>NJRL01000132.1:176341-195508 GCA_003063815.1 Aphaenogaster rudis
AGAATAGGCCTACTGGAGACTCGAGCATCTTTTTTTTTCGAATAACTGTTTTTTTACGTAGAGTTCCCCGTTTTGTTTCGTTAAAATTCATCGTACGTCGCCCGTCTTCATCGCGATTGCTCGCTGAGCGCCTTTTATCCGACATCCGGCCGCCGGTGTCCCTCCACTTCATCGATTTACATAAATCCTGCGGCGTGGATTCGCGCGTCTACTACATATTCATCAGGGATTAAACGTACGCGCCGGAGATGATCCGCCGAATCATTAAAATGCCGGGTACATTATGTTTGCGGGGAAATACCAATATGGAAATATTTTTCACCCGAGAGTCCAGGTCCCGAATCCCCAAATTAGTCTTATCGCGCGCGAGTCTCATCAATTAATTCGATCGTCCGATACAATCCGTCCGAGAACAAGTAGCGGTATTTCCGTGGAAGAATTTCTCACGGGATATCGAGAGATTCGTGTCTACGAGCTCTGCCTACATTATCATAATCTCGCGTCATTGAGAGCCGTCGTGCAAACGGCGTACGGTTTAAGCACACGATTTTGATATTCTACGTGCCGATGCGGCCGGTCGTTCCGATCGCGAACGTGAGATATCGCGATAAGTAAGACGCGGTGATTGATTGCGAAACGATCGATCACGTCGGTTCGCGTGGCGCATCGCGAGAATGCGCATTATACACTCACGTCGGTCAGGTTGCTGCGAAACGCGTAATGCGAATGCAGCAGGCGATGCAGGTACTTGAGGTCCGGTCGGGACTGGTCGACGTCCAGCTGCAAGTACGCCAGGCAATACTGCCCCCGAATGCCATCCTTGCCCTCGATACCGACACACTCGTCGAAATCGCCGAATTGGTTCACGTTCCCGCTCAGCAGACCGGAAGGCACCTTCGCGGTCGCGTCGTACACTAAAACGTGAAATGCGGATCAATATTACGAAAATAGCAAGACGGGACCCTCCTTTGACCGTGAGGACGATCCTTGTGAAGTTAGCACGACATTCTACTAATATAAAAAAACAATTAGAGTTACAATAGCACTTTTCATAGTTCTACAGTTTCTTATAAAAATTAAAAATAGTTCCGCATTTTTTATAGCAAAAAACCAAAATTGAAAAAATGAAACGAATGAAACGAATCTATCACGACACCGCCCCCTCTAAGGTACAAGAAAACAATAAATATTAAACTGTATTGAACTCGAGTAGAACTAACGGGAACTGTTAATATTTAGTTTTCTTGTACTTACCTTAGAGGAGGCGGTGTCGTGCTAGATTCGCGAAGTTAGCACAACATTTTTTCATTTTTGATTTTTTGCTATAAAAAAGGCGGAACTTTTTTTAATTTTTATAAAGAACTGTAAAACTATAAAAAACGCTACTGGAACTCTAATTGTTTTTTTATATTAGTAGAATGTCGTGCTAACTTCACAGATCCGATTCTTGTAGTGCCCATCGTATTTAGGGTGACCAGACGTACTCTTTTGAAGAGTACATGCGCTCTTTTTGAATTATAAAGGAGAGTACAGATACTTTTGACCTTTCTTACTTTTTTCGTGAAAACGTACACTGAAAAAATTGTATTCTACTCTAAAATAAACGCCAAGAAGATCTTCTTAGTTTAAGAAGAGAATCTGTTAAACAGTATATCCTCTAAAGAGAGATATTCTTAACATGTAAGAATATTCTTATAGAGAATATTATATTATAGAGAATATTCGTAAGAATATACTGTTTAACGGATTCTCCTCTTAAACTAAGGCCCAATTCCACAATCTCCAGTTATCTTAACCGCCCGATTATTCCATTGGAATTGACCAATCGCATTTGTTAATTTTGCTTAACGACAAATGCGATTGGCCAATTCCAATGGAATAACCGGCCGGTTAAGTTAACTCGAGATTGTGGAATTGGGCCTAAGAAGATCCTCTTGGCGCTTATTTTAGAGTAGAATACAATTTTTTCGGTGTACTCTTTGTACTCTTTTTCTGTTCTGATAAAATTCGAGTCAGTGCGTGCAACTTCGAGCCCGTACACACCAGCGTTTTCCCCCCTCCACTTACGCACACAGAAACGGTGCGTAATGTCATCATTAATAACACACAGAGACGGTAATGTCATCATTATAACATTTATGCGAGTTGCATTTTTTTGACTTTTAGTTTATTAAATATTTTTAGTTACGAAGCAATAATAAATATAGATAAATAATTTTCTTTTGCGAGGTTATCAACATTTATGACATTAATAAAAAGTTATTTTTATCAATAAAGAAGTAAAGAGAGTTTTTTTTATTAATAACAGCTATAATTCTGTGCAAAATTTTACTTCAGACTCTCTCCCCCGCCGTTTAACTGTACCTACTCTTTTTCTGGTCGAGCAATTTGGTCACCCTAATCGTATTAAGTAAACTCTCAATTACTACGTTTACGCGAGGCGTTACTTCTGTAGTAACTTACTCAAATTATCGTAACTTACGATAATTCACTCCGCGTAAACGGGGTTGAACCCGTTTACGCGGAGTGAATTATCGATAAATTGAGTAAGTTACTACAGAAGTAACACTCGCGTAAACGTAGTAAATGAAGAATTTTAACTGATTATTCCGTTGGGAGTACGCGATGTAATAATAATGATGCCCGCGTGGGCACGTGCGTCGTTCGTGATACATAAAAGAATTACGCACCGGCAATGTACGATATAACATGTAAGGTGAATTCGGGCAGAAAAGAAAAAAAAAGAGGACCTGGCGACGATCGCAATATCCTGAAGTAACCGTTGCCAAATCCCTCGTGCCGCGAATAGCGTGTGACATCAACGTTCGTTTACGAGTGAAGGTCCCGTACAATCATTCGGGCCGCTTGTGAAAGATCATTAAGTACAAATTCGTTTATTCTCATTCGTTTATTCGGTCATTTCGTGCCCATCGAGATCGATGGAACCCATTCCGAGTTCCGTTCTCGCAATCGTTCCGACAGTTTCTCGGAACGAGGCTCCCGTAATTATACCGTCGTATAATTTGACTTTAGATTACGAAATGCTATCTTTGGTTGACCTTACGTGGGTCGCGGTGTACTTACTCATGGCAGTCGACTTACTTTTTAGCGCCCACAGCGTGAACTTCGCGAGCTCCTCGTGAAAGATATCCGCGTGTCGTTTGCATTCCGCGCTGACGCCTCCCGCGCCGGGATCGTAAGGGGGTAGGATTTGCAGTAATCTGCGTGCCTCGAGGTCGATTTTCTCGGGAAAGTCCTCTGGAAAAAGAAAAGAAGGGTGTCCTTTTAATATCCGGGAATCTCGGATATTCGCGCATTAAGGGAGTTTACCCTTGACTTGCATTGGGGCGTGCGAGAGCGAAGGGAATTCTCGAAAACGAATCTGCCTCCCTCGTTCCCCCCTTTCTCGCGAATTAGTACACCGCCGGGGGATTCACGTGATCGCATGAGACCAGCTACGTGCCTCGTGTTCAAACACGACCGAGGAATTTTATCGACGTAAGCCACGCTCGCTTGACATTGACATGATAATGCGAGAGAGCTATTAAGATACCACCCGGCGTGCTCGTTCGCAAACGGGTGACGCAATCCAGGACCAAACGGAAGCGAAATTTTCGGGTAAGGTCGACATACGAGTCACTTGACATAATCCCAGCCGGTGTTACACAGAAAACGCCGGTCTGAAATGTGATTCAATCTGTCTCGCAATCGTGACGCAGATAAAACTGATTTTTCAATCCGACCCGTACTCAATTCAATTTCTCGTCCCGCACTCCGTCTCCTCTCTTTGTCGTTCTCTTCCATGTACATTAATCAAGCTTCCCTTCACGGGGCAAAATTTTTATTCAATAATCAAATTGAAAGTTAGTTTTGTAGACGAGCTAAAATGAGATAACTCGAAAATTGAGCGAACTAGACTATATGTAAGGTCGTTGATCCGCGTCGAATGACGTCACAACTCATTATATAATTATGAAGACGGTCAATGTACAAATTTTGCTCTCGAAGGTATTCCCCGGGCTAACGTTGAACCGGTATCATGCATAATTAGATAGCTCGAAAAAGGAATTCTTAAACGTTTATAGAATGCGAGGATAATTTTTGCATAATTTGCAATTGAATTAGTGATTGGACCTCTCTCCTTAATGTGTCATAAAAAAGTTTCCTTATCCTAAGTTCCTATTGCTTTTCGCATAAAGAAGATAAGAAAATTTTATTCAATGAAATAAATTATTTCATTATCTTTTTTTACGCGTGCTCGATCAGGTATTCTGATGTTACTCTTCATATGTTTAAAACATAAGCGCAGTTTTTTAATTGATTAATAAATGACATCTCCGTCCTCATATCACCTTAAAAAAATTTGCGAATAAAGCACGGCATTATTATCTTAATTATAATAATTTTTCTAGATGCATAATTTCGTAAAATTCTTTCGAAAGAACAGATCAGAATCTAATAAACCGATGGCGTAATTTTTCCGTAGAGTACCCGTTAAACTGGGGAATAAATCGACTTTCAAAAGCGCAGATATGCTCGATTATATAGAAAGTGGCAATATGATATCGCATGATTAGCGCAGTTGCATCACAGGCGTAAACTCAAACGTTGATCAAACGCTCGCACGTTAATGTGTCAAATAACATAATATCTTATCTATCACGGTTTTTAATTCTCCAATATATCACATTTTTTAGCCTTATAGCTATTGATTATCAGTGATGTAACGCCCCGCCGAGAATCGCGAGTTCGCGCGGTCTTCGAGTATTCCTCGTTGCTTGGTCTTTCCGCGGCAGCGGATGATCGGCCTGGTTTCCATTGTTTCGCCGAAGGTACGACGACATTTTCTCGCGGTAACGTGTGGCAATCGATCTGAAAAATGGAGCCGGACATCCACAGAGAAGTACGAGCGCGGCGCGGTGTCGAAACCGGGACGGCGGTCTCCGCGCGAACGGAATCACTTAGCCTCACGGTTTGTCTGCCCGATCGACTGTGGTAACCGTATAAAATGCGACGCGCATAAATGTACGGTAGACGATTCGTACGCATCGTCGTTAAACCTGTGTCAGACCACGCATTGGAGATCGCGAATTCGCAATTGTCGATCTCCAATGCGTTGTCTGATATGGGTTTTAAACCATTGGAAATTGAGGATTGCGAATTGGAGATTAGAATTCGACCGATCAGATAATCTTCATCTTCATTCTTTTCGTTCTGATTGGTCGAATTCTGATCTCCAATTCGCAATCCTCAATCTCCAATGGTTTAAAACCCATGCCAAACGACGTATTGGAGATCGAGGATTGCGAATTGGAGATCAGAATTCGACCAATCAGAACGAAGAGAATGAAGATTAAGATTATCTGATCGGTCGAATTCTAATCTCCAATTCGCAATCCTCAATCTCCAATGGTTTAAAACCCATGCCAGACGACGTATTGGAGATCGAGGATTGCGAATTGGAGATTAGAATTCGACCGATCAGATAATCTTCATTCTTTTCGTTCTGATTGGTCGAATTCTAATCTCCAATTCGCAATCCTCAATCTCCAATGGTTTAAAACCCATGTCAGACAATGCATTGGAGATAGAGGATTGCGAATTGGAGATTAGAATTCGACCGATCAGATAATCTTCATTCTTTTCGTTCTGATTGGTCGAATTCTGATCTCCAATTCGCAATCCTCAATCTTCAATGGTTTAAAACCCATGTCAGACGACGTATTGGAGATCGAGGATTGCGAATTGGAGATCAGAATTCGACCAATCCGAACGAAGAGAATGAAGATTAAGATTATCTGATTGGTCGAATTCTAAACTCCAATTCGCAATCCTCAATCTCCAATGGTTTAAAACCCATGTCAGACAATGCAATGGAGAGAGGATTGCGAATTGGAGATTAGAATTCGACCGATCAGATAATCTTAATCTTTATTCTCTTCGTTCTGATTAGTTGAATTTCTAATCTCCAATTCGCAATCCTCAATCTTCAATGCGTAGTGTGACACCGGCTTAACACAGGTTTAAAACTCGTGTCAAACTACGCATTGGAGATCGAGGATTGCGAATTGGAGATTAGAATTCGACCAATCAGATAATCTTAATTTTCATATTTTTTCTCTTCGTTCTGATTAGTTGAATTTCTAATCTTCAATTCGCAATCAATCTTCAATACGTAGTCTGACACAGGTTTTAGTTTACTCGCTTGCAAGTAAACCAAAACCCGTGTTTCTCACACGTTGCCTTTAAATTCTGTCAATTTATGCGTGCAACCGAATGTTCTCGTGGGTCGCGTTTGAACGGGCCAACGTGATAATGACACAATTCACGCACGTTACGTAAGGACGTAAGTTAGGCCGTGCGTTTACCTTGTTGTTTAAAATCGAAAGCCAACCGGTTCGGCACCACCGCGGCCAGATAGATTATAAGGCGATCCTATTTCCAACGAAACTACATACGAGGCGCGCGGTAATTAAAACGCTCTTAGGCGTTAGAAGTCTCGTGTTATGCGCGCGAGCATAAAATCGCCTTACGAAACGCAATAATGATCGGCGGTGTCAACCTGTCATGTAAATATCGTTAGATCTCCCATTGCGATTTACGACGTCTTGTTGTGCAGGCAATTAACGTGTGGGCAAGGAGGGTCGGATGCGTATCTGTATATCCTCATTAGCTCCTCGTCAAACACGCTCATTGCCAGCCGCGCCAGCGTTGGCTTTATTCATCTCTGAGGGAAATAACTAAAACGTAATAAATTAATAATTCATTGGCGCACAGAAAAAAAATCGTCTACCTCTCAGTGATTCGTAAATCAACTTTTATCCCGTTCACCAAAATTTCTGGATGTCGTTGTTCGCCGAAATAATAAATCGCATCTTAAATTATTTTGCCTGCTGAAAGTAAGCAGCATCAAAGTTTGTTTTATTCGGGACGAATTATTCAATATCCATTAAAGCATATCGCATAATATTTTAGCAACTGGTACATCAATATGCGCGACGATAACAATCTAAAAAGAATTATCGTCCATTACAATCAAATCACAAATTTATTCGGATAAAGCGCGGAGAAAAACAATTATATCGACTCTAAATGTCACATTTGATACCGCGGAATGTTCATAAAACCAACGCCACGTTTATGAATTGTTACGAAACGTCATGTGTACATTGAACATACCCCTCTCCCCTATCGATTGTATTGCAAATACGTTTTACACAGATGCGCCTTTGTTTATTGGTTACACGCAATTTCACACGTTGGACATGTAATAAGTAAGCATTCCACCGAATCTGAATGCGTTACAGCAAGGACTTGCCACCGAAAGCGGCAATAAAATATCAAGGCGTTTTTTTGTATGCATTCCTTATTTCGTGATCGTCTTGGAATTTTGCGAAAAACATGACGATGTATCCGAATGACATAGATCGGAAAAAATACATGTATATCGACGGCGTCACGACAAAAAGGCGTAAGCGACAAAAATCTGAAAATGAAATAATTATGGAAAACAGATCAAGCCTTGCGTCTAACAATTTATATATATATATATATATATATATATATATATATATATATTCCTGGAAAAGCGTTCTCATTCTTGTAAAATACGCTGTAACGTCTCGCTCATGAAAGAATGTACTTTATTAATAAAATATACTTGGCGCAAGACGTTATCGCGTCTCTTAATATCTATATTAATGTAACGCATCGCACAGGATTTAGATTGGAATCTTTGCTACACACAATGCACGTAAATCTAAGATAATTAATTAATCACATATCGCTATATTTTTCAAATTCTTGTCTCATTGCCTCAAAAATCTAAGCAGTTAAGAAATAATGGATTAGCTATTCCGATTGGGACCTTGACACTTTCGTCAGATGTTTCATTCACGTTTAAAACTCGATTCTATCGCGTTTTACGTTATATTCGAAAGTGCTTTTTTCCGAAAACATCAATAAATTTTAATTATATATCGATTACTTTCAGTAGAAGCAACGATCACACGACTATGTCACTTAATTACGGATTTATATGATCCCCGAAATGACATTAGAGATTTTTAATTACAGCTATACAGAAATTACATTAGCTAAACTTTCTATTAACATAGAACAAGATCGGTGATATAATTACGCATAAATTTTGTTAATTACAATCTATTTATAGGGGACCTTGATAGAAGACCTTGATTTAACAGGTCGACCCTTCTCTCAAATTTACACATCTTTGAATCTGTTAAACCTATCAGCCTGAAGGTCGAGTTTCTCAATAGGAACTTCCACTAAATTACCTCATAGACGTAAATTCGAATCGAGAACTATATCGAAATTGCTATACATGGGTTAATCATCAAGTGAAGGGCCGGGAACGACAGGCAGGAGTAAGTGGCAAGAATTAGGTTTAGTGGAAATCAGGAGTGAATTTTCATCTGAAGCATTCGTCATACAACGTTATTGACGTACTTGACCGAAATCTTGTCAGGATATTCATTATTTCAAGTATCGTTACAAATAATGCGCGTATGACGATAATGACCTTGAACCATCAAACGTTACCGCATTCCCGACCTTCCTCCGGCGATGTCGGTCCACCGGCAATGCTGCGTGCTACGTGCATTGCGTAATGCAACATGCGATAATATTTACTTTCCGTTTCCGAAGGAGTCGCGAGCAACGTGTGGCAATCCGAGGCAAATTCGATAGCATGTGTCGATCAATGACGTATTATTAATGACGTGGCTAGAGCACACGGTAAAAACGACGGTTTGGGACAAAGTCCAATCGCTCGAACTTTGGTCGCTGGTTAATTCCACAATTATGATTTACTTAACCCATTGACGATGTCTTCACAAAAAAATTCTCGGTCATTCTATAATTCTGTAATAATTTAAGATGTTGGGACATCGCACTGTCTTTGACATTCTTGCCGCCGGCGGTGGGAAACCCGAATTAGAAAGCGCTTGTAAAATCGACGTATCAATCAATTATAAGCGACCGGACCTAAATTTTTTTTACGTCGGCTGCTCTTAAAATTATAGAGCAGATCAAGGTGAATTGCATTCTCTCGTGAAAAGAGGACGATAAGGGTCACATAAATGTCAAGGTGACATTAAAAAATTAATGTGACATTTAAGCTGGCTCTTGGACAGTTTTGGATTAACAAATATTTGTCCTACATTATGCCGAAATCTGATTCTTCATTAATCGAAAATACATTTATTAATTCAAAAATTTCAGATTTAACGATCGAGATTGGATCGAAATCAATTTAGTAATTCCCGAAAAATCTGCTCTACAAATCTAATTTCTATAAATGCTTTTAAATTGCTGGAGATCGAAATATATATATTTTTAAATCTGTGTCAAGAGATGTTAAATCTCTCTAAATCTGTCATTTTATGTCATATATTATATATTTTATATATCAAGTTCTTTTTTCTAATTCTAAAATAGGTAAATTTCTGTTTAAATATGCTTTCGAAAGAGATATTTTTTCATTGGTCCAGTCTTTTCTTGCCACATCTAGTATTAGATAAATTTTATTGGATGCAAAAAGTAGCAACATTCACTTATATTATACAATTAATATGTATGCCATTCTTATCCGTGAAGCGTAAATACGGCCGAGGAAACTTTCCGGCCGACATCTTTCCAATATTGAGAAATATTGATTAATTGGAGCGGCATTGTCCTACATTAATTGTAAAATAATGTAAATTATGAAGAAAGAATATACTTACAAAAATATCGCAAAAGCAAGTTTAAATTTCGTAATCGCCGTTTACGTATACATGACTGAACAACAAAGGTATTTTTGGGGTTTTTTAGTAAACGATGTTTCCACGATTAAACTCCCAATATCAGCAATCTATCTTGTGTAAATCAGTATTTGCTTACGAATATAGTCTGTGACTCACATGCTTAATACAGCGGTGCGTAACGTTGAATTACATGCGTACTGGCACGTGCGATTAATGACATTGCATATGCGGATAGTCATATGTAGACAGTTAAAGGTTAAATCGATTAAAAAAATTATAACTCAGGTGTGTTTGTTACCGTTACAACATAAGCGGTAGCATGAGAGACCTGACAAGCTCGTTAAAGCATCGCTGTAAAAACTTGTTAAAATAGCAAAATAATCGCTTCAAACGGCATATGAATGTCTTTCATTAAAGAAACGTAAAAGATAAAAAACCAAGTTAAATATCCGTTGATGAGGGAAAATTTCAGTAGCATAGTGATAAAAATCTGGAATCTCTGATCGCTCTCGATGCAACTTTTGTTATAAAAAAACCAAGTTTAATTCGTAGGAATGTTTCGTGGCGAATGTCGACAAAATATATGGCGGATGTCGCCTGATTATTTTTTGTAATTCGGCAAACAGAACCGGTTCTCAAATCAACCGTACAGGTTCTCGATTGATAGATTGCACGCAGACACGTTTATCGAAATACGCTTTATCGAAACCGTTCCCGCCGCGCAAGAAAGGAATAGCTTCCACTATTAATAGAAATGCAAGCGAATCTAAACGCATATGTTAATGACGATGCATATTTGAGCTAATTACCGATAGAACATGAATGAAATTCTTATGTTCATTATCAGTATTTCGGATTACACACAGCTGTCCTGCGGAGTCATGATGCATTATAAATTATTTCGGAAAATTATTTAAGACGTTAAATTTTTGCTACGCGATAATAAATCATTCGTCGTGATTTTAATATATTAAAATGTTAAGTACAAGAATTGTAATAAAAAGTGTAAAACATTAATTTTATGTCTCAATCTAATTGTAAATTGTAAAAGTATAATAAAATAAATAACTCTAGAATTGACTCTAGAACAGGCATGGTCAACCTTTTTTGATTCGCGGGCCACATTCAAAATTTTCAAACTTTCCGCGGGCCGTATTCAGATTCAGGATGTGTTAAATTTTATTTTTATTTTTTATAAGAAACAGTCTTAAAAATGTTAAAATTTTTTATTTTTTACAAGAAGAAATACTAAACTGTTTTTAAATTTAAATTTTAATAAACATAGTTTTTTTCTTTAACTTTTTCTTTTTCAAAATATTGTCGCGGGCCGTAGGTTGGCCATGCCTGCTCTAGAAATTGAAATATACAATAAATAGCAAAGGGCTAATAAAAATCGAATGTAGTTGTTAGAGCGTGTAAAAGTAGGCGCATAATGCATACAATACCGCCGCTAAAAGTCGCTCTCAAACATCGCTCATGTCGAAATATCGTGTTTTCCTTTGATATATCGTAAATTTTGGCAATAGCTGAGACAGTCCATGGCAAAATAGAAACGCAGTTGTAAATGATTGCATGATTGTCTTCAACTGATCAACTCTATGAAGTAAACAATAAAGAAAATTGATTAAAGTATTAATTAATCGCGTATCCTATTAAAATAAAAAAAATTTGTAAAAAATAGGCTGATCAGTTTCGAGAGGCTCGTACATCAAAGTATCAATGTGGCAATTAAGGTCAATGCGTTTTCTGCAGACGCATGCATTCTTTGCCGCCCGACTTCGATAAAATATGATAAAGAATTCTCCGTAGAGGCACCCTTAATTATACAAAATGTTTTCTCTCTCTCTCGGATCGCAGACGCATTTGGCGACAGTACCGTATTTTTTGTTGAAGACTGAAATAATTTCTCTTTCTATCAAGACTCGGCCGGAGTCGTTTGGACATTCTCAGAATCGAAAGAAGACGGCCGATATTCCGAATCTTTCTTACGTACTTGTGAATCAACGTGATCGGCATCCGCGCGGTACGCAGTTTGAATATATGCATAGGGATTCGGCCTTCGATTCATAAAAGTGCAGTGGTTATGCGGGTTTTCAAATCCGCCAGCAAAATTAGTATCCGTGCATCGTCGCTGTACTAAGACGTTGTGGAAGCCACCCGATATCTTGTCGCTGTAAATTTTGACGAGACGTTAAAGTTGATTATTATTAGCGCTCAGGATACGCGGTATTTCCATCCGTTCTGCGCACTTGATCAAAGGTTAATAGCTTTTTGTTAATTACAAGAGCTGATGAAGGTGCGAATTTCGATTGCCGCGAGTGGATTTTACAATTAACGGCTAATGTTTAAAAGATGAAGTCAGTACACGCGACAAATGGTGATATGCATCGCGGTCGGTGCAAGCTGTCGATACGTCCAATAATTGGATTACATGCCCTTTTGCGATTAGTCTTTAAAACGCTTGCGTGAACGGTCTAAGGGTA
Organism: Aphaenogaster rudis; assembly: GCA_003063815.1. Classification (NCBI taxonomy): domain Eukaryota; kingdom Metazoa; phylum Arthropoda; class Insecta; order Hymenoptera; family Formicidae; genus Aphaenogaster; species Aphaenogaster rudis. The sequence continues at coordinate 188,592 of NJRL01000132.1, forward strand.
TTAATTAGCGAGGCTAAAATCGTCGATGGTTTATCGCATTTCGCGTTATGCATGCGAAACGCGTAAATAACCTTCACCTCTTGACATATTATGTTAATCCTCGCAAAATACAAATCCATCCTTACGAAATATGGGCGACTAAATGGCGAAATGTTAGATAATGCCAAAACAAATTTCGCAATCAAATCTCGTTACGAAATAAACGTTCTACTGTCTCGCGTAAGAGCGTAATGATTCTTGTATCACTCACCATAGTGCGGATTCGTGTGATGCACTTCCGGCCTGTCGTCACTCCATATATCTTTCTCGGTGTCGATCGTGTAATTGCCGAGGCTGCTGATGAGCTCGACGAAAGTGAAGTTCTTAGTCGTGTCGGTCTTGTTGCGCGAAAGCACGCGGAGTATGTCCTCCTCCTCGAAGGTGCCGAGACCGTTCGAGGATGTCAAGACTTCCACCGGCGACTCGGCGCGCGACAAACCGATCAGACTGAAAATCGCCCAAATCCTCACAAATGTCCCCATTTCTCCCCTCCGACGAGCGTGCCGGGCGACGAGGTATTTCGCGCAGGAGTATCGACTGGGGGCGATTTAACTCCTTCGTGCCGCGATCGCGCAGGCCTCTCTCAAGGGATCGATACGTGAACGATCGACCGTGGATCACGCTCGCATTTGCGCGATCGTCATCGGAAAGAAGCCTCACTGTCGTCCCGCTGAGAATTTCGTTATCCGAGTCGCCGGAGATACTCTCACGAGGAAGGCGCAGAGTCGTGATTGAAGGGACCCAACCGGGTCGAGGGAACCGCACGGGTTCTATCGAGCGTATTCACGATCTCCAAATTGCCCGGCTGTTCGAACGCGAGCTTTACGAGTAGAGTGATCGCGGCTCGATCGCGGAACGACGAAGTCACCTGTGCCGATAGGGAGGCCGAGAAGAGGGGTGGCCGCACACGCTCCTCGTTTTCTCCCACTCTTCTGTTTCGAGGACCTCGCGTCGAAAAAAATGAAGTGACTAGATGTAACTGCGCGAAGGAGGCGCTTACGGACCGACGAAACACCGGTGTTGGCGGTTCGAGAAGGTGAAGCAATGGCCATGAAATTCGAACCCAAAATTCCGGGAACGTCAGTCCGGCCCCATCGTTCATCGAACACGTTTGACTCACGTTTTGCCGGATTTTTCCCGCCGCCACGTGCGAGAACATTTATAAGAAAGAGAATTTGAAGACTTGGCATTCTGAGAATTCTTGAGATATATTTAAAGATATATTTAGATCCCGGAGATTCCTGGGGATCTTCGTGTGACTAATCGAATTGAGCGACCTGTAACATTTTAATTTTTGACAAATTTAAAGGATTAAATGCCGTGGTTATTTATGTGATTGTCTTGAAGCGATTGCATACTCACTGTTACGGTTCGCATATTGAAAAAAGGTGATTTTCCCGTGTTCCAAAGATAGCGTTGCACATCTTCGCAATGTGTACTCGAAAGTGCGAGATCATCGAAGCGATGAGCTCAGGGTTAGTGCGAGAAAATTAATCGCAAAATATAATTGAGGATGGATTGTTACAAGGAAAATTTATGCAAAAATGAATCGCAGTTTATAAATTACTGAAGCCATCGATGAAAGGGAGGTGGAAAATTGCGCCGCCGCAGCACCGCTTGTAGAATCAAACGAGCGCCGTCCGTCCCATCATAACGAGGTGCAACAAAGACACGTCCAGATTCGATATTGTTCTACGCGATGGCAATCGATTAGGATTCGACGACGGTTTAGTGTGGTCATTCATAAGCGGGACGGTGCTGACAGCTCGAGATCAGTTTGCAATTAAAGCTATCCTTGACGCATTCCGTTACCGTCTTTGTTAACCGAACACATTTTCTGTTAACAGTTACGGCCTTGAAAACCAGAGATTACCATCCAAGTCTAACCGTTTCATTACGTAAGACATGAGGCACAAAAGAAACTGTATTCGCCAGGTCTTCAGTTTTTAGAAAGAAAATGCGTAAATTGTTTATCTCGCGAAACAATTGTCTGGTATAACTAAAGTCTTGTGCGGTAGCGAAGGATTATTTCAGTCAGCCGAAATATGTTGCCTTTGCTGTTTGTGGAGCATTCAGTGATGTTGTAATTCGCAAAAATTCTGCTGACGCGTACATGCGATAATAAAACAAGATGAAATAATAAATCGCGTTCGATTTAGAGAAGACAATGTAAAAGCGATGCGTTACACAATATTTATTTTGTTCGATTTCTTCCGGTTTATTACATGTTGTAGTTCGGTGTTGCGAAAATTCTCCTGGCGCATACATGCGATAATAAAACAAGATGAAATAATAAATCGCGTTCGATTTAGAGAAGACAATGTATGTAAAAGCGATGCGTTACACAGTATTTATTTCGACATCATGGTCACTACCACGTTTGAATTCTTGTGAGATTTTTTAATATATTGTCCATTGATAAAGACTCGAAAATGAGTCGAAACGTCCGGTTTAATTGTTTATCATGACTTTGTATTAAACGTGTCAATTGTTTATCATGTCTTTATATGTAACATTATATGTTATTTATGGCGCATTGTCTACAGCGTCTGACTCTTAATTGCCTTTAATGTTTTATTTTCTGACCAATATTTATTTTGTTCGATTTCTTCCGGTTTATTACATGTTGTAGTTCGGTGTTGCGAAAATTCTCCTGACGCATACATGCGATAATAAAACAAGATCAAATAATACATCGCGTTCGATTTAGAGAAGACTAATGTATGTAAAAGCGATGCGTTACACAATAATGATTTTTTGTTTGCTTCCTTCCGGTTCGATACAGGCTTGCCTTGCTTTCTACGCGAGCTTAATTATCCGAGGTCGGTTCACGTTGCGTGCGCAACAGTCTAATTGTCATCGTACTAGAAAGTATGTTGCAATATCTCGCAATTATTAACATATTAGACTGTCATAGGGCTGATTATTCTAGCGTTAGGAACGTTAGAAATTATTGTGTGCAAAATATGTCTGTTTATTGCGCAAAGGCGGTACGCACCGAAAGCATGCAATGTCGCGTGCCTATAAAAAGATACTAGTCAAAGATCATCCTGAAGGCAATCGGGTGCGTGGCCTTGGATGTTGCTCCGGGTGTTCGACCTGTCTGGTGGTTGGCTTAGCTCAAATAATGTCGATGGATCTTCTCCTAGCTTTACCTGGAAACTCGATGGGGGTTTAGGTTTTGCCATTTCGCAAACCTGAACTGGACTCTTCAGTAATTGCGAGACTGTACGCCCCACACACACAAAGATGTCCGACGTTTCTAAGATCTATTTCTTTGCGATAACCCGAAATTCTTTTTATTTCTTTGCATATTAATTATCTTGTTAACATTTATATACATATCTTTTGACTACTTACGAAAATGTAAGCTTTGCCGATTTGAAAGTCTAATTAACTCTCGACACGTGCCGTTATCGCACAATGCATGCATTTGCACATGCATTCTCTAATCGAGATGCTATAACCCAATTCAGAGTACAGAAACTCGGCCATCGTTTGTAAAATTTCTCACGACTGTTTATTATTCGATTATCAATGAATTGATTATATTATTCCCTTATGTATTCTTCGGAATAAAAGCTGTATATTTTTAGTAACCATTGTTGAGAACGAAATCTTTAAATTTCATACAATCTTTTCATTGTTATACATGAAGATTGAAATATTTTAAATATTACAAAATCAACGTATTAATTAGTAAAGCAAATTATTTAACTCATTTACTATAATTTTTGATATATTCTCTAAGACCGAAAAAGATAAATAGAATGTGTTTCTATTACGATTTCTGCAATTCTCAAACAATGATTTAAGATTTAGTTTTTCTTCGAAGAGTTAAAATTAATATTATGTTATTAAGACTTGCATTCGCTAAATCCTATTCAAATCGATTCAAGGCTTAGTAAGCACATTGCGCGAGTCTCTACGCACTTCGCTTGTACAAAACAATTTCAAAGGCGTCGTAAGCATGCATATACATTTGATTGTAGCTCGAGTACTCTCCATGTGTGAATCGTAATAGTGACACTGGGTCGGGGACCCTCACTAGTTGCATTCCTTACACCATGTTCTCGTTGCAACATTAACGACATTTGCCACGCCATTGGTTTCTCGTCGACTGTGGCGTCTGTTAAAAGAGAAGCGATCGGATTTCATCGTTGTCTCTTTTTCGCGATACTAATTGGTCCTTTCGCTATATATTACATACTCACGACCGTCATCGCGAAGATCCTTGACTGAATTTGAAAATCGAAAGTAATAGTAGCGAAAGTTTGTTCGAAAGTTTCTTGGTTTTGATACCAATTCGTCATAGATCAAAGGGTCGTTCGCTTCGAATTTATGCTAATGCGTGTTGTTTCATACCACGAGCACCTATCTTCGCACAAATCGTAAATTTTGACACAGTCTGATAAAGGCTACGAATTAATAACTGCGCGAAAAAGTATGACCTTGATATCTATCCTTGTTTCGAACGAACATTTCGCTATTTCGCGCTTATTTCGTATTTCACAATATTTTACCCGCAAGTAAAATCAAGTTCCAAAATCTTAATCTTAGGCGATAATAAAAATGTATGAGTAAAAAAGATTTATATTTTAATGTGATTTATGATGAAAGAGAGAGATTGTTGAGTATAATTGCAATATCCACGCAATATTTAGACATAACGAGGTAAACAATACAACCAGTTGAGCAATAAAAGACCATTCAGACTGTGAACATTTTTATATTCGAATTTTCGACTCTTATTAATCTTTGTACAATGTAATTAAGAATATGTATTCGTAATTAAGAGTTTTAATATAGCGATACGATCATGCGTACGCATCGTTGCGTTCTGGTTTTTTAAAAAACCGGCGTTCATTTGTATCGAATAGCCAATAAATCTCGCGGGCTATCTTTATGTGACAGATTTGACTGCGCTGTTATAAACGTTCGCAATACGTCACGTCAATTATCTCGTCTACTCGACGCGACAGTTGCATCGATTTGTCGGGCAAACGCATTGCAGTCAGAAAACTGGACTCGCACAGTCAATTTACTCATGAAACCGTTTGAAAATCTTTTTTAGGAATTAAAAGAACTCTCTTTGAGTTTCGGTTCCTGCTTCTCTTTGATCGTTTTTGCTTCTGTTTTCTGAAGGGTTCAGTTATGCACGAGTTACGATTTATTAGATTAATAAATAAGCTCATAATAATAATTTATCGTGGTATCAAAAGTCTTAACGTGCATCTCGCAAGTCATCTCCCATTCCCAGACTGGATATTTCAATTACGTTTAATAAATGGCGGGGATTCGTAATTCTATGGCGCGTGGGCGCGTGAACGCGCAATAATTACGAATCCGGCAAACGCAAAAATAATTTATCCACTGTTCACGTGGGCGGATCGCGTGATATATTACGTCAATCATAAGTCAGCGGGACCCAACAAACGAATCGCGCATGCGGTTGAACTCGCACATTACTTCCGCTGTATCTCATAATCCTCATTAACGACTGCACAACGGGCGGCCCTGGCTTATTATCACGGCGGGTAATTCCCTACTTCCATTCGCGATTCTTGTTACATCATGCCGATTTGTTCGGAGTAAAGATATTAGCGTAAAGATATTGCAATTATACTATTAGTTCAATTATGCCATTAATAGAAATTGCTTAAGGATTTTTTTTATAAACAGAGATTATCCTGTGCCTTTGGCGGGGAAACGTTTATCCCAAGTAAAGACTGCTTTAATAAAGCGCCGCTTTATGTCATCAATCTATTATGAAAATTAACTAAATTATGGATAATCGGATGAACAGATAAATAGATAATTCATTTTTACATAACTTCTTAACGTATAATATATCCATTTGCGCGAACTGTAAAAATTATCGTTTTTTTTACGTATTGTGTTATTCAAATCGCAGTTTGCAATCTAGAGATTTGTAATACACGGAGAAAATTTTATATTAAAAATTACTATTGTATGTATGGCAGTAGCCGTGGACCATTGCTGGAATTATAAAAATTTTTACTATGTTATATTAATAATTATTAAACTCATTAGTGAAAAACATAGTAAAAATTTTTATAATTCCAGCAATGGTCCACGGCTACTGCCATACATAGTAATTTTTAATATAAAATTTTCTCCGTGTACAAAACTTGGAAACCACTCATGTCGTTACTTAAGAATATTTGAAGGAAAACTTCGCTTGTCGGCCAATGTCCACGGCACGCGAACCGATCACCTGACGACGCAAAAAAGAAAGTGAGAATAATTAAATCGACGATCGGCGCAACGCTTCGCGGTACGCGACGTCGCTCATTTAAATGAAAGTCTTCTCGCCTCGGCGTGAAAACGGGACAAATACGTCGTTGAACTTCGCGGTCGGACTGTTTAGAAAAAAAATAATACCGCGGCCGTGTGCTCGCGTCGACCACAGGGACCTCGATGAAGAGATCGTCGGCGGGATGCTGCAAGCCCTTCACCGCAAATACGCGTGGCGATAGCGTAATGGTGTCTATTGCTTCTCTCCCTTTCTTTGTCTGTTTTTCTCTCGCGGTTTCGACATCGTCGCGACGGCGAGCGTCCTATTTTTTATTTCTCTACGACGGATACGTTTTGGACGCGACGCAGACTGCGATCCACTTGGTGCTACAAATGCTTTGAAAAATTTTTTGATTGGACAATCAATAGAATTCTTTGTTCTGATTGGTCAATTAAACGCTTTGAAGCATTTGTAGCACTAAATGGATTGCAGCCCCATACTGAAAAAATAATTTTGTTGTCATAATCAAAATTTGGTAGACCTAACCAAATAATTTATACACATCTAGATGTGTATAAGAGACAGATCCGGCAAACGCAAAAATAATTTATCCACTGTT
>NJRL01000132.1:244385-291473 GCA_003063815.1 Aphaenogaster rudis
AAAAAAAAGAAGAAGAAAAGAATGAAATCTCAATCGCGCAAAAAGAATCTGTTTCGCATGAAGCTCTATATCATATCGAGCTTGAATTTCCAGCTATTTTTTAATTTTTACGCGAATCGTCATATTTTAATATATCTCTCTTTCTTCCTTTTTGTTAATTCATTTATTCGTGGACGAACTAACAAAATCGTAATTTTAACTATTAGTTCTCAGCAATCATGACGCAAAGAAAAAAAAGGAAAAGAAAAGAATAAAATCTCAATCTGTTTCGTATAAATAAAGCTCGATATCATATCAAATTTGAATTTCCAGCTATTTCTTTAATTGTTATGCAAATCGTGTTTTTTTCTTTTTTTTTATTAATTCATAAACCGCAACGCAAATATAACTCCTTAACTGTATTCTCGAATTAAAATAATCACATCTGATGGTCCGAAACGTACCAATTTTGCCCGCAGGCCAAGATATCAGTTGTTTAGAGATTTCAAGACCGCGGTCGACATTTGCATCGACATTGAACGCTTATCAGCTTCACGAGCTGCGACAGGTGCATCCTTGATAGGCGAGAGTGAAAGCTATGATGGATGCACACTCATTTCATGTATATAACAGGCCGTCAGAGGCGTTGAGTAAACAGCGTAAAAACACGTGGTTCCACGTGCATGTCTAATCCTGAGGGTTGACGTTTTCCGCGAAGCGGCTATCATCGTCCACGTAATTTTTATCGTACACTCGGGGCGAATGCACGATTACAACGTGCCGAATACAATTACTCGACTTACTTACCTCACGTAGGTACTCAGAGATTTAACACCTTTATAATTTTCTGTCTCATTCAGTTGACAATTAGAATACAAATGCGACTTCTATCTGCCGAACTTATTATCGTTTAAGACCTTCAAATTTTTTTCCTTAGAAAATCTTTTGTCGAAAAATTTATACGGATAAGCCAGAAGTGGTATACGTGAAACATCACGCGTGTTCAATTTGGAGGGGGAGAATGTAAGAAATACAAATGCAAACGCAAGTTGAGTACCCCTTTGTTACGTGCGACAATGAATGCGGCTCGTGTCAGGTGTGTTAAATCGCCGCACACAGGTGCAAGTGCCGCTACAACCGCGCGCTGGAGGCTGTTATTTCTCCGGCCTATGCAAGCAAAGATTATATGCGGGATAGAGACAATAAGCGCATAAGTTATAGGGGTTCCCACCACTGGCTGTCAGTGCACGTCCGAACGCGGAAGGCGACATTGTTTTGCGACTCCGCGCTTTATTGTCTTTTACCCTACCGCGTACTAAAGTACCCCCCGGCCACGTATCGCACTCTCGCTTCGTAAAAGAATATGTAAATTAAAAAGAGATCGACGAAATTTTATTCCGTAAATTAACATCGCGCTTGCAAATGAGCTATCGCTCTTTTGCAAAATACCGAAAGGGTTTATATAATCACTTCTTCTCTTCTCTTTCTAACTTTAGTTTGGTTTTACGAGGCGTCTTTAATTTCGAAACGATTTCAGGATTGGATTTAAATATTTTTTTTTATTTTTCACGCTAGATTGAGAATTCGATATCGCAAAACGGATTCCTGTCAATTCGCTTCAATGCGCCTTATCTTTTGTACTTTGTAGAAAATATGAATAAAATTTTGTCTTTCAGTTGCTTTTCGCGATACATTGTTCCATCTTCGATTTATTTTTCCGTGAAGGAATTTTTGCCAATGTTTCGCAATCAGTTTGTCGGAGTTGTTTCAAATGCATTCTCAAGTAGATTACGCATAGCGACTCGTTTGTAGAATCTCGTATAGAGACGTGTGCCGACCTGACTTTAGGAGGACTTTAGGAGGACTTTAGAGAAACTCTGACGAAACCGTGCGATGTTTACGATTAAAAAAATTTTAACGAGTAACAGAGATGGATGAGAATAAGAGAGATGTCGCTAATATGCCTTATCCTCAATGGACTGCTGGAAAATCTCGGTATCCTGTCATGATTAACGTTAAGTAAGTAACATAAAAATTGTACATTCCCGAATTTCGCGATGTATGTTTGCTTTGCCATGAGAAATAGTGTTTCGAAAGTGTGTTAATGTCATGCTTCAGAGTTATTTTATATAGAATTTATGCAGAATAAGCAAGAAACTAAGATTTATCGCTCGACACTCGGGCACTCGAGTACGACATTTGATCTGGATACTTTTACTTAACGTTCAGTTGAAGACGGCTCTTGGCCGGTTTAATTTAATCTCTTTAAATAGGGCAAACGTAGCAATAACGAAGATACTCTAAGGAGCGACGAGACCGAGTGAACCTGGCTAACGAGCACTCTGCATAATAAAAATCGATTTATCAATTATGATTCGCAAATAAACGCCCTTTCTTCAACAAAGAAAGACTATGTGTAAACATTTCAATTTAATGATCCGAGGATCCTCAGCTAATGGTCGCGCAATTCACGAAACCTACATACGTTGAAATTAGTCGTAACTGATCTTTTTTTCTCGCGAATATCACATGACTACTTGATGTCTGCTATTTTTTAATTTTAACACATCGTTACGTATAGATTTCTTTATTATAATATTATAATATTCATATTTTTTGCATATTAGATATTATTATAGTGTTAGATATGTTACTTCATAATCGCAAACGATAAAAATAAATGCCATGCAATTGTCTCGAGCTGTTATATAAATTTGCGTGCCGAGGTTTCCTCGCTTTGACTTGTAGATTGTCTTTTATTCCGAAGCCTGGGGTGATCGATTGTTGCGTATGACGTCAGACTAATTATTTAAACGATCGTATCGCGGCTATACAAACACGTATTTCCACTTCATCATTCTATGAAAAATATATAACAGTTTATGCGGAATGCATTGCGTTTTATCTCGCGTAACATGTGCAAGATAATATAATTAAATATTTTTTCATTTAATAATTTAATACTTTTTATCTCTCGTAACACATGCGGGATAATATAATTAAATATTTTTCTAATTAATAATTAAATATTTTTTTGAGGATAGAGTTTGTTTCGATCACGCAAATAAAATACTTATAGTATTCAAGAGTGACGTAAATTCTGAAAAAGTTCGGTAACATATGTATATTCGAAAATTTGAAATTAACAAATAAATAAAATTCGATTTGTGTGTGTAGCTAATTTTCCTTGCGCCTAGAAACAACTCTAAAACTTGAAACGACAATTCAAAGATAAAAAACGCTTATCCTTTTTACTATCTTCGAAATAAAGAGATACCAGAGAAAAGTAAATAAGAATTATTTCTTTTTGCGATCGATAAATCTAGCATGACAGTGATTCGAGGAAGGTCGATTCTCCAAAATTCTTGGCAATTAGATACGCGGCGAATTGTAAATTTAATTATTTAATAATATGTACATGACGATGACGTCAGATTCGCGTCTCGAAGGTGCGTATTTCTCCCTCTTCGCGCACGGGCGCGAGTTTCTCGCACCTCGTTGTCGAGGACGAGGCCTCAGCAGCCCCCGAGTTTCCACTGGCTGTCCAAAGTGGACATTTATTGAACCTGCGATATTGATAAAGCTCCCTCCGCGCCCTGTCACCTCGCCGTATGATAAAGTTCAGAAATAACGAGTTCTATCTTCTGTCCGTCATGCGATCGTGTACTGTGCATACCGTGAGCTGCAGCGTGCCTCGTGCAAGGTGCATTTCCAAGTGATAAATCTCCTGCGTCGGCGAAAAGAAAAATCGTGCTCGATTAATATAGTGCAAATGAGGATTAAGCGAAGTTAGCAAACTACGAGAGAGAGAGGAGGCAAAACTCATATCCTTCGTAAACGAAATTAATTAAAATTAATTAAATTGAATTACTTAAGTAATAAATAGCTCATATTCTTCACTTGTCGAAGACAGTAATATTGATAAAATCTTGAATATAAATTGTTCTGGTTTCTTTGCTTAAAAAAATTGAATAATAAACACATCGTTATTTTATTACATGCTAAAAGTGTGGCGGTCGATATGACATTCCTGATTCGATAACAAAAGGAAACGTATATTTCATTTTTATTCATCTAACCCACTCCGTTTTGAAATATACGTTCGGTTAATTGCGAACTGCGAATTATTTAATTAAAGGATTTGGCAATCACGGTATGTCCACGGAGTAAGAGGCATTCTTTTCAGATCACCCAAGAGTAATCTGCGTAACAGCAGGTTCGACCCCATGAAGACCGACGTGGTGGTGCCCGAAAGTAAGTCAGGCTTCGACCCAGTTATGCGCGATTTCTCAATACCTGCGAATTTATTTGCCACAATCACTGGAATTTCAGTGTTGGCATCCGTCGTGCCGCCGTCGGACACCTTCAATCCTTCCACCGACAGTCTGCACGCGGCCATGAGACCGATCATCATGCTGGCCCAATGCTTCTCCATGCTTCCGGTGTGCGGTATCAATAAGCCGGACGCCTCGTACCTTCGGTAGGCGGAAATGAACGGTTTGCGGTTGCTCAATGCTCGATGTTCATTTTTACCAATGTAGATTAACTTTAATCTCTTAGGCCGGTATTCATAGTCCGTTCTTATATTTAAGACCTTAAGTACAATCTTAAGATGTCATAAACCAATCACAGAACCATATTAGTGTCTTAAGACATTACTTAAGATATTATTTAAGACATTACTTAAGGTCTTGAAATAAGAACGGACTGTGTGAATACAATCTCTTAATTCTTAAAACTAGAAAAAGATAAAGAGTAAGTTAAACCGAGATTGAAGTTAATCCACATTGGTAGAAATAGATACGAATCGTTTGTTCTTAAGTAGTTTAACTCGCTCCCTCGATTTTTTAACAATTCTCTCCGATCGGAATTCTCACGAGCCTCACTCCGAATGTCCCGCAGATTTACATGGCGCAACCCGAAAATCTTGTACGCGGCGATCGCTTTCCTGGGGGTGTTCGTCATGTCGATCGGCAATGTCCTGCGTTTGTTCACCTCGGGGATAAATTCTACGAAAATGAGTGAGTCAGCCTCGTTAGATAATGTTAGGTAACGTTGGATTTGGAACCCATAGTTCGCCAGCCTCTAAGCGATACTTATCTCAAATTACCAGCGACTTTCGTTTTCTACGCCACGGCCATGGTGACCGCTGTCATGTTTGTACGACTGTCGATGCAGTGGCCTTGCCTCGCGTTAACTTGGGAGAAACTGGAACGCGAATTCACCTCGAGACATCGGCGGATTTCGAAGACCACTCTCGCAACTCGTTTTAAAATCGTAACCGCCGTCGTCATGTTGCTCGCATTAGGTAAGTGCCGAGTCGTAATAAACAGAATAAGGATTACGTAGGCACTTACGTATTTTATCAACGGAATTCTATTGTAATTGAGTTGATTTTTTTGTTAAATAATAAAAATCATTAACGTAACCTGATTGATCTCGTTGATAAATTACGTTTATTTTTACTTGGTTACTCTAACTACTGCTTGAACGTCAAATTTGTATGTCAATACAACGTATATATCAAAATGGTGTATAAGAAATGTTGTGAATTTATGTTAAAAATTTTCATATAGTGGAGCACACTGCCGCTGTGCTTTCTGCGTACATCAGTGCAGTGGAATGCGCAGCGTATCGCGATGACACGGACGTTGCCGGTACTTATTTCCAATCGCAATTTCCTCAGGTAGTACGCAACACTAGATACATTTGATTCAACGTAATTTCACCACTTTAGAGTCAAACCTATTTTCGGATGTTAAGGAATGCTGTTTCTCTTTTTTTCTGTAAAAAGATTCCTCAAAGCTAGATGAAAAGCTAGATGATGCATGTGCTTTTACACTGATAGAAAAATTTATGATATTCACGACTATAATTAAATTGTAAATAATTATGGTTAGGTGCACCATTTTTATAGTTATTACTGCTATAATGTTAGTAATAATAACAAAAAAATAGTTACAAACACCATAATTTAACTATATTATTATAGTTAATTATTATAGTTGGAACTTTTTAAACTATAATAATTATAGTTAAATTATGGTATTTGTAACTATTTTTTTGTTATTATTACTAACATTATAGCAGTAATAACTATAAAAATGGTGCACCTAACCATAATTATTTACAATTTAATTATAATCACAAATATCATAAATTTTTCTATCAGTGTAGTTATCACTGAATTTACATGTAATATCACTGATTGATCAATAATTTTATACAGATCTTCACAAAAACGTCCTACAGTCTTTGGAAGGGGATTGTGGTTGAAACTATAAATATTCTCAGCACATTCTCGTGGAACTTCGTCGACCTGTTTCTTATTCTTATTAGCATAGCTTTGGCGGACCAGTTCAGGCAACTGAACAGTCGCCTCTATTCGATACGGGGAAAGGTATAGTGCAATTTATTAGATATTTGTCTTCTCTTGTGAAAACATTGATGATACCCACGCATGCATTCACGTCCTTCATTCAAGCTATCGTACATTTTAATTGTCAATCCAATCTTTGCAACACGATATATTCACGCGAGAAAAAAAAATCGTTATGATTACGACATGAAAATCTCTGCTTCTATTAACAACTCGTCACTGTCATCTCGTTGTTAAGGCGATGCCGGAGTGGTGGTGGGCCGAAGCTAGGAATGACTATAATCACTTGGCGACTCTTACACGCAGGGTGGATTGTCACATCTCTAGCATCGTGCTTCTATCCTTCGCTACAGACTTGTATTTCATCTGTATCCAATTGCTGTTTTCCTTCAAGTATACTTTATATATATCTAACACTTTAATATTACGTAACAATTTTTCTTTAAATCGAGTCCCTTAAAAACTGATATAAAAACTTTCATTTTTGCTTATAAATATATTGAGACTTATATATACAATTAATATCTTTAATATTTACGACCGTTACTAATTTTGTGCCAATATTAGCTTGCGTTCGAACGTAAGACGATTTTATAAAGTTTTATATTAGAAAAGTTATGTCACGAAAATTTCTAGAGTAAGTAGATCGCATAAAGTTGCGCATGCATTTTTCGAACAGCCCGATACGCGGTATCGTGCGGAAGATCTACTTCTGCTTTTCCTTCGGCTTTCTGTTGGCGAGGACAACAGCGGTGTCCCTGTACGCAGCTTCTGTTCACGACGAGTCCCGTTTGCCGGCACCAATTTTGTACAGCGTCTCTGGTTCTAGTTACAGCAACGAGGTTTGTCTCGAGAGAAGTATTATTATATAGCGCGGATCGATTAATCTCCATAACTGACACGCGATAATGCGAGAGAGAGAGAGTTCTAAGTAAAAATCTAATGTCTTTCACAACATGCATCTTCTTCATACGTTATTAATAAATTGGAAACTTTATATTAAAGAAAACTTTCCTCTCTTATGATCAAGAAATTTGCGGGGGTTTAAAAGATTATACGATGTCGGTTATGAGAAAAAAAATAATAAATGCTATTTATAAGAGTTAATTTTCTCGATCACTCATCCACTTATACATAAGTTCGCACATAAGTTTGCACAATGTTGCGCAGGTCTCGAGATTCTTGACGCAAGTAACAACAGATAATATAAGCCTGACAGGAATGAAGTTCTTTTCCGTGACGAGAGGCCTTGTGTTAACCGTAAGTATGATAATTGAAATAAGCTAAATATAGGCTTACTTAGGTATAATTGTTTGACTAAAAGTATACGCGCTGTAAAATACTGTTAATTATTTATTTTGTACCTCTTCGATCATTTTTACATACCTCTCATACTTTATTTCTATTGCACCTTTACGTTCTGAAAAAATTTTGAAAATATATTTATTTGCTACGATAATTTTATATTTAATTTTACTAAACAATGAAAACTGAATATCGTTTATCATAAGACAAGATTAATTTATTAATTTATTAATCTCGTCTTACGACAAACGATATTCAGCTTTCATTGTTTAATAAGTTAAATTAAATATAAAACTGTCGTGTAGAGCAAATAAATATAAAATTAAATATAAAATTGTAGCAAATAAATATATTTTTTAGATAAATTTTAAATATATTTTTTAGATTTATTTTAAATTATATATATATATATATATATATACAATTAAAAAATATGTTTAATACATCTTGTCCAATAATGAATGATGATTTAGGTTGCTGGAACGATCGTGACTTATGAACTGGTTCTAGTACAGTTCAACTCCGTCCAGCAAGGAGTGGACCAGTCGAACATTACGAACGCCGCTTGCGAGGTGAGGTAGAGAGTTTTCGAAAAGATTTTTAAGGATTTCGACCACCTATAAATTGCTTCTGCATCTAAAAATCACACAAGTTATTTAATAAATCTCGTGTAATAAAGTATTTTATCGTGTAAATATAACTTTGTATCGTGCTTTTATACTTCAAAAATTTTTCTACTTATTTACTCTGGCACTCTTACATTTTTAACAGCCAATTCAACAAAATTAATCCACCGTTTCGCTATTTGCCTGTTTCACGAACAATTAAATTTGATTTTTGCTGAATTTTATATCTCGTGCATAGAAAATTTCTATTCTTGTTTGGAAGCTGCTGCGACATAACTCCTGACTATTTGTCTTAAAATTTATCGATCTATTTCATTTACACACCCACATCTATTTATATCTATATCTATTCTATATCTATATCTATATCTATTCTATATCTATATCTATTCTATATCTATATCTATATCTGTATCTATATCTATACATCTATATATCTATCGCTATATCATCTATATTTATATCACTATATATTTATTATAAATCGCACAATTTTATTATAATATAAATGCTATCATTATAAATAAATTTTAAAGTGCATTACATACATTGCATTTTATTATGGCAATTTTTTTATTCTTTCCCTCTTTTGCAACCAACTTCCTCAAATATTTGCTTTTTATATAATATTAGAGATCTTTAGAGATCTTCCTCTTTTATATTATATATTTGGTGATATTTTATATAGGTACAATAAAATTTTCGCTGGATTCCAGTCTTCTATTTTCACATTACTTATGGTAATTTTTCTGCAATTTTACTTAAGATAAGTATAAGAATTGTGCTATGACAAATAAAGTTTTCTTAACCCCCTCAGTACCTAGACTTCAAAAAAATCCCTATCTACCCACACTCGGGTATTCCTAACCCGCGTTTTCTTTTGTATCTCGGGTTGTAATGCATCGATTTTAATTCATTTTTTTTTAATCGATAGTTTAAAGACTGAAAAAAAAGAATATTCGGGTGAGAAAGTCAAGAAAGTCATAACACAAAAGATATTTTGCAATAAGTAAAAAGGGATCGGAAAAAATGCCGCAATTTTGAAAATCGGCCGGATTACGCTATCCCAGTGTGGGTATATATACTGAGGGTTAATTATAATATACTATAATACTTTTACTGTCTCTGTAACCTCTCTCTCTCTCTCTCTCTCCCTCTCTCTCTTTCTCTTTCTCTTTCTCTCTGTATCTATCTTTCGCGATATATTTCTTGCTTATCATTTTTGTATAATTTTATTTTTTGATTTACTTTTTGTTCTAGTCTTTCCGATATGATTAACCCGATATACACTCTGGAGAAAAGCGAAAAGGATGTTTTACCAGCGTTGAATCTAATATTGTTACAAGACAATATATATATACCGCACTTGTACATTTAGACGCGGAAAATACACCGTCATCCGTAGGAATGGATCAAAGGCACATACAAATGTATTTTTATCTGTTAAATGATCTATATTGCAATAATTTTGTAAACGTTGCCTGTGAATGATGAACTAAAATGTAAATTATTTAAATATAATATTTAAGAATCTTGTACAAAATATATATTATTTTTTAAAAAATTATATTTACGTAGAAATAGCATCAGAGATGATAAAATTTTATTAAAACCTAAAGCATTGAATCCTTAACTTAATGTAATCCTTACCTGAATGTAAATGTAAAAGTGATGAACAATACATTTATATAATTGTGAAAGTTTATTTAATTTATCGGAAATAGAGCTCGACATCATATTGCGAATATGTATTGAAAAATATATCGAAATAATATGTGGCCGAAGCTACAAACTTTTTGCGATGAAATAACAATACTCTTGTTACAATAAATATTCCTTGCGTTACTGTCCTTACAGAATATATTTCTAAAAAATAGTATATAATCGCAGAAATAGCAGCATTTAGTGAAAATTGCAACGAGATGATCATAATGTGTAGGATGGTTTTTTTAATTTCAATGAATGTAAATTCTTACAACTATAATTACTGTATAATCTTACAATCTAGTTTAACATTTTATTTTTCGGCGATGTTAATACTTATTTGTTCATCGAGATGTTAAATTGCAGCAGCACGACTTCGTACGTTACAATTGCACCAGCCACCTGAACATGAATTTGAACTAAATGATTATCACAAATATTATAAAGATATTGAAAATCATAAAATGCAACAATATGAAAAATATTAATTAAATTTCTCTCGTTTCTGAGGCCACTAATACATATATAACTAAATTAAGTACAATATAATAAAACATTTTTATTTTTATGAGTTAATATCGTGACATTACGAAGTAATATATCGCAATTGTAATATTACTTTCTTTATCAAAGCTACCATATTGTGTGCTGAAAAATGCTTGAAAAATTCTCTAATCGTTCTTACCGCCAACATGAAGTTCCGCGTAATAGAAAAGAAACGCATTCCCGTAAGCGTGATATCATCAGTGGTAAGTAGATATATCAGCCTTTCTGTCTGTAAAACGACGACTTGTATGGATTATCATTTATATAAAAAATTAAGCGAATTAACTAAATAATGTTGATAATTTTAAGGAATTATGATATTCATTGTCTTTCTTACGTCAATGAAATTCGTATGGTTTACCTCTACATTGTAAGTAGACGCCGAGCAAGTATATAACAACGGCAATACCACTTTGCTTTGATCGTGGATTCTAGCAGTGAGCAGGGTGACAATTATCGTTCTGCAGATCAGGAACAGGAACGATCCGAAAAAGTATATATCGGTAAGTATGCTGTCGTCCGGTTTTCTGTAAAGATCCAATAGAATGAGAATTGAAATCAGAAATCGGCATTTGTATTATGTTAACATACGTCATATTAGTTTTACATCCATGATTTATTTATTATTGAATAAGAGGCACTAATGCAGTGTATCGCGGTTATTTCCACAAAAAATGTTTTTCGTTGTTGTGAACTCTCCTTCCTTCCGAGTCACGCGAAATAGCGAGCATAATTATTGCAAAATAAAAATGCATCGCAGGCGTGGACGACCGCGCTCCTTTTTAATTGTTAATCAACAATTGATTTTGTTCTTCCTTTTTTTCGTAATCACTTGCCGTACTTACGACAATCCGTTCAGTAGCTGCAAACAGATGAAGTAAAGGTTGTTTGCAAATGACAGGAGAATTATGGGTGCGATGTCGTTGTCCACCTTTTTCACCATGCAACTGAGAGCAGCGTAATCTTCACGCAATCCGCACCAGTCTATTGTTGCCCGATGTTTCGATACAGAACGTATCAATTGCTTGTTCAATATTTTGTATCTTTCGGCCAAGCCGGTAGCTACCTGAAAACTCCGAGAAAAAGATCGAATTAATTAATAAGATTGAAAACATTTGATTTTGAGCAAAGAAAAAGATGTCGTTTAATTATTTGCAAAGTCTTATTACCATCATGATGAAAACGTCAGTGAAATTCCACGTGAAAGTCGCCAGTTTGCTGACGATGAAAATGAAAATACCGAGCGAGAAGTTATACTCCACTGAAAATAAAAAAGTTCTAAAGTTCCCGAAGTAACTGAAGTTTTTCAACAATCTAGGAGAGGAGAGATACAGCGATCAAATAAACAAGTCTTTGGAGAAAGGGGTGTAAGTTTAATTACTTTGCAGGGACAGCCAAACTAGACTGTCATTAAAAAGAAGTAATTGAAGAAGTATTTGAAAATTGCTAATCTGCATATATGTAAAAAAGTTACAATTATTCAATACTATAAACAATGCAATACTAATAAAATAATGCAATTTGATACTTTTCACAAGGATTAATTGATTTATTTTATTATGTTATTGTAAAATTTTATTTAATTTTAATTTGTCTACGAGTGATGCTTTTAACCTAGTGGCTAAGAGATCGCTACTTACGTGACTCCAAGATAAACGCGTGAGAAGACTTGCAATATACTTGCAGAAAATTTTGAAACGTCGAATTCTCCGAACCACTCCAGTCGTACTTCATGGTGTTCACCACTATACTCAAGATATGTTCAGCAACGGCCGTAAGCAAAATTGAAGCACTTATCGCGTAGAGTTTCCAACGGAGCTTCGGTCGTTCCATCTTATTACTGAAAAACCGAAAGACACTGATAAATTATACATTTCGCAGAACTTGTAAAGCAATGCAAAATTAATCGACTTTAAAGAGAAATATTGCTCATTGGGATTTCTAAGAAGAAACAATCGATTCTGAAAGACAGTGGCTTCGGCGGGGAGTCTTTAAACATTTACGCCATTCGGAGGCAGAGATTACAAGCGATGATATCTTTTGATGATGGATGCTTCGGACACGCGATCACGTGTCGTATCTAGCAGCGAAAGCTGGACTCGTATTACATCAAACTGTATAGATAAATGTACGTAACATGTATTTTATATGATATATATATATTATATATATCTCAAAAAGAGAGAGGAGAGGAAGAGAGCGTGTGCTACCCAAGTAGAACAGAAAGTTATGATGACGTTAAAATGACGTCAAAATGATGCTAAAATGACGCCTTTAACATCATTTTGAGATCATTTTGACGTCATAATGACTTTCTGTTCTTCCTGGGTATAATTATAACAACATCACAATTATTTCCGATTCGTAATTTACGTCCGTCACGGCAGCGTCGAACGGATTTGAATATAACGCTTGTTATTGCGATTGCTCTTGTAACATCTGTTGTCATCGCGTGAAGCGCACGTGCGATCGCAATCTCTCGAGAGTTGTCGAGCCCATGTAGATTCTATGCAACTCCATAATTCTGCAGCTATGCAATTCTGAAGCGTGCGAGCGCGATCATCGATCAGTTAGCGATGATCTTCTTTAAACAACGCAATATCTACCTGTCTATGAACTGCTCTATGGACCTCCAATCGCGTTGGAGAGTTACCCAACGCGGTGACAGCCAGAAAAATATTATTAGGCCCATCACGCAGTTTGCGTAAAATATCGCGCCTGCGGTAGCAGCCGCTACTCCTCCTAAAATCCAATCATACATTTTTAAGAATATGTCGGGCTGACAGTTCCAAAGAGAAATACATTCATCAGAAATAATATGCGAAATAATATTATTTTTGATAAAAATAAGTGATACATATTTTATTTGTATTTATTTCCATATCGCGAAGCTTATTCAATTTTAAAACAAATTTTAAACATAACAGATCTTAGGTGAAGTATAAAAGATGAAAGATAATTTCTGCAATTCTTTTGATCTCCTCCCTTTCTGACTTTATCTCTGGAAAGAGAATTTACGATAAACTGAAAATCTCAATTAACTTTACGGATGGATCTTCCCGCGTATTGTTATCCTCGTGTCACTATGCAATAAAGCTACGTATATTACTCTTTGAATCGATGCGGCATGGTGCGGCACAAAGCGTAAAATATTTATCTGTTTACCTTGCACTTCGAAAGTTACGGAGTTCAGCGTTCTTATCATGTGTATAACCGCCAATACCGCCATCGTTAGCACCATCCCGGTTATGAAAGCGGCGTAGATAGTATGAAGCGAGAATTTCGAGAACTTCAACTGCAATGGGCTCGGCCTGCGTATTCCTGAGACCGGTAGAATCCCGAACAATTGAGCTATCGTTAAAACCGGTCCCATCGCACGGTGGAAGCTCTCTGGATCCTGCAAAAGAGTTTTTTACTCGATACTACTTTACTTTTATCGCGTGTAGTGCGAATCTTGAATATACACTGAGAGAAAAAAATGGTTAACAATAATTTCACTATATTTTATAATGAGTTTTGGCCTTAAACATATTTTTATAGTTCATTTAAACATGCAAAATATAGCAGAGTGAACACAGATTTATAGTTATCATATTTCCTTTGTTATTAATACTATGTGTATAATAAAGCATGCTAAGACTATAGTTACCTGTACCAATATTTGCCAAATATTCCAATTGTATTGACTATTTATATATAAAATGGTTAATTTCTCTTACCATTCCATAAATTCTATCTTACTATATTTTTATTTTAAATGATTATAATTATTAGTAAAAATTTTATATGGGTCACTTATACTATGCTATATCGTAATTGTCATCAACATAAATGGTAACTCTTACTATAAAAATGATATTCCTAACTAATAATCATTACTATGTTATTATAGTTTAAAATATCATACATTTTTCTCTCATTGTCAGTGTATTGACCAACGTAAAAGGTTATAGTTTTTTGGGTGCTCTTTAAAAAGAGAAAGGGTTTACTCTTCTAACTTTCTTTTACATTTTTTATAATTTTCTTTTTTTTTCTTCGGAACTTCGAGGAACTTCTGCGGTATATGAGACACGTAGTCGAATCTTCTTATGGTACTCACATTGTTGTTCACAGACAGAGTTTGCTCGTTGAAGAAACCGCTGTGAAGGAACGGGCGTGTTCTCGGCGGAGTCGGAGGGTGAGAGTCCGAAAATCGGGTTTCCATCTTCTTTACCTTGTCCTTCCTCTGACGCATCAGGAACGGCAAGATCTTTTGGCAAGTCACGCTCCTCTTAGAATCGACACTAAGTATCCGCTTCGTTTTCAACATCATGCCGTACCCTCCCTCGCTGACGTTTAATGAACCGCCCATTTTATCGCAGAAATCCTGATACGTTTAAATCGATTATCTTGCGATGATAAAGAACATACTGAAAATTAAAATCTTCTATGACTTATGTCTCTCGAAAGGAACATAAATTCATTATCCAGTTTGCACGAGTCCATTAGCGCTGACTAAACGTTAATTTAACAACATCGCTCGAAATTGATTAAACTGAATGCCAGAGGTCTTCGTCACACACGCACAAGTCACATTAGGAAACACCGAGTAAAGGACGTAATCGTGATATATAATTCCATATACCAATTCCTGTATGCACATGTTGTAGTTTAAATACACATTTAAGTATGCAGTGTAATTGCTTCTTTTGTCTCGCTCTAGCTTTGTATACTTTTTCAAACGTTGCGAAATGGAAATTAATGAAACGCGACGAGATATGTAATTAAGCGCGAATCGTGCGTTGACGAAAAATTTTTGCACTTAGAATCGTGACGAGAAGGAGATACTGCGAGAAGGAGATACTGCGAGCTGCCATAAATAATTTCAAGAGCCTAATGCGAAACCCAGAACGTCGAGCTTTTTTTTGCATTCTGACGCCAAACACCGATAAAATACTGATAAAGTGCTATTTAAAAAAAGTGCATCGATGTGTTCGCTTAAGGCGAATATGATAGCTCGAGCAATTAATTATTCTCGTGTCATATCATCGGATACGAATGAGCTATCGCATCCCGTCACCTGAAAGGGTTGGTCGTTTGTCCAGCGTGGATGTAAACCCGATATGTTGACGCAGACAGCACGTCAAGTGCAACGTCAATTTACGTTTATTTATTCGAATGACTCTTGTCAAACATTATTAAGTGGCTATCGCGTGTAATTTCCGAGTGGGATCTTATGTCGCCCATAAACTTTCGCTATGAGACTCATGCAAAAAGTCGTAAAATGGCACGTATATACATATATCTTTATGCGTCGCAAACTGAAGGGTAGAAAGGGACGATAATCCATAAATATCTGCGGTTATAGCAATTCACTATAGACATTTTTAAAAGTATTAAAATATAAAAATAAAAATAACAGAAATACAGAAATATAGAAATATAAAAATAAAAATTATATAAAATATTTGCAAAGATAAAATTAATTTTTATTAGAATTTTTATTAATTTTTATTTTATTTATATTTTTACTTTTTTATTATTTATAATGGCGTTTGTCATTTATAAAGTTTAGATATAGTTTAATTGAGAGTAACTATTTCTCTAAAAATGCTTATTTAAGGGATATAATGCTCAATAAAGCAGACACGACACTATAGCCCTTCTATTTCTCTTTCTTTTAAAAAAATCGAAATAGGAGACATATATATAAAAAGATAACAAATATATTAATATTTTATGCTTTTGTGTTAGTCAGTGATGTACATAGAGATCTATATTGTTGTTTTGCGATTGCGTCATGGATATCATTCAAATGTAGTTTACATAATTCATGCTTTTTTTATTGAAACTATATGTCAACTCAAGCAAATCTGATTTTTATCAACCTTTTATCATTAATCTCAGTTCGACATCGTAAATTATCCTTTTCACAACGCAATTTTTTTTTATATCGAGCTGTTGACATGTGCTAATAGCTACAAATCTATTGACATGCAAATGTTGAAATATTAAACATATTTTAGCCGAATTTTTGTAATTATAATTAATAATTTAATATTCGAAAATATTTATTTGTTTGTCATATAAACATTGGCAACTATATTTCCCTAAATTGATGTCATCTATGCTCGTCAAAAAGCAAAATTTCCAATTTCCAATTAACATTTGTTTACACTTCAAGAGAAAAATAAATTTATAATCTATATTCGTATTTTAAATTATAATACAAATTAAAATCAAGAAGATATAATATTAACTCTTAAGTACGCACGATTGGGTCGTTCGTGTCCGGATTGATTTTCATTATTTTTACAAGTATACAAAAATTATATTAACTGATTCTTACATATATTTTAACATTTTTAGAATGTATTTGTAAGGTTGTGTATTAAAAAAAAATTTATATAAATGTGGCCAGGTGGGCCAGGTGCTCTTAGTATTTTAAAGAAAAAAATGCGCAAGACACGAATGATTCAACCATATTGTACTAAGGGTACTAAGGGTTACGGAAATATTAATTAAATTTGATATTATCGATACATATACAAAACTATTTGAAATTTCTTCAAATAAATATTTCAGTTCTTTAAATCTAATAAAATGCTCGATAACATTAAATCTAATCTAATAAAATGCTTGATACTTGATTAGATATTCTTCTAATTCTGTTATATATATATTGATTAAGATATTTTTGACAATATTACAGGCTAACCGGAAACACAAGAAGAACGAAGAAATAGTTTTGCGACAAAGATCTCTTTGATCTTTAATCATCTTTTCAATTATTCGAGGCTCTCCGGAAACGATACTTTAGCGTATTAAGAATCGAAAATCGTAATGTACCTACGTGAAATCTCGCTCTTCGTGATTTTCGTTGCCACGAATGCCATTCGAAGATAGATGTAGACGATGGGTAAGTTACAGGTGAGTTTTCGGCGATAGTCGCGTCTAAATCTGCCACTCGAGGGTCTCCAACGTGCACTATCGAGCAAAGGCTGGCTTGAATCAAGACTACATGCGGGGCTGCGCGACGCATGTCCGATCAGATAGTCGGCTATACCACTTCCGCGGAGCTTTGCTGAGAATAAAATGCACGTGTACGACACCGATCGCGTATTGATTGCATTATTTGTTTTTCTTTTTGGCGTAAGTTATGAACGCGACCATTTGTCTTAAGTTTCTTTCGAATATCGCGAGATAAATTGTTCCAGCCCGATCGATTCTTGCTGTAGCTGGCAAAGACTTTAAGTTCCGGGATTAATTAACGAATCCTGTTAAAATTAGAATATTAAAATCGGAGTATTAAAATTTTTCGAGCGTTAGAACTTTAGTGTTTAAAGTTCTTGAATTTTTATATTATTTGTACTCTGCGAAAGTCTTTTTCACTCTAGAAAATTTTAAATTTTTAAAAATAATCCACGGTGAAGCCGAATGATTAAGAATAAATAAATCTGTTTATTATATTTATTACTTAAATTAATGGTTGAATAATATGTAATATAGAGTAGACTATTTTATATTTTTTATCAGGAATTGATGGTCGCGATCCGCTTATTACAGTCAGAACGTTCGTGTAAAGAAAAGTAAATTTATTTATGAATTTCAATGTGATAGCTTAATTAATAGCTTCGTAAGATCGTCCGAATTTTTCGTGTCATTGTACTTCGTGTCACGATCGCTACTCCAGATTTGCCTAAAGAGCAGTTTACAATCGTTTGATCAGTACTTATTTGCGTTGTATTAGTTGTATTTGCGCTTTACGATGAGACGAGATAAGAGGTCTCGCACGAAGGCGACGTTAGAGGCGTTAGAATTAATAAAATATTCAGAGATGCGGCTTATCCCCGCGAACAGTTATGGGGAATACACTAATAAATGAGATATGAGTAACGAAGGAAAACAGCGGGAACTGTTTACACGTGGCATATACGTCCGCGAATCGATTTCTTCACGAAAAAACATACGTATAAAACCGAATAATTGAGACGAATATATGCACCGTTTTCTAAATAGAAAAGCACGAGTTTACACTTTCAATTCGTCCGAACCGATATAAATATCGATTTTCATGCGATCGATGGTTAATGTAACTTTTACGTGATATATGCCTGGTAATTAATAAATTTCGGATACGCCAAACTAGTTATGCGGCGTAAATACAGAAAATTTTATATTAAAAATTACTATGTATGGCAATAGCCGTGGACCATTGCTGGAATTATAAAAATTTTTACTATGTTATTATATTAATAATTATTAAACTCTTTTGTGAAAACATAGTAAAAATTTTTATAATTCGAGCATGGTCCACGGCTACTGCCATACATAGTAATTTTTTATATAAAATTTTCTCCGTGTATAGCACCCGTGTCATGTTTCGTCGCGCACGTCGCGCATACACTTGGCGCGAGACACTGCCGTGTCTCTTGATGTTAAATTTCTTTAGCCAATTCATTCGTCATTAAATTAATTACATATGTTATTCTTGAAAAACTTAACAAGTTCTGTGTCAGATATACCCAAGTAGAACAGGAAGTCATGATGACGTCAAAATGACGCTAAAAATGATGCCTCTGACATGATTTTGAAGTCATTTTGACGTGATAATGACTTACTGTTCTTCCTAGGTATATATTTAGTTGTGTGCGAATAGAAAATTAAGTTTTTTCCCAATCCTCTCCTTATATTCTCTCTCCCCATACGATCTAAATTACAATCAGAAAAACGAGAAATTATGTGAAACTTTTTCTTCGTGCAATATATGTTGAAATAAATTAATTTTATATGACGCCATTCGCGTTCGACATAGATTGGCGAGATACGCCGAAAACTTTCTTTTTTATTATTTCGCACTAATGAATGCGTATAATTTATTCCGTCTTACATTTCTAGCGTGAAAAATGAAATAATAAATGGTCAAGATTCGGCTCTATTTATTAATTCAACGAACCGAAAAAATCCTCGGTATACTTTATTAATATATGTATATATATTTTTACCAATTGTGCAGGGTGGTACATGAAAAAACTAATTTATTTCGACGTGTATATCGCGCGTAGGAAAAAAGTACATAAATTTCTCGTTACAACATGATATAAATGCAGCGAGAAAGCAGAAATTTCAATAAGAACAATAAAACGAAATCAAGTAGGGAAACATGGTAACGGTGATTTATTTAATTCTATTCATATCCACTCGTGTATCATTTATACTTCATTAATATTCACCTATACCTATACATAACACAGGTAATATACAGTCGAAAGCGCATATTGTTCTACCAAATGGCACGTTGCACTCCACCCATTTTATTATAGTCGACCAGGTGACGAAAGATGAATCGTGATATTCTCCACCGAATCACCGTACCTTTACCTCGAGACGTTACTACGCATCTTGGCGTCAGTTGTCTCAATGCGGTCTGTCTGGGAATTGTTTCATCTATTTGCTTGCCAGCGAGTTCCTAGAAGAATCATTACACAGTTTGAATTATTCAGGTAAAGAAAATATTATTGCACTATATAGATAATATGCATTGTTCCAAATGGTAGAGAATTATATAAATGCATTATGACATAAAAATGCATCGGTGACAAGCGATATGCAAGGAAAATTCAGTGTCTTTATAAAGAACAATAAGGACTGTTATCTGCACTGGAACCGTCACTTACTCTTATCTCGATTGGCAAAATATCGTTGCGCTTCAAGACAACTAATCGCAATCGTTCTTCGGCGTACTGCTTCGCCCATTTCCTACGCTTCTGGTCGCGCAACAGTCTGCAGCCGACGTAGTTTCGTACCTGTTGCAGCTGCACAGGAAAAGTACGACGTAATTAGAGACAAAGGATACACTATTTATATCAATATAATTACATTGATCTAACAACGAATCTCTCCGATCACTCGCACTACACTGGATTAATGCATATTAAAGGCTGTTACATATGAACATATCTAAATGCAATGGTACAATATACCCATATAGCACATGATATTCTTAGAATATTCTCAAAATATCACGTGCTATATGGGTAATTAGTTTAACGATGAAATCATTAATGCGTATTTTGCTACATAATGATAATATCATTAGTGGCTATTTGTATAATCGTTTAAAATATTTACGTGCTTTTACGTTTAAATAATTTCATGTATATAGTGGTTTTTAACCTTTAGAAGGCCGAGAAAAAAGGTGTAAAAATTCCGTACAAAAAAATGCATATATATCAAAGATATTCAATATAAAGGCCTCGTTGAGAGCTCGCGCCACTATAGTGGCGTTTCGGCCTTCTAAAGGTTAATATACACTAATGTCCATTTCTCCCAATGTAGATTAATATTAATCTCGGTTTAACTTACTCTTTATCTTTTTCTAATTCTAGAACTAGAAAAGATAAAGATTAAGTTAAACCGAGATTAAAGTTAAACCTACATTGGTAGAAATGGACATAATCCAGTGTAGTGCGGGCAGGGTTGGGCACGTATTATACGTGAGCATTATACATTTTATTATACATGGTATTATACATGGTATTATACATGGTATTATACATGGTATTATAAAGTATTATACAGTAATAAACATAACCATGTATAAAGTATTATACATGGTATAATACCATGTATTATAAATGGTATTATACATGGTATAATACCATGTATTATAAATGGTATTATACATGGTATTTTACAGTATTATACAGTATTATACAGTATAATACATCACTTAGCCCAACCCTGAGTGCGGGTGATCGATTTGCTATAAAATACAATATGAGTCTACGACTTGAATAGCCGCTCATACCAATAAATTTATATTAATATAAAGTCATAAATCATAAAATATCTATAATTGAAGCAATCGCTTACGCCGTGTCCCAGTAAATTAACATTATTCGGCAGAATGCTGCAGACAGCCGAGACGCAGCCTCTTAGCGCCGCCATGTTTACCGGATCAGCTGTTTCTCTACTACACGTGTCGAACTCAAGCCCCTCAACTCAAGCACCGTTCACGAAGTCTATTTAGTGACTTCGTCGGCCGACGTCGCCGACGAGCTGCGGTTGGACTCGTCCGTCCTTTCTCCAAACGTCGTCAAGCCTGAAACAATGATGCGGTTAATATCGTAAAATTAATTATTTTATTAACTATTTTAATTATTACACCTGGAAAACGGAGTCAACGTCTGCGAGTCCGGTCACCGGTGACGCACGATCGCTGGTTCCCTACATGAATTTCCCTATGACCATGACGGCAGGGAGATTTCTCTCTCCTTGGGTGCACACAGTCAAGGAATGACTGCGTCCTTTTGTCTTTTTCATGGGTCACGCCGAGGCGGCCGAACGGCAATCATCGTAGCAATTAGCTGTATCTGCAAGACTGATAGACTCGAACATTATGAGGGCGATATACCTCTTAGCTTTTATCGCCGTCGTCGGTAAGTATTGGGTTCGGTTTTACACGTGCGATAGATTTCACGAAAATTCTGAGCTTGCTCCGCTCATTATCAGTAATTGTTACCTTTATAACGTTATCAAATGTCTTGTACTTTTGCCACATCATCGGTCTTGATATTTGACGACACAAATGTTTACAGCGATGGTCTCTGAAGCTGAAAGCGGAATACTCTCGTCTGGTTCCAAGCAGAGTTATCAGACGCAAGGTCAGAAATATTTCAAGACGAATCAGAAATTTACGGAAACGGCGGCGTCGAGAAACGAGTCGCATCCGCTTTCGGGTCAGAAGTGGGGTTTCTCAGCCTGGGGGATTATCGCGCTAATTCTAGGCGTCATCATATTTAGTACGCTAACTTACTACGTGTTTATACTGTATCCATATATATGCAAGAAGGACGCGATCTATGACATCATAGAGTTAACGGAAGTTAACTCTGTGTGCACTGTTAGCGACAATGTTAACAATGTGCCACATCTGAGAGCATATTGTGACTCGAATGACGTATTGAATGACGCATCAAACGACGCATCGTTGAATCGATAAAAGAAAGCCTGATAGTACAAGTAACTAAGACATTTATTTTATAAGTACGGATACATTCACTTAGAGTATTGGTATTTTTATACGAGTTTGATAGAAATTAAGTTTTATACCAACTTAAACTACTCGACTGACAGAAAATTTTTTAGAGTAGAAAAATATTAAGATTAAGATTATCGCGTTTTTCGTATTATCTTATATACGCAATAATAGGATGAATTTTACAAGCATTTACAGCGATCGACATGGAAATAATTTCTTTTTTGTCGCATTTATATGCCGTTGTGAGAGAAGACTGAACTATACAAACTGAAAGTTGTTTTGAACACATGTTAGAAACAAAGAAATGTTAAATGTGTCTAAAAATTTCTAACGAGAAATGTTAGAAATTTTTTTAAACAATTTGTACAAATAGTATATATAATATACAGCAATTTTTCTTGTGATGGAAGACTCTAAAAGACTGCGAAAAAGTACACTCGTTTTAGATGATGATATTAATGTTATACTAACACGTTACAACAATAGATTGATTTTATAATCTCCAAATTTGGTCCCGTTATAGGGAAAACACAATTAATAGCCTTGCTAAGTTTTTTTTTCTTGCGCTACCAGTATGTATAAAGCTCACAATACTCATAAAAATGACTTCTGTAGAAATAGTATACATGTAAATGTATGATGTATATTTATTACAAATAGGATTTTTTTACATAAACTATGTGTATCTTAAACAACCTACTTTTAAAAAGTAAGCAGGCTAATAAATGCATCATGACACACGGAGCGCGTACTTAAAACTGCTCTAACTTTTTCCTATCCAAACACATGGAGAACGATGCGAACAATACGAGAATTACATGCGTATGTTTATGACGAGAATCTGAACTAGTTTACTTCTCCTAAAGCAACACAAATAAAATCGTATAAAATTGGCTTTCGGATGGAAGAGTTACTTAAACGTGTGCTTTTTTTTTATAAAACTAGACAACTGCACCTGAGAACTGGTCTTCCTTAGGATACACAGAGCGACAAATGATTATATCGTATATACTGATGTTAAGTTTTCATACAAAAATCATTGAGTAATGGAATTGTTCCTTAATTTCATTATGAAATTAATCGATGTTAGACTCTTAATTATATATAGATATTAAGTCTGATGGATACAAAATAAATTTTCGGGTGATTTGTATACTGATTCGCAATTAACGCCCTTAATCAGTATTATCAGAAACGATATACATTGCGTGCCGTGAATTCTTTTAAGAAGAATTCAGCCGTTGGCTTATAGCTCGTCTTTGTCGTCTAAATTAACATCGCTAAGATCAATCTCCTCTTCTTGTGGAGGTTCGGCGTCCTTGCCGTCCCAAGACGTTGTTTCGACGATGACAGGCAATTGGGCACCCTTCAAGGGCGCGGTGCCACCTCTGCCGTAGCTCAGATCTCGTAGGAACTCGTTTATTCCGTCGTATGAGAAACTACCTTTTAATAAAGAATATTTCATTTTCTTGATGTTGACGGCCGCTAACGCGGGATAGCCAAAACCTCCGATTTCTAACGCATCCTCGATGTGCGGTTGAGCACCAGCTTCGGACCAAACCCATCTGTATGAAAAGTAGAATGTTTTATTAACAAAGATTATTAACAAAGATAGAGTTTATGCGATATGAAACAAACTTGTTGATTATAACCTGTTAATTAGATTAATCTAAAAAAAAATCAAATTATATGAAAGTTTTTTCTGGGATTATATATAAGCAATCGTATTTTAACTCTATTTCTCAGTCTATCAATATCCTATCTATTACTTAATCTGTCCTGCTTTCTTAATTATACCGATTGGTTTCACAATCACGTCTAAAGAATTCACGTCTGTGAAAGAAGAAATGGTTCTGAATCATTTTGAAGATTAATATATACATAAATTTAATGCGTACCCCCACATCTTCTTCTTATATTTCTCGCCAAGAGTGTTCAGAGTCTTCAAGTATCCGTTCCTACAATCGGACTGACAGTCCAGAATATGTGGCAGAACGGAAACCACGCAGATCGGTTTGTCTTCGCACGCGGCCCTTAGTTTTTGCTCGGATGTGATTTGTATTACTTCCGGCGCCGGGATATTCTCGGCTAGTTTCTCGAGCGCCCAGTTAACGATGTCACCGCTCGTGCGACCGCCGTCGTAGTCTTGCATCGAATCAGCGTCCTTCTTGCCCGGTGCGAAGAATTTAATGGTAGGATAACCTTTGATCTCGTATTTACTCGCCTGTAACATTATGTGCATTAGAACAAATTTGTCACATCGATCGTGGTGCAAGGAAATATTAATAAAGCGTGTATCTTACTTTCAACGTGTTTACAGTGGCGTCCAAAGCTCCCAGTTTGACTTTGCCCTTCAGTTCGGTAGCCGCTGCCGCCCATTCGGGCGCT
This sequence comes from Aphaenogaster rudis, assembly GCA_003063815.1. Classification (NCBI taxonomy): domain Eukaryota; kingdom Metazoa; phylum Arthropoda; class Insecta; order Hymenoptera; family Formicidae; genus Aphaenogaster; species Aphaenogaster rudis. Next base: position 269,335 of record NJRL01000132.1, read on the forward strand.
AGATTTTTACAGTGGCCGCACCAAGGAGCGTAGAATTCAACTAGCCACATATCTTCGGAATTCAAAACAGTCTTATCAAAGTTTTCGTCTGTCAATTCTATCACATCCTTGGGATCTTTGCTCTGCAAGTAAATAGTGTCAAATAAATAATATTTAATAATTTGCACGCAGTAAATTATTTTTTCTACTTGTGTATGAATATCATACTCTCTGCTTAAATATCCTTTGTAAATAAATCACACAGCTAGTCATATTTAAATTGTAACTTACCTTGGATTCACCTCCCGAAGTTTTACCGCCTAACGATTTTCGAACTTTCTGACTGACAGCATTTAATGCAGCGTCGACAATACCAGCTGCGCTTCTCGGGCCATTATACTCTTCTGGTTTTTTGTCAAGTCCGAATATCTTAATCGTTGGGAAACCACGAACGCCGTATTTACTTCCTAGAGACTTGTGTTCGTCGGCATTTACTGCGCCAACTTTTACAACACCCTATTAGGACAAGTTAAAGATATACATATATATATATATATATGTTTGTTCGTATGTATGCATACACGTAGGGAAAAAATAAGTTGAATGTGGCAAGTCACCTTTAATGCAGTAGCTGCTTTGTCATACTCCGGCGTCAACTGTTGACAGTGTCCGCACCACGGCGCGTAGAATTCCACCACCCAAATGTGATCGCTATTTAACACTAAGTTATCAAAATTATTTGGCCTAAGATCAATGACGGCTGAATTGGACGCGTACATGCAGTTCGCTCCGGCGACTAGCAGAAGGACACCTGCAACGAAGAGAGTATGCAACAAGCTGTATATCGGAGTCATGTGTGTCAAAGTTCAATGCGTAGGGACTTAAACTACGCAGAAGGATTGCGGGAGAACGACAAGGTTTTTTTCCAATGGGAATGGGATTCGAGGGGACACTTGTTGCGGTGTCGCCCACACAGAACTCCGACGATAAGGCCAGAATCGTGGAGCCAACGTCAGGAGCCATCGGCGTCGCGACGCCGGCGTCGCGCCGGCGATTCGGCGATACGCGCGCACGCGACTTACCTAAAAGCCTCGACATCTTTCCGTGGATTGTACAGGCGACTCGCGACATCACCAGCAGTCATTAACATCCGCCGAAAGCACAGCGAGGCGAACGAACGCACAGCACTGCCTCCGCACAAAGCTCCGACCGCTCTGACGTTCGCCCGGATGCGCTGGCGGCATCCCGGCCGCTGACGAGCGACTTTATCGTGGACCGTTCCGATTGGCCCGCCGCCGCGCTCGCGAGATCTCGATCTATCGCGATGTATCGCGAGCGGCAGCGAACGAAACGCGGACGCGCGTAGATCGCGCGTGTTCGAATCGCTTTGCGTTTTCTTTCGCCGTTTTCGAGGTTCGACGGCGGGAAAGTCTCCGGAAGCGTCTCTCGCTCGCTCGTTCTTACGTTTGCGACGCGAATGTCGCGTATGTCCCTGATGAAAAATTCTGATGAAATTTCTCTCAGAATTTTTTATATAATTTTTCAGAATTTTTATGTAAATTTCAGAATTTTTCAGAATTTCTGTATAATTTTATAACTTTCTAGGAAATTTCTCAGATTTTTTATACGAATCTTAGAATATTTCAGAATCCACATATATGAAAAATTCTGAGAAAAAATGTACATTATTTCTCAATATTTCTGAAGTGTTTTAATTGGTATTAAAATTTTGAGAAACATTTTCACCAGGGGTATTATTAGATGGCTTGATACGCGTGCTTCGCTACGGTATTTAACTACTTTAAGGGCCGGTTGTTCCAACTTCTTGGTAAGTTAACTAATAGTTAAATCATATGTCTTTCTTTGTCTCTCCTTCAAATTAGACAAAGATAAACATATGATTTAACTGTTAGTTAGCTTACCAAGTTGGAACAATCGGGCCTAAATCCATTTTGACTCAATCCATGAAGTCTTCTTCGCCTGGCGTTATTTCCTTTCGCCGAGGTACATCCGAAAGCCAAGGACGGATACTGAGCGTGTAGGCATGTCCTCGTCTTACTATTTTGTAATTATCTATTGTATTTTGCGTTCAAATAATGAAAGATAGAAATAAAGATAAAAAAAGATTGTTATAAGTCTTGAAAGTTATATTAAAAAATGTAGTATATTCAGAGTGCTTTTGAAACTATAATATATAGTGAATAAAAGAATTTAAAAAGTACCTAATTTTAACTTAATTTAAAAAAAGCGTTATTACATATATATATGTATAATAGTCGCAATATATAATATGTAATATAATGTATGAGTCGCAAGAAAAAGTAATAATTTAAATATTATACGTATGACAGATTAAATATAATATATAAAAATAAAAAAGAAATAATTGACGAGGTTTCTGATTCAATCAAATGATCAACTTTAAGATAAAATCGTGCAATATTCATTGTCTTGTGTGTCACAAAAATAATTACGATTTCTCTCATCCCACATTCGTGCTATGTATAATATATTTCTTTCATGTACATTGGCGCATCTTCTTTTTACATCTTTCGCGTATATAATCTTTACGGTTATAAAAATGCATTTAATTACGAAACGAGTATATAAAATTCAATTGATAAAAAATTTTATCGATAGTTATTCAAAGCTCCCACTTGGGCAATAGCAGCTTCACGAATGAAAAGCGATATTCATCAGCGGCATACCTATTTAAACATCAATGATTATTGCTGTCATATTCGATCATCTCAAATTTACGACCAATTACGACATGCCGTTAGTTCACATAGATAATCTTTCTTATTATTAATATAATTTCCGTCTGCTTCACTTAATTAAGACCGATATCGTCATAGCGCTGTAAATCATGTTTCGTTGAAGAACCTGCTTCTGTGCTATTCTTAATTAAAGAAAAATTTAAGAAAGATTTTTAGAAACGAGTTTTTCAACCTATCGAACTTTTTGACTTATCGTTTCGACATTAGACGTGAAGCAGGCAAAAATTTCGAAATAGAACGAGTCGCGTCTCGCATACAACACGGAGGAGAATGTTACGCTTGTGAATCGACGGGAAAGGGACGAGGGGAAGAATGCGCTTAAAAAGAGTGACGCTAATTTGTCGGGGAGTACAAGACCGATCTTTTTTCTTCGCGGAAAGGCTGGGGGGAGCCTGGGGTATCGTCGCAATTTCCTCTTTAACGTCTCCTCGGTGCTTGCGTCTGCTTCTTGTCTTGCATACGCTTGCAAATCGGAATGTGCCGCTCCGCGGCGGCCCGATTGAACTTCCTGCCGCAGTGCTCGCACTGGACGTAATCACTGGTATCGCTGGGCGGCGGTGGTGGCAGATCGCTCAGATTTCCACCTGCTGCCAATCGTGCCTGCGTCTCCCTCGCGTAGCGGATAGCGTTGATGAATTCTTCGTGCTTGCGCCGCCAATCCGGCTTCGTCTCCGGCTTCTTCGTCTTCGTCTGAAAACAGTATGAATGTATGAGCGCTTTCGTCTTTTTCGCATTTATCTTCTTCTAGAGGAAGCTAGTCGGGTTCCTGTCTTTGCTAAATAAATCACAATAATCTGCCGGACGACCGTCACTTTACGCGTTAATATTTGACGATATTACTGAAAAGCTAAAATAAACTATAAATTATAAACTTTCAGTCATGGATTCTTTCCGGAAGATATTCCTTGATACCGACCTCTCGCTTAGTGAGACTTTTCTTAACAAAAGGCTCGAGTTCGGTTCCTTTGACTCGGGACATCACCGGATCGAATTGCTTCCTCTTCTTGGTCGTCGTCTTCACGCAGATGTCTTGGTGGAGATCGATTCGATTTTGCGCGAAGCTACGCCCGCATGTTTTACACTTTACCAGGCCCTTCCTGCAATTAATTATTAATTAGTAACGCGAATCTTTTTTAGTTATAATATCATATAATAATTAATCTTTACGTCTGTATTATTTAATTTTTAGAAGTGATGCGGAAGTTTCTAAGTTTTTAATTTTTTTCAACATTTTATATAATAGAGATTGTACTAAATTTTATGAAAATAATGTGTTCACATTCTATGATCTGCTTATCAAAGTAGTATCTTTTCTCCGGCACAAATAGAAATTCGAAAAATTACAATTTTGATTTTAATTTATACTTATTTTTATCTGAATTATTGTTTTCTAATATACAAGGATTCCTGGAAAAACTTACGTGTCGTTAGATGCATCTTCGTTAAAACTTGACGCGTTTGCAAGCTTGCCACTACTAGAAGGCTTTTCTATACCTCTACCTCTACTTTTACCTCCTCCTTTTCCTATTCCTTTTCCTCTTTCACTTTCTGCCATTCTACTTTTCGCACTGGAATCCTGAATTAAGTTAACACTGGAATTCGAGGATGGCCGGCCTGATGCACTGGAAGCTGTCTGTTGCTTCTGCAAATAAATAGATTGCGCGTATAAATCAAGCAAATATAAATTGCATAAAAATATATTTCTATACACTGAAACGTACGCGTTTTTGGTTGAAAAATTCGCTTTTCGATTAGCGAAATACAAATTTAGGTTACTAAGGTTAACATAATTGTACCTTGTATAATGTAATTTGAGTTTATTAATTGCCTTCATCGATACTTTCTGCCAAATGCTGCAATTAACATGCGAGTTTTCTGATTTTTTGGCAGATTATATCCGCCAATTGACTCTGATTGCAATTGTTTGGGAAATAAATTGCACAATCGTGAGAAGACTATAGCAATACGATTAATATTAATTTTGCACCAGATATCTAGCTGGCGTTCTCGCTGCTAATTCATTTGAAATATATAAAAATTAATATTAATATTTAAATTGATAGAGTATATTTTTAGACTTGTGTGGATTTCAGTTGGATTTATACAAGAGAGCAACACGAAGTAAGCTATATTTCAAGTTATTATACTCGCAGCGATCAGTTTCAATGATACGAAAGCTCAGAAATGGATTATTTCATACAGCATATGCCGGTAAAAAATTTTTCATATATAAACATATATAAATCATATATAAACAGATATAAACATATATAAACGTATATAAACATATGTAATTATGTATCAAATATGTCCATACATAAAATTTTTCATATATAATTATATATAATCATATATAAATGTATATATATATATATATAGAAAAGTTATATATAATTATATATGAGCAATTTTATGTATAGACATATTTGATACATAATTATATATGTTCATATATGTTTATATATGCTTATACATGTTTATATATGTTTATACAAGTTTTATATATGTTTATATATGAAAAATTTTTTACCGGGCATCGCTGTGATCTACGCGAAAACAATATAATAAATAACATTCGTATATCGAGTTTTAGTAAAAGAGAAAAAAATCGGACTTACGTCGTTAGAAGACTTCTTCATTGACGATTTTTTCAGCGGCATTGCGTCGTCTTCTTTCGATGGTCGATCGTCATAGTCAAAGGCGTCGGATTTCCTTGTGGATTCGTACGGCGAGCCGTTTTGGAGAACGACGCCGTCAATTGTGTCGACCGCTCCGGTCGCCATCACTTTACTTCCGGTCGAATCTGCGCCTTTCGCGGTCGTTGATCTTCTCGAAGGCTTCACTTCTTGATTCCTCGATTCTGTAGCTGCGCGCTGAGGGAATAGATTATAATACGAACACTTACATGAATCACTTTGAATATATCTTATAGAGAAGAAGATGGAGTCATGATGGATCACAAAACATTTTTAATATTCCATGAGATTTCAATACTACTGTGTTTTAATGATACGCTAATCTGCAGAAAAATTTAACAATCTAGGTATAACGTAGCGTGAACAAAAATTGCGTTTTTTTGTTTTATTCGCATTTTTTGCGTTTTATTGTGTTTTTTGGTGTTTTTTAGGTGGAAGACAAAATATTCAAATAAATAAATGAAAAGAAAAGAATAGGGCATTGTGAAGTTATCTTCGTTATTATAAGGCATAGACCTTATAAATATGGACTGGCAATTGCTATAGTTTCTGCATAGGAAACAGTATCCGGAGGAGGTTGGAGACTGGAGAGAGAAACATACTTTTTCTCTCTTTTCTTCTTAGTACTTCTCTTTTTTAAAGAAGGTCCGGAAATGTACATTGCGCATGTCGATTAAACATATAGCGCGTGAATATAATATATGTCAAGCATGCGCGAAACGTACTTCCGGACTCTTTAGAGAGAGAAGTACGGACGCAATCTTGCTTGTATTGCCAGTCCATCTATAAGGTTTATCTATAAGATAAGGCAATTTTTAATTTGCAGTGATTTAATACGATTTTTCGATTGTACTTACTCTAGGGGCAACTTCAGGACTTTTTGAGGGGGACGAAGAAGCGCTTCCTCTGATCGCTCGCGTGTTCGTTTCGCGTTGCTTTGTCGAATCGGGACTCGGGCTCTTCGTGATCCTGGATACACAGGATTTAATTTTAGTCAGACTGGCGGGATCGGTCCCGAGAAATACGTTTCTCGCTGCATCGGTCGCGGGACTCAATCTCCTCGCATCGATACCATCTCGCGAGGCCGAACGCCGATTCGCAATCGCTGACCTCGACTCTTTCGTAGCGACTAATTTATTTCGCTCGTTATCGATCGTTTTTCGGATATCATCGATGGACCGCAGCGGTTTCACGAAAAACGTGGACGATTCTTCCAATTTCATTGATTCTCTCGTAACGTCGCGATCGAGATCTTTGGAAGACTTCACGTTTGAGACCGCTTCGTCTTTACGAAATTTGAAATTTGCGAAGGAACCATTCTCATCCTTCCGCGCTTTTACGCAACTCGATTTTGACCGTTCTTCTTGACTCTCTTTCTCCGAATCGGATTCAAACAATCGTCGCTTGCACGTCGGTGATCGAATTTTCGTTGGTCTCTTGCTTTCGATGGAGTTTCCGACCCTCGTTGGTCTCCTAGAGGAACGAGTCTCCTTTTGGAGAATCCTCAAATCACTTTTACGCGCGGCGTTTTTAGCTTTTAGATCTTTGCGGACTGGAGATTTTAGCGTCGATCTCAAAATCGTATGATCCGCTACTTCGCAAGAAGGGACCGTTGTTCCTTCTTGGGCGATCGATTCTTTAATAGAGTCTTTTCTTTGGACGTCCATCCTTTGTAAGGAGATCTCTGGAGATGCCCGGAAGCTCATCGGGCTTGTACGTTCAAATTCCGCGCCTATGGAGTCGAATCGTCTCAACGCCGACTCTACGGAGTCCATTCTTTCGAGATCTTTTCCATATTTGTCCTCGCGTCGCGCTTTTGAAAATTGTCTCACGGTATCCTCTTCGGTTCTACGCTTTACGCTCATTTTATTGAACGATTCCGCCAATTTTTTCGCGGCTAGCACACTCTCGCGTTTGTGATCTTTGACGGTGTACGTCGAAAATCTAGACGTGGAGCTTTGATCTGCTTTCGATACGACACTCTGGGAGGAGAAAATCTTCGGAATATAAGCGTCACGAGAAATTTCTGCTGTTTTTCGTAAAGGCGAGACTCGCGGTGAAACCCTAGACTCTATGTCGTGCCGCCTGCCACATTCTCTCGGCGGAGAAATTGTTTTCTTTGAAGTACTCGACTTCATCGGCTTCTGCGTCGTTTCGCGAAGCGAGACCTTTTTATTTGTGACCCGATCAGTGAAGTTTGGGCGAGTGATTTTGCGATAATCCTTGATCTCTCCATTCAAAGCAGTTTCGACTACCGCTTGATATTTTACGCCGATACTAGCGTCAATCTCATCTATTGCTACATTTTTATCCTCGTCTGCTCCTCTTTCCCGATTATATTCGTCATCTGTAGACAAGTTTCTGTCCCTTACAGTACCTCGCACCAGTTGCGCGGACCGCAAGCTTTGCGGTTGATCAAACTTTGTGTGTGCTCCTTTGGTCCTCTCCGCGAAGCCGTTTAAAATCGGTGAAACTGTATCGGGATATTTTCTTATCCTAGAAAAATCGGGAGATATCGTTTTTGGACTATCAGCTCTACTTTTCGCACAACGCATGTGATTTGGAGATCGAGAACTCGTGCGCTGTCGATCTTCATGTTTTGTGGATTGAGCCGTAACGTATTTAGCTTGATTTCTCGCAGATTGCTTCCACGTTTGAGAAGACATTCTAGTTTCATCTTCCCTGTCTCGAGTTGTGATACGCCGAGAGCTTTCGCTTGTAGGACTGAAGCCGAGCTTACTCAGGCTGATAACACTTTCTTCGCTTTCTCGATCGCTTCGATGATCCATCGTTCTTCTTTCGGAGGGACTTTTCTTTCCCTTCGATTTGAAGACATTTGATTCCAAAATGGACTCTTTCTGTCTGTGCGTTTTGCGAACAGGATAGGTGATCGAGGTTTTGAATTTCGCTCTACTATTGGACGATTTCGTGTACGTTCCATCAATTTGTCGCTTTGATATTGGGCTCGACGCTTTTTGCAGCTTGTCGCGTTCAATACGATGATCAGTCATAGTAATCTCTTGAATGTCCATGTCAACTTCTATTGGAGTGATACTTTTGCGAGGAGATTCCGGCGTAGCTCTCTTCCTACTTTCGATAGACGGTGATCTCGCTGTTTGGAAAGACGGCGAAGTTTTATGTCGATTTTTCGATTGATTACTTCTTGTGAAGACTCGAGCATTTACGTTCTTGTTGCGTTTCGAAGGCGATTGACGAATCGCGTGCTGTTTTCCGTTTTGGGATTTCATAAATTTGCGGACGAGTCCTGCTGATTGGAAAATATTATCGAATTCCAAACCGTACTTGAGGTTTACGATCGAGCTGGACGACGTCGCGGAGGTCTCCGAGATTTTCGACGATCTACGAGCTTCTGTAATATTGCTGGAGATTTCGTTTCTCTTCGAAGCTTTTTTCACTTCGTGTCTAGTAACCGAAGGACTTGGAGTGTGTTTATCTTTCGTAAAATGACTGACCTTTTTATCAATCGGCGGCGAAGATTTTACAGGTCGTCTGTAGGAAGTATCTGAGATATAACTGCGCTGCTTTAATATATTCTTGGTGGAGTCTGTTGATCTCGGTCTTGGTTCAATCAGCATCGTGGTAGCAGATTTTTCAGACTCTTTGCAGAAAAATTGGGGGCTCGTGGTGCGCTTGTCGCGCGTAATTCTAAACGATTTGAATCCACCGTATTTTCGATCGATACTCGTAGCGGCTGCAGATTGTTGCGCGGTCTTTCCGCTCAAAAATCGTGGAGTTGCGCTTCGCTTCGTAAATATTCTTCGATCATACGACGACGATCTAGGTACACTAACTTTGCGATCAATACTCATAGTTGTGCCAGATCGTTCAGATTCTCTGCAAAAGAATCGTGGACTTGTATTTCGCTTGCTCCACGTGGATGATTTGGATCCAATAGTTTCTCGATCAGTACTCATAGCTGCTTCGGATCGTTTGGATTCACGACGGAGATATTGCGGACTCGTGCTTTGTCCTGACAAAATTCCTGTGTCACCCCATATCGGCGATTTAGATTCACTCGTTCTGCGAGACTGTTCGGACTCACTGAGAAAGAATCGCGGACTTGCGCTTTGCTTACTTATTGTTTCCCGATCGTATGACGGCGATCTAGATTCGCTAGTTGCGCGATCAATACTCATAGTCGTTGCAGATCGTTCGGATTCTTTGCAGAAAAATTGCGGGCTAGTGCTCCGCCTTTCTAATATTTTCTCTTTATACGGTAGTGATTTAGATGGAGAAGATGGTCGATCGAGATTTGTACTCGTTTGGACTTTCTTCTGTTCGAAATCGGTCTTATCTCGCTTTGTTAATATTCTCTTCTTCCACTCGGACGATTTGGATCCGATGGTTTCTCGATCAGTACTCATAGCTGTTTCGGATCGTTTGGATTCACGACGGAAATATTGCGGACTCGTGCTTTGTCTTGACAAAATTCTATCGCCCCATACAGGTGATTTAGATTCACTCGTTCTACGAGATTGTTTGAACTCATTGAGAAAGAATGGACTCGCACTTCGCTTCGTTACTATTTCCCGATCATATGACGGCGATTTAGATTCGCTGGTTGCACGATCGATGCTCATAGTCGTGGCAGATCGATCGGATTCTTCACAGAAAAATTGCGGACTAGTACTTCGCTTTTTTAATGTTTTCTCTTCATACATTGATGATTTAAATGGAGAAGATGGTCGATCGAGATTGGTACTTATCTGAACTTTCTTCCGTTCGAAATCGGTCATATCTCGCTTTGTTAATGTTCCCTTGCTCCAATCGGACGATTTGGATCCGATAGTTTCTCGATCAGTACTCATAGCTGTTTCGGATCGTTTGGATTCACGATGGAAATATTGCGGACTCGTGCTTTGTCTTGACGAAATTCCTCTGTCACTCCATACAGGTGATTTAGATTCACTCGTTCTGCGAGATTGTTTGAACTCATTGAGAAAGAATCGCGGACTTGCGCTTCGCTTCGTTTCTATTTTTTGATCGTATGACGGCGATCTAGATTCACTAGTTGCACGATCGATGCTCATAGTCGTGGCAGATCGATCGGATTCTTTACAGAAAAATTGCGGACTAGTGCTTCGTCTTTTTAATGGCTTCTCTTCATACATTGACGATTTAAATGGAGAAGATGGTCGATCGAGACTGCTACTTGTTTGAACTTTTTGTCGTTCGAAATCGGTTATGTCTCGCTTTGTTAATGCTCCCTTGCTCCACTCGGACGATTTGGATCCGATAGTTTCCCGATCGGTACTCATAGCTGTTTCGGATCGTTTGGATTCATGACGGAAATATTGCGGACTCGTGCTTTGTCTTGAAATTCCTGTATCACCCCATATCGGGGATTTAGACTCACTTGTTCTGCGAAATTGTTCGGATTCACTGAGAGGGAATCGCGGATTTCCGTTTCGTTTCGTGTCTCGATGAAATAATGGCGATCCGGACAAATTGGACCTTCGATCGATGCTCATAGTCGTGGCAGATCTTTCGGATTCTCTACAAAAGAACTGCGGACTCGCGCTACGTCTTACGAATATCTTTCCATCGGACGTCAACGATTTAAACTCATTACTCCTAGGATAAATTCTCGAAGTGGTTTCCGCCTTTGTAGCCTCTCTCGTCGAGAAGCTTCGCGGACTCGTGCGTCGGCTGAGCGTCTCGGTATCCGAACTTTCCCTTCGTCTCGAGCTCATTTCGTCAACTATGCGAGTTCTAGTCGACAGACTTTTTGCATTTTCGAGAATCCTTTGACTGCGCTCTGAGGTCCGGCTACTTCCGCTTCTCGCGCTGGTCGCTGGAGAAGTTCCGGCGATCTCGCTCCTTAGTCTGAGAACGCACAGTCGAGAAAGCAAATGTAGAACGACTTTGAAGCGGGATCGCTAAGAGAGGCGTGCTTTTTCTTACAGCGGCCTTATTTTCGGCCCAGCGCCCAAGCTAATTAGCGCTAATTGTTTTTTTTGTAGTGGACACGTTGCGCTAGTTATAGTTTTCTCGCAGCCCGGTGTTAAATCTGCCTCGCGTGAATTGCGGTTAAATGCGACGCGTACGATGATAATTAAGCTTGGATGGTTTTGCACGTTTCTTCGGATCGTAGCAGAGGTATTCGTTTTGCTTGTTGCATACTTAGATTAATCGAATTAATTACTCTTTTCCATTTATTCAGTATTTGCGACTCTGTCAAATTAGTTCCACCGTTTGTCCTTTTTTTAATATTCGCTTACGATGAGGCGGGGGTTAATAAACACATATTAGAACAAAAACGATCACGCACGTGATATTAAATTCTTCCTCAGATCTCTTTTTCCTTTCGAACTCTTTACGATGCATATTGTTAGCGCGGTATATTTGTAAAAAAGTCGAGGATAGCGATTGCAACTACGTGGCATGTAAATTAATTCTGGCAAGCAGCGAATTGTTAGCGGTTGTCGATGATGGAGATTCGCAATTATTTGCACAATTACGTAAATAACAGACTTAATTTTCAATCTCGAGAATGTCTCGTACGTCATATTTGTACTGTCTCTCCTCTTTACTATTTTCTACTTTACTTACAATTTCAGTTTCAACAATGTGAGCAACGTTCTTACCTGGAATTCGATTTTGTCGGAATCACTTGTTCCGACCGCTTTCTTATCACCGTGCTGGTCGAAGTCGACTGTTTCGGCATGTTACTCCTTTTCGCGTTCGCGTTCTTGAATCGTTCGAGTCGCTCTTCCGCCTGAGACAATTTCTTCGTAACGTTCCTCTTCGAGAGCTTGTCGGGCACATCCGCCATGAGGTATTCCGGAAACTCCTCGCTCTCCAAATCGTTCCTCACGCGATGCTTCAGAGTCTCGTCGAACCCCATCAGATGGATCTTCGCCATCATGCGATTTCTCTCCATCGTCTCCTGGTCCAACGCTTCTTCTTGCTGCGTTCAAAATATTGACATACAAATAATTAAAAAAATAGCAATATTCATAAAAACATGCTTAACAAAGTAACTCTTCTACGTTGAATAAAACGAAGTGATTTAGATGTACTTTAACCCTCCGTGCGCCTGGTTGGGTTTGAGAGGCCCATTAGTGTGCTTTTGAACAAATAACTTCGTAATCGGGAACACTAGCGGCCTGAGTGTTTTAGTAGCTGCTGGTTAAATGTCGTGCTTGAAAACATGAAAACATAAAATAAATAATACTTTCGATAAAAATTTGATATTATGATTATACCAGGATATACTTATTTTCAAACTTTCGGGTCTGTCAGACCCACCAGGTGCGTTAAAAAATTCACCAGGCGCACGGGAGGTTAAATAATTTATAATAGATATATCTTTAGATATACTTTTAGATAAATAAAATTAAGTATTTTAGATATATGATTAGATTGTATGTACCCTACATATGCAACGTCAAGTTAAAGATTAAACAGAGCGTTGACATTTTGCGCGCAACCAACCTCATTGTCGACATCGTGACGATAATGTCCGTTGGCGTACGTGGCGACGCGATTCTCGACGCCGTACTCGTCCTCGTCGTCGTGACGACGCATGGACGGTCCGAATGACTCGCGAATGACCTCTTCGTGGTAAGAAACGACGGGCTTGCCGCCGTTAATGTTGCTGTTGACATCCGCGCGCGACACGCGTTTCACGGACTGTCGATTCACCGTCACATTACCGTTCCTCTGCGTCGCCACGCCGTTCGTATTCGCTTGCTTTCGCAGTTTGTTCTCAAGCGGTTCCAGCGGGTAGCTCCTGTCGATCCCCTTAACGGTAGTCTGCCGCCTCTCGTCGAACATTTGCCTCACCTGCGCGACAATTAACGCACGAACGAGAAATTAAATGTTCGCGAGATAGTCTAAGTTTGCAACTTGCTAAAATTCCATCTGCGCGAAAGGAATAAAAGAAATAGCACTTACTAAAAATAGAAAGAACATAAAGTCATGTGACGTCAAAATGATGTCAAAGGCATCATTTTAGCATCATATTGACGTCATTTTGATGTCATCATGACTTTCTTTTCTACTTGGGTAGGCCCAGTTCCACAATCTCCAGTTAACTTAACCGGCCGGTTATTCCATTGAAATTGACCAATCGCATTTGTCGTAAAGCAAAGTTAACAAATGCGATTGGTCAATTCCAATGGAAGAACCGGCCGGTTAAGTTAACTGGAGATTGTGGAACTGGGCCTTACACTTTCGGAATCGCTTCCGAAGATAAATTAGCGTGCGACGAGACGGTTGGCTCTATTATGGTAAGGCGGTATAAACCGATTGCCGGCGTTTCCACTTACCTTACCGCGTTGCGAGGTCGAGGTCGTGTGGGTCGCCGCCGTTGTCGTCGTCGTTGCCGCGGTTCTTACCGTGGAACCGTGATTCGAGCTGTTGGAACCCGCGCTACCCCGCTGCACCACCTGGTAGGCCCTCTGCTGCTGCTGATCGTACAGCTGCAGCAGCTTCTGCTCCTTCTCCTGCAGCTGCTTCTGCTGGAAGCGGGCCTGCGCCGCGGGATAATTCGCTTTGAGTATTGGCGTGTCGCCGCGCGAAAATGCGGGCCGACGTTGCCCGCGGTTGGAACGTCGGCTCGCATGCGAGAGGTGCATGGTATCGCGGCAGGCTCTACTGCAGGCTATAAGAACGACGATGCACATGCAGGCACCGGCGCTGCCTCATCGATTCACCTCTAACCTACATGCGAGGGGGGTTAGTAAACTCGTTATTATGCTAAAGCGAGATCGTTCGTCTCTTAACCCTGCGCCGCCCGACGTTTCGGCCCCTTCGCGCCCGAGGCGTATTATTAGAGGTATTACTCTCGATTGCGGAGTTATGAGAGAACTCGCGCGATTATATGTATAGCCGCGTGTAGAAGACGATAAGGTCCCAATTCCATTTATAAAGAGCTGGCGAAAAGTAGATTCGCGCTATTATTCGTCCTGTAGGTTGGAATTGATCCTTTTAATAATTGTATTGGTTCAATTATAATCGTATATCGCGGAGAAAGAAAGATTTTCCCCAATACAGAAACTATAGATTAAAAACAAATCGCTTAATTAAAACATGCGTTTTCATTGATAACCGTCAATTAAAATAGAGCGGTATTTTTCTAAGGTTTAGTAATTTTGTTGCTCCTTTTAATAAGTAAGCTCATTATGAATTTGTTATAATATACATTCTGTAATTTTGGTTGGAATCTTGTATAGCCGTTTCGGAAACGATGGAGCAAAGATCAACTGCGGTTTAATAATCATGCAGCAGTTCCTAATTGCATATCCCTTCGATGATTGCATCGGCAATCAGCCGCGCCGCTAATTGATTCATTCCTAATGAAGCCGCCATATTGGACACTTTGCCTCTGTATACTGTACGGTTACAAGCGTAAACTCGAGATTCAGCGAGAAGATTATTGATAACGATAATGCAACGTTAATTGGTTGCATTCATGATTATCAACGGGCAGAAATGCCAAGAAACTTTTAGACATACACAAACTGGCATTACCGCGCTTTTGAGTTACTAGACATTATATTCTATAACATAAAGTATTTATTTATTGTTAGATTAATTCAATACTACAAGGCGAAAGTATTTTTCAGATGTAGGAAATAAATTTATCCGTCCACAGAGTTAAGAGTTAAATTACACGTTATTGACTGTATAGGATTATCGTAAAATTTCTTCGAACTGGTAAATACTCGTAATGCGTTCCCATTACGAGTCACATTGGTAAACGGTAATATATGTCCGCGAAATTTCAACGATCGATATGCATAATAAACACGATAGCTACACTTCTATCGCGTTCTAATTAAATATAATGCTATTTGATAACGATTCACCCGTTAATAGCTGACTGCCGATTGGGCACGGAGAAACGAGAAATAGACGAAAGGTGAACAAGAAGTTAAAAGACTTAAATGGCGGGTTTAGCACAATGCTAGTTGCAGGTAGATCAATAAACGATACGCGAATTGCGCTTCAGCATTGCGTTCGTTCTGTACGTGCAATGAGCGGTGGAAGCGCACGCGAGCGGTTTTTAAAGGAAGGATCGTGGATTGGGTGTCGATTTAAATCGCGTGGGCACACGCGGACTACCTGAGATTCGAGGAGTCGACGACTCCGACATACATGACCGTATATAGAATAAGCGACGTTCCCGTTTCTCCCGCGTGCCTCGCATCGCGGTTTCTCCTTTTCCAACTTCAGGATACCGTCTTACGAAATGCTTGACGTTGACCCGCTTTGACGATACGATCACCTACTCGCGTTTACCTCTCCGTCTTCGTTAAAACGTGCTCGTTAGGCGATATCTTCGTTTGCACACTTTGTATTCATCGATTGAAGGCCGCGATACCAGGTTCAATTTTTAAACCGCGACTATTTTTGTGCCCCAGTATCTCGGATATCTTGGTATGTCTTGTGACAAGGTTAATTTAGTTTTGAAATTTGTGTTGAACTTTTGAAATTTGTACCATAGTTTTCAAATTAGGGAACGTGGAGTCGTATTCCTGAGCCGCCCATGATGTTTTCATGTCCATGGAGACTCCGCGAGCGCCCAGCTGTTGCGACCGGATATCCATTTCTTTTCGGCTTTTCAATTCCTCGTCTGAATGTCGTCGGCCTTGTTAGTCCCGAGAGATCCTTACACAAACTCTTTCACATTGAAAACTCAAGCACGCGTTCATCCAATCACGAATCATTGGCACTACCTTTCTTTTTAGCACTCAAAGACATCATCTAAACTTTTTTTCGAGCAGTTCACAGTTTTGTAGAGTTTGTTGGTTCGCAATTCACATTTCGAAATTCACACATTCCGATCGTTAATTATCGATTAAGCGCGTCCTCTAAACATTTCAGAAAGAAGATTTGGAAACGTAGAAAACGTAACTATGTTTCGTGCATGCATGATGTCTACATGCACGATTTTAGGTCTAACATAAAATTCTAAAAGAAGAAGATATGAAGGGGAAGTTTGCTAGAGACTAGTAGTCACACGAGCCTACTGACGATAAGTACAGCCTGCAACGCGATATGTCAAGTTCACGATCTCTTCTCCTCCTACTTCGCGAAAGAGAGAACTTACGTGTTAGAGGCAAGTTTAAACATTATTAAGGGCTGCCATATTAAGTTTGCTTATCGATATTTTCAAAATTCGCGTGCAATGAGAACACCTTCCCTACCTTCTAGATACTATCTTCGAAACATCTTTATAAATAACTTTTCCGTATATATTAATATCTCCGCGCTTAATGGATATTTTAAAAATTATTTTACAAATGCTATGCAGTAGATGCACCTGCGTCGTCATGCAATTTATCTATTCTGCGCGTTTCACCTAAATTTAACTCTTCGTGACAATCTGTCCTCTGTGATTTATTTGATAATCTCAAATTTCATGGAAATTTGATAATCTCCAAGTTTACTTAAATTTGTTCGTAGTCCCATTACAAAATATGTCAATCTTTGTTAAATCAATAAAATTTTGCGATAAAGAACGAGCACAAAAACAATTTTAGAACATATTTTTTAGAAAATTGATTTTATGTTTTAGAATTGGACATTTTCATTTATTAAAGTATTTGAACGGTGTGTTTTTGCAACATCGCACACTGTAATAAATTATAATTTCCGACGTTCGTTGAAATTTGTCCGTAATCTTGTTAGCAAATCTATCCAGGGCACTTTTCGTTAAATCGATACGGTTGTGGTAACGAATGGAAACTAGTAACGACGACCGTGCTATTTCCCAGAAAGTGATTCGATTACATATTTTAGCGTAGATAATATTTTTTGCGAAAGACAATATATGTCGCCGCGATGATACGCGTACCGTTCTCTGCGTAAAATCGTGCTCATGCAAATTTGCACGCGCACAAAACACGACAGTAACGCGTTCAATGTCAACACCGACCGCGCGCGGGTGAAACGCGTGTATGTGTCGTCGCGGAATCGCGCGAATGCAGTCGAACGTTTTCACAGACGATCACGTGGTTAATCGCGAAATGATTAATTTCGCGAAAGTTACGGGATGTATAGCGAATTATAGCCGGGGACGGGCGGTTTAATAATCGGCCAACGCGCACATTGCAACGCCGATAGGACTGCGGCACTGTGAGTGTTACCATCACAACTGTGTTGTTGCAAACTACAGCGTGCTGACATCGCGAGCTGGCAGCGCGCATGTCCGCCCAAGCTATCCACCCTTACGACTGTAGATGATAGTCACCGCTATCCGTTGGGCGGACGATCGAAAAGGCACCCACGTACACGTGACCGAGTCCCAAGTGTCGATTTACATCGATTCGCTTCAATAGTTTAACGTTCTTTCCGCTCCTACCTTCGCGGACAGTGACGTAATAGCAAAGCGACCAGGCGAAATGGAATCACTGATATACGGACGGATTTATGTACAGGGTATAAGGCACGTAAAGCGTGACGTATCGCTGCTGTAGTGCGATAGACACTTCTAAACAAGAAGAGATTATATGATATTATGATTTGATTATACAGCCTTGGTCAAGTATTAGGCACCTATATTTTTTTCATTTATCTGAAGACTAAGAAATTGATTTATGCCACTTGCTGTGAATTATTCTTTGCTTCAAGAAGAGATTATATGATATTATATGATTTGATTATACAGCCTTGGCCAAGTATTAGGCACCTATATATTTTTTTCATTTATCTGAAGAGAGACTAAGAAATTGATTTATAGCACTTGCTGTGAATTATTCTTTGCTTCAAGAACCCTTCAAACTGTATAATGCCGGCAACCGATAGGAAACAATACAGGTAAAAGAATTTCAGATAAATAAATAAAAATAAAGGGGTCTAATATTTTGGCCAAGGCTGTATGATATTTTGGTAATTCATATACCATAGAAGTTTCTCCGATACTCACAAATTTTTAAACGACAGAAGCAAGATAGAATAAGATAGACACAGCACGTCTCGAAATTTTATCACTTAAAGTATTTCAGTATTAAATTGAAACAATTCTCCCCTTTTCTTCCGCGTCTTCTTGTCTATAAAATAATTATATTAAAGATATTCCTCTTTTTCTATAATTATTAGAATAACGAATATGCGGCGCGCAGTTCGTATGAGCAGGAAAATTCACAAAATAATTATTATTAGACATCAAGATCCGCCGCGACCGATATTGGCTTTCTTTCATATTTATATTTGTTTAATATCATCGGTCTTATTCTTAATATTATTTATTAGAATAACGTTTTATGTATTCTGAATATAAAAGTAATTTAATTTTTTCAAATTAAATTGCTTTTATAATTAAATTGCTTTTCAAATTAGTGCATCAATAATAAAGTTACTTCGTCACTGCATATTACAGTCTTTACAGTCAGTGTAAGTTTATTCGCGAGGTGTAAATCGCTCGCAAAGAGGTCGAGACAAGCTATCGATGTTACTTGGAAATTTCAACGAAGTGCAAAGTTCAAGGTTGTAGAAAGAGTAATGGAAGTGATCTTAGGAATTGATATAAACGAGTCGTATGTTTGGCAGTTGGTTTATCAAGATTTATTACTTCCTTGTCGCTTTCATAGACTTGGCTCTCGCCGACGCGAAAAATTGGCCGTTTGGACGAGTTAATGTCAATTTGCGTCAATAAGGTGAACGTTATCGCAGCTGCGTCTCGCATCGAGCGACGAGGCTTGTTCGCCGAGAATAGAAATCGACTAATCTAAAAATTTTAATAGTATTGTGATGTTTTTTAAATTTCAATCATAGACGTTTTATTTCTCGAATGGCATAGAAATTCAAATCATTCGCGTGGAAGTCTGGAGCTATCGAATATTTTTGTAAACCGCGTCCCATTTCGATTTTAATAGGTGCTCCGTGCGCTTTGTCAAGAATAGGTTTCTAGGAAAAATTGTTGTTTCCCGGGAAGCACCCCATTCGCGTGCCGCCTATCAAGTTCACCACGTATTGCTGCGTCATATTACTGCAAATAAAAAAGGAAGGAGGAAAAGAGAATCGCTTCGCTCGCGTCACTTTGATTTCTCCGTTGAGTTCTGCTTCTCGCGTGAAATTACGTTCTCGCTGGGAAACGCCGCAAGCTGCCGTGAAAATTAGTTGCCTTCGCCGGAGAAAAACGCGCTTTCCTTTTAAAAGTATCAATACTACTTACAAAAGGATATACAATGAGAAACATAGCTCTTTTGAGAGGAGATAAATGGTGAACCATTTCTCGGCAATGCTGGCTGCAAACGAATTTAAATCGAGATGACCATTTCATTACAAATGGAAGAAATAATCTTTTGTTGGTTGTTAATCTTTATTATTAATCTTTATTATTAATCTTTATTATTAATCTTCTTACGATATTCAATAAAACCTTTTTAAGTAAACTAAATAAAACTCTTCTATTCCGCCAGTAATGATTAACCAAAAAGGAAATTGTAATAAGTCCGACACAGCTGGCAATGTTTATTAAGTATTAAATGTACAGCGACGTTTCGACCATTGTATTTGGTCCTTTTCAAGCTTGAATCTAAATTCTAACCATAGAGTGATTGTCTACAAACATCTTAATAACTATGAAATTTTACCAAGAAGTTCATTAATCTGAAAGATGTTCGTTTGTCATCCGTTGTAAAACAATTAAAATGAGTAGTCATAACTAAATCGCGCGAAATACCATAATGTAGGTTTTGCACGTCGAATTGTAAAATATCAGTAGATAAAATTAGATCAGTAGTTTGAGTTGTGGACCAAGAACTTCACGTGGCAGAAAGAACTTGCTCCACAGCTCAAACTACTGATCTAATTTTATCTACTGATACTTTACAATTCGACGTGCAAAACCTACATTATGGTATTTCGCGCGATTTAGTTATGACTACTCATTTTAATTGTTTTACAACGGATGACAAACGAACATCTTTCAGATTAATGAACTTCTTGGTAAAATTTCATAGTTATTAAGATGTTCGTAGACAATCACTCTATGGTTAGAATTTAGATTCAAGCTTGAAGAGGACCAAATACAATGGTCGAAACGTCGCTGTTACATTTAATACTTAATAAACATTGCCAGCTGTGTCGGACTTATTACAATTACCTTTTTAAGTACTCCATGTTGCCACATATGGTAACATATTTTTTTAAATTGCGACTTATTAAAGAATTTAGATTGCCGAGAATCAATTTACAACTTTTTAATTTTAATTTAAATAGCTATAAATGGAATCATGTTGTGCAATTTCCGTAAATTGAACTTCGCAATTAAGTCCCGATAATCGAGTTCTCTTTTGCTTCCAAGTCCCTTTTCCCGTTACTTCATAAATATAATGTCAACGCGCGACAGAATACAGCCAAGTGATTTCCATATATTCGATCGCCGTTTGACGTACGAGACTCCACGGTCGTTATTTGGGAATTATCTATTTACACATTTATACCTCGGATGACCCCCTCCACCTTGCCCCCCATTTCCCCCCGAAATATCGATCTCACGAGTCGTCCGTTCACGAACGTCGCGTTCGAAAACGAGGTTACGACAAATACAAAATTTATTGTTTGCCAGAGGAAGGGGGACAAGGAGGGCCGTGGAAATGCTGAGCGCAGGTACTACACTCGCGATTACGACGCTCGGCAGACCGAAAACCAATCATTTCGCACGACCGACGATCCTCTCGAGGAACCTTGAACTTTGCATTTCGTCGAAGACGAATCGAATTTTCGCGTGCGACCATGCGAACTTTTTATACGCGCGTGCCTCATGCCGTATCGAAGAAGTGCCTCAGCACTTCTTCGAAGGGGTACTCAATGCTGGCATAAGTATGGAATTAATTTCCTGCACGTTGCAAACGTGGAAAAGTAGATTGTCGCGATTTCATTGAAAGATAGGGCGATATTTTTGCGGATTAGTAGTCGAAATACAAAATCTGGCCTCTACGTCTGCGGTGTTGCGTCGGTTTCGATCCCCGCTTTAGAAATGCGCTGCTCGCGGCAAACGAAAGTTTAACGAGCGAGATGGAGCAACGAGAAAAGAAAGACCGAGGTGGAACTTCGAGATTGCGGCGGCGCATCTCGTTGTCTTCCACAGATCGTGCACGTGTCCCGATAACGAAACCTGCCCATAATTACTTTGCTTAACTGGACATGCACCTCGCGAAATTACAATTACAAATCGGTGGCAGGCGATGCTGCATCGCACCTCCTCATCAATTATTTATGAGTTAACCCGTTGCCGTTCTCGGCGGTCCTCCTTGCTCCGAATCCACGTTTTAGATTTATCCGAGCGAGCTTCGCTTTCCGTGCAACACGCACCTCTTTCTCGCGTGCCGAGTGCGTTTCTGCGTGAAACGCATGTCTGTCACGTGCGATATTAGAAATATGCGTTTGCAGATTTCGATCAAATTGTTTTTCTACGTTTAAGTCTCTTACGCTTAGCTGCAACGAATATACATTTTGCTTTCGTAATTCTTTAACAAGCAGGGATTTGTAATGTAAAAGATATCCGGTTCTGGAACACGTTACAGATATACCATCCGTGTTCCTGCGGTGTCTAAAAATGGCCTAGCACATCAATTACCTCGCGGTCTAATTAGTTCAAAGAATGAAATAGTTTTCTACACGGAAAGAATGGTTTTGCTGAAATATTAAAAAATTTGGCCAGATACAGATCTGAAAAATAATTTTGTTGGATCATCAAAATAATTAT
>NJRL01000132.1:303542-320618 GCA_003063815.1 Aphaenogaster rudis
TTTTAAATTTAATTTTTATTATTATTAAATAATACATATATTAATTTTAGATACATAAAAATATAAAATTCTCTTAAGCCGTCGATCTCTCAAAGTCGTGCAAAGAGAAACGTCAAGCTACCGTGAGTGCACGCGATTTCCGAGCGGGGGGATATATCAAAGGTTTATAATTGGCTTTCACTTTTTACTTCCACCTGCCGTATTACCGTAGCGCAATTCGCACGGTGCTCGCAAAGGTAATTGCAAAGCCAAAACGAATTCGAGCTCTGAACGGAGCGGCGGGTGAACCCGATCATTGTTGCTCTTTCGAACGATTCATCCCTCTGCTGTAAAGATCGAGCCAGCGTGGGCGCGTTTGATATCACGTTATCGCGCTCGATCGTTTTCATACGCTTCTCGTTCGTTCACGTACAGTCGGCGTTAAAATAACTGAGAGATATTCTCTCGATCGCTACGTAAATCTATTCCCGTGTAAGTAGGAGCCAATGAGATTATCCTTTTCTTTCTTTTCTTTCGGCGGATTGCATCCGCAACGGGAATTCATTAAAATCCGACTGCGATTGCCGTCCTTGACGAGACGCTCTTCGGGAAATTATTGACACTGATGGCTCGCTGTGGTAACAGTGTTTTTAGGCCAGCAGACATTGTGACTCACGAATCCTGACGTAATCGCGAGACTTTTATGGTTAAGAACCGAGAGACATAGCGGCTCGCGACTTATTTGCGATTTTCTCCGAGCGTGAAGGCACACATTTTGCATTAGCGTGCTATGATAATTCCTAATCGTCACATTAGATACTTAATTAATTCTTTTAAAACCCCCGTAGCCGAAGCAGAGATATACAATTACAACACGCTGTCCTAACAGATTTACATGTGTTAATCAGCACAAAATAACAATATCATAAATTAACGCAAACTTTTATTTATTATTCCCGTTTAATTTAATTTGCTTTTACCGTGAATTGTTCGTGTATACAAACGGTATTCACGGTTGAAAGATTAATTTCATTACATCAAAGCTGTGGTATCGAAACAGATCCGTCCGATTAAGTTCGATTTGCAAACTTCGAGCAATACCGTCCAGTTCGACGGCGTATACGCGAAGCGAACGAAAACGTCCGGTGACCCAGGTATTCGACTTTCGCATGCTCTTATTGCGTGGATTATTTATAGTTTTACTAAAAACGTACTCTTCGCCACGATTACCATAGGCTGCTCCCATACGTATGGTCACCACCAAGTACACGGCTCCATTTCTATAATTAAACCGCACGCGCGTGCGGTCACTTACGATAAAGTTCGCGAAACGCGAACATGCGCCCGTGCCGATAAATCGCTCGAGACAATGCGGATCCGGGCGGGGAGAAACAAAAAAAACGCGAAACAATATTAAAGTTGTTACTGCGCAGAGTCGCGGCGATTAACTTTAATTGACGTCCCGAAAAGAAGCGCGCGAGAAGCGCTTTAATTCCCCGGGCAATTAGGTATGGCACTCCCCGGTGTGTGGTGGTGCATAAGAATCTCCGCGGCAACTTGAGGAGGTTGGCTACTCAACTAAAAAGGATAAGAATTAGTTCAAAGAGTGAGAGCAAGATGTTCCCCATTTACATACTCGATTTTTTCACACTCGAATTTGTGGTCATGTTTAGCATTAAATGAAAGATCTCGTTAAGCTGATTACAAATATGTCGGTGCCAAAATGTACCTTCTTCCCGTTCCCGAGAAAATGGACCCCAAAGGTCAGCAGACGGCACCATTAATCCTTAAAAAATGTGCGACAAAGAATTTTTCTCGGGAACGGGAAGGAGGTACACTTTGGCACCGACATATTTGTAATCAGCTTAACAAGATCTTTCATTTGATGATAAACATGACCACAAATTCGAGTGTGAAAAAATTGGGGAACATTTACGGGCATTTTTGCGGTCACTCTTTATGGAGGATATTCGTCTATGGGAATCTGCCATCCATGCAAAATTTAAAGTCAATGGTCTGCATGGTTGTCGAGTAATTAATTATTGTTATACTCTTATACACGGGCGACATAGCAAAAATTGTATAACTTTATTTTTTCGTTATTATTTTCCATTATTATAAACGAGAATAGTAGAATCAAATGTAGAGACATGTGATGCCTTGTGTGATGCGAATAAAAATTTGTGAAAATTGCACAAACTTGAATATAAAATTATTAAATAAACTAACATATATTTTAGTAAACCAATCATGCAGACCATTGACTTTAAATTTTGCATGGATGGCAGATTTCCATAGACGAATATCCTCCATAAATTTGAACTAACTCTTATCATTTTTATATTATTGCATATTTGTAATTTGTATAGTTAATAAATAATTTATTTTCGCCCCAATAACGGCGTTGGCTCACATTGGCTTACTTCCATATTATCCTTGATTTTATATCCGAGAGCCTTGTTATCATTAATTTTAGTTATCATTTTTAGTTGAGTAGCCAACCTCCTTAACCCTCAAACACACCACTGAGTGAGCCTAACCCAACGACTTGTTTTGTTCATAACTCGGGATCTAATACATCAATTTAAGTTTCTTTTTTTTTTATCGATACCCCAGAAGGTAAGGAAAAAGAATATATAGGTAAGAATTCCCGAAATTTATAGCGACTTAAGATATTTTGACAAAAACAAAATTTTGGAAATTGTGAAAGAAATTGTTGAGTTGGGTTACCGTAATCCAAGTGCGGTGTTTGAGGGTTAATAACGCGCGAACCACGACATCGAAATTTTCGACGGTATTACTCGCGCGTGCATGCACAAACGATTGCGATTGGCTGAGGGCGCGGGTCGCGCACACGCGTGCACAATTAGGTTCGCGCTCGCACATGGCGAGCACGTGCCCAATTCGAAGACGAGGGAGAAAAGGCGCGGGCATTCGTGCAGCTGAATGCATTTGATACGTCATATCGGGGTAACAACACGGCGCGGCGCGCAATGCAATTCGCGTCGATTGCTCGGCAAGCACGATCGGCCCCCCTCCATCGGATTTGATTATTCGCCGCCAAGTTTTGTCAGCTGGATTTACCGGGTCTTAATTTCGCTTCCGGTAAAGTTGCACAGCGCGAAGTCCCGCGACACGTGACGATGAGGATTTCGTTTTCCCTCCAGAGTTCCATATGAACAATCTGCCGTCCATACGGAAATTCCTACACGGCGATGTAAAACTTGTGCCAGGACCCTGCGCGGAACTTCAATTAAAATACGCGTTACCCTCATTACCATGGAATTCATTTAGTTAAATTCGCAATTAATTAAATCGCGCTAGATTACAATTCTGCATTGATTAAACGCGGCAAATTGGCATTGTACGGTACAGAACAATATTCGATATAGCTCTCCGGAGTTAATTACTTCGCAATTAATGCCACCAGCGGCTTTTAATAGCGTCTTTGAGATACGGACGATACGGGGGAGAAGCTTGCGATGATTTAACGGGCTATGCGTAACGGTGCAATTAGGTAGCTGCATCTTAAGAACGCGTCTGGCCATTCCGCTCTCACATTCCTATTATCTCTCATCTCGGCCCGGCAAAGCCAGACGCACGGCAGACGCGATTTCTTTCTCTCTCCCGAGTAATCGTTGGTAATTACGCCACGGGTCTAACATGGAGGGATTGGCGTAAAACGGAGCTCGGGAATTATTTGCGTCGCTTATCCACGAACACCTTCTAGATTGCGCAATTATAGCGGAATTTAAGCGTGCGACAAGTTGCGCGATCTCATTCATTGAAATAAATTGTAATGGCGAGAGGGAACCTCTCCGCTTTGTAAAACATTGTTAAACATCGTTTCCGCGCGAGAAACTGTAACGTCAATTGGACCTTCTGCCGTCGCGGAAAGATGTTTTATAACGAACGCAACAAATATATTCAATTATAGTTTATATTTTCAATCTATTTATATTTTAAAAGACAAAGAAAACCTTTTATTGCGACGGTAAACTTGTAATAATGTATATTTTCACGTATATATTGTTCTTACGCTCGCTAAAGGACGGGCTATCAAAACGCCGCTCCATTGTGTTTTATTGCGTCCATGGTAAATATTTGCTTAAATTTAATTTAATAATTTAATGATGCTTTCACATCATCTCATCAATTACAATTTTAGGAAAAGAACGAGCAAGATAATGGCTTTATCATTAGTTACGCGTTAACCACGCTGAAAATTGTTATTATATTTTACGAAAGAAAGCTAGGGAGCCAGAACGCCACGACTAACTTCCATTAACAGTATGCCGCGATAAATTAATGGGCATTGGAGTGGCGTGCAAAATTTGATTAATATTTCTCGAAGAAACGTCAATGTCATTCGCAATGTGGACGATTAATTGAGCGATTCTATGGAAAAGTTGCGTCTAAAAGTATCGATATCGAAAAGACCTTTTCTAGGCGCCTCGACATTTTCGTTCGGAAGGATTCGATTTCAAAGAACATTCCTTAGCGCAAAGAGCATTCGGCAGTTTTGCGGAACGAATTTACACAAGCGTCAGACTACAGAAATCGGATTGAATTGTTTTGACAACCCTTTTGACGTTCAACGAAAATGTAACTCGTGTAGTACTGTTTCGCTCTACGGTTCGTGTTTGTATGCGTCCGTTGCATTATTGAAGCGGTACGATAAGGCAGAATCTACTTAGCGCTGAACTCGATAGTGCGAGCGGACAAAATGTACGAGCAACGGCGCTGGTGTGGCGAGAGGAAGAGACAGAGAGAGAGAGAGAGAGTGAGTGCACTCACCGTTGTCTGCGGGAAAGGACTCCAGCGAAGAGGTAATCACAGATGATCCGTGGCCCGTCTTTACGCGAGGAGGACCAATGCAGCACTGACAGTTCCACCGTCCCTCTCTGATTCATCCTGCGACTCCCTCTCCGTCCTTCTCCCTCCCGGCTGACGTGAAGAGAGTAAGAAGGCGACGGTGAGTAAATGAGAAGGGTTCATGAACCCGAGAGGGAACGTTGGAGGGAGGAAGTGTCAGGTGAACGTGGTGCGTCCTGCTAAAAATGACGACGTTCGGACAGGCCGGATCGCGTTGGTCCCTCCGCCGGATGGTGTCCTTGGAGGAGCTTCAAAGATGTAATAAAGTTTCTTTATGATAAAGTGATTTATCGACATGATGGATCATCCAAAGATGATAGACTAGTTGGTCATGCTTGATAAATTGAGGTCTTAACAGGTATTTCGTAGAGTGTATCAAGGAAAGATTACAGTGGTAAACGATATTGAATGGAATAAATAATGTATTAGCTTGCATTATATAAAAGTGTCGTTTTGTAGATTAAAATAAAATGTTGTATTTTAACAAAATAAATTTTGTTTAAGATACCATTAGCATTAAGTTTTCTCCTAACGTGATATTAAATTATGTGATATTAAAATTATGATATTAAATTATACCACTTTAAAATTCGACGTTTTTAGATTGAATGAATCCAATGATTTGGGGATCTTTCTTGAGATTCATTTTCCAGACTCAGATTTCCAGAACGAAATTTTTCGACCCACCGAATAGTCCTTTCGCTAATAGAGCCCTCCAAAGACCGATATAATGTTTCTATCTGCCTCAGCTGCACTGTGTCCTAGTTTCAATTTATATAAGAAAAATGTCCACAAGTTTTTCGCGGAAACTATACTGTTTTCTCTCGCAGAAAAAACTAACAACAACAAAAAACAGTCCGCTTATCAAAGAAAATTGAAAAGCATAAAATCTTTATAAATTATTAATAGCATAACCGGAAATATACTTTCTATCAACTTTACTAATTGCAATCAATTGTCAATTACTCCAATATCCGCAATTTCATATGATACAACCTTATATATAGATCCTTTATATGCTGATTGCATTTTGATGAATATATACACAGTGCTTCAGATATTTCATCGCGACCCATATTGTACCGGCAAAAAATAATCATTCGGTCGTGATAGGAGGAAGGAGATGATATTACGTAAACTTGTGATGCATGAAATTTCAATATCTTCCATTAACTATGCTACGATGCAGCGAGTGGAACTATTATATTAAGAGAATTAGTTGCTTATATAAAATAAAATTTCGGATCAGCATATTGTAAATGGCACGCTGTACTGTTTCAATTTATTTAGCTACACAACTTGTCTCGCGAAACTGCATACATTCTGGTTTTTTTTTCTCTAAGCGATATTTACCTAGCTGTATTCCACGCATTTGCATTTGTGACTTTACATGTAACATTTAAATATGTACCGCTTGTTTTTACTACCTCCACAAAATGGAAAGCTGAATTTCGTCGAGTAGCGTGATCAGCGTGTACAGCTATATTTACCAGGTGTCCAGGACCGTAATCGATTTTGTTCGACCTACAGGCCGGAGTGGCGCAGCTCGCACTCCTACGAGCAAGTCATTATCGAATGCGTCTGATCGCTTATGATAATGGCGTTTCAATATTCAGTAGATGAGTAAGCGGCCGAGTCATCGAGTAGCTTCTAATTCTAATTCCCCGTACACCTACCACCGTTGTGCTTGGGGGCCAATATCGAGGGCAATAATATTATTGCTTTCGTCTCCCGGCCGTGGGTACCACCCAGGCGCGTTAACGAGCGCGAGTCTGATCGCCCGATAAAGTCACTTCTGCGTTGTTTTATTCGATGTTGCAAAAACAACGTAGGCTAGACGTCTCTGATCGAAGATTAACCCCCCGCTTTTAATTCCACGTTGCGGTCTTCGGGGCCGGGGTATTCGTCATTAGAAATAAGGTCGCATTGCACTACGGGGCGACGTATATATATCCGTGCACACACGGATAGAGGGAGGAGAGAGGGTCTAACCGCGAGATCTGCAGATGGTGCGGTGTCTCGATTCTGCCTACCCGGAGACCCCGTAAGCTTCCGCTGCACAGGAGCACATTAATTCTATTCCCTTTAATTAACGGTTCTGTGCCGCGCCAGCTTAGGGACCTTTTCGAGGATAACGCGCGAGTCCTGCTATCGCGCGACATCCGCGCTGCAACCATTCGCCATGACATTTCCGCATTATGCAGCGATCGTTTAGCAATGTTTGCCTTCGCGTTTCTGTCGCTATCGGCATGGAGAAAACCGTCTATCGATCCAGTTTCGCTGTTGAATTGACGCAAAGGTAGATTAACGCGGCGTTGGACCGTGAAGTAAATGGTAATTGGCAATTTGAATGCAGAATTAGATTTAGAATAAGGCTTATTAATCTTTCAGCAGTCGTCAAATAGATAGATTAATAGCTGCGCCCAGCAAAACGCTTGTTCACTTCTCGCGTGTGTCAAAGGAGAGAATATTTTTACTAATGCAAAACCTGAAAGGACCATCTCATGATTACAACATTTTTGCTTTCAAGACCGCTTGCCCGCCTTTTGCTCAAATACGCTTTGTGCGAATGAACTTTCTCGCAAAGTAAACCTCTCAGATCGAGACGGGAAAGAGACAAAACCGCGGCAAAAGTTTTCTGGAAAAAGGTGTAATTTAACTCTTTCGTGGCGAGTGCATGAATTGTCAACGGGAATACAGGAACTTCGCGAACTTCTTGCAGAAGAGACACGCGAATTCGGTTTCGCACTCGAAACGGTTTCTGATATAGCTTATTTGTTAATCTTAATTAATTTTGAATCTTTTATCGTAATAATACATCGTACAAAATGTGAGAATCGCCTGAAGCGAATCACGGTTATTTTCACTTCACTCCTCGTTTATGACATAAATGTTATACCGATATCTTTCGTAGGTGGATAGGAAACGCATGACTCATTTCTTTTTGTTCACCGTGTTACATAAATGTTACATCATGCTTCCACTAAGGTATATGAGAATGATTTTTTTCTGTTCTGATTCGCGCGACACATTGTTTGCGTCGCACTACTGCGATAATATAAACAGTAAATATAGAAATATTGAAAAATCAGGATTTATTGTAAATAGGATGGCCGAAAATGCATAATACAAACAGAAAAAAGAGGATTACTCATAAAAAATGCAGGATAAGTTTGACAAAGAGAATAATTAATCCATTCTCCATTAATTTTGAAATTTTCAACATTGATTTTTGCGTCAGTAAAATCCTGAAAAAATATTTTCAACTTTCTATTTGTTTATTAAAATCTCTTCTTTCCTGGTATAAAATTTCCTCTTTCCATTGTGTATTTGGAATGGATTGATGTATATTCTGTTCTGTTTCTAAATTTAAGAATTGTTTTTCTTTAGGGAGGAAAAATATAAATAATAAATATATATTATTTATTGCGTGAATTTGTCGGTGCCGAGTTTCACGTCAGCTTAATTCAATGTAAAGAAATTACTAACAAATTAATTTGGAGATAATCGATGCGAATAAACTTTAGCTTTCACTAGTTGCTATGCCGCAATTGATTCGATACCTCCGAACTATCCCTATTCGACGTGCCAATAATGGCTCGCGAGTGGTCCAATTTCGGCAATTCCTGGCCGCTAGTTCAAGCCAAGTCGATTGACAAAGGTTTGAGGCACTCCGTGCCTCGACTTCGTTTGGTCGAGATCGAATAACGGGCGACGTGACTGCCAAGATTGCTTCCTCGCGAGATGAAAACAGGAGAAATAGGGATAAGCGCGTGTCGTCGCTCGTGCGAATAAAATCCGTAAAAGCGTAAAGGAATTCAAATCGCTTTTGTCGACCATATCATACGGCCCGAAATGCCTATCGCGAACCGATTTTCGATTCTGCCGGTTTCGAGAACGCGCGGAACGTGACTCGACGGAGGGCGACGACGTTCGTCTTCAAAATAACGTATGGCCCGGAGCGAATAAATTCAGGCCGGGTGTTTCCAGTTCTTCCTCCCTCATTTACCGTCTAAATAAAATCACGAACATTTTTACCTAAAATATGAATTTTATTCCGTTATTATCTCAGTGATATCTTTCTAACTAAATTTCATCGGAAATTATTTAATAATTCTGCAGCGCACAAATTGGACCTATGGGGTTCCAGATCTACTCTTTATATATTCTTTTATTATATAGAAGTAATCTATTTTTATTGAGACATGCATGGCAAAATATTACTCATCTTTATCGTACAAGAAGAGTTTCTTGCGTTTCTTCACGGTTCTTCATCATGAATTCAGATGGCGGTACCTGGAGATGTCTGATCTAATGCGTCTTTTGCTACTTCGTTCTTACATTTAATAAACGTCTGTTTATTTTCGTCTTCGGCAAATGTTGAAAACGCGAATTGTTAAAGAGGAAATAATTTCCTCTATAATTTTTTATTTTACCGTTTTTTAATATATCTTAATTTGGTACAGGAAGTTTTATAAATTATTACCGTTAATGCTAAATTCAGTTCTATTATATTGAATATTAATGATTGTGTATATGTGTGTGTAAAAGATTAAAAATTGAAAAAGGTATTGTTGTTAATATCTTTTTTCAATTTTTATTATTAATATCCTATTTATTTTATATCTCATTCATATTAATATTTCCACATTAAATATACGTGACATATCTATCTGAAAACTTCGTAATTACTAACGCTGTCTACATTTTATAGTACTTTTACTTAATTACGTCACGTCAATACCTCGCGTCGAATTTAAGGGTTGGAAATTCTCTCAAAACTCGACAACTCTCCGTTGAAAGGTTGAAACGATGATGGCTATCGCGAGAAGCGAATCGTATTTCAGAGATTTAGGTCAACACGCGAGAATGAACGCGGTACATCGGGTTGCTCTTTTACCAGATTCTAATGTCGTCACGGCGGCAACGTACGTGATCGTCGAAACAGGTCGGGAATTATAGTTTCCATTACCTCGCGGCTCAACGACGGATAGAAATTAACAGGCTGCCGGGTGGATGTAAACGTAAGTTAACCAATTATATGGCCGTGACCGACCGCGTTCAGAGAAAATGATTTTAAGCACGTTCCCCGTTTTTTCCTCCAGCATTTTCCGAAAGCTTCCCAATCCGGAAAATACTCACGCATCGTACGTCGGTAGTAAATTCGTTATCAAGCTCGACTGTCTGCCCGTTTATCATAACATTAAAAATTGTTGTTTGCTCAAGCGCCTTGTTTTACGAAGCAACAAGGAAATATTACGCGAATTATAAATAGGAATTATAAATTTTTAATTATACGCGGAAATGACATTAACTGTGTGAAAAAAAAACAGCAAAGTTCATCGGTGATGAATGTAATAATTTAAAAGATCAGTTTTATGTAGCCGCGCATTGCGAAACGAGCACAATGCTTTCTAAAGCACTTTTATTATTTAGTTCTTAAACACGGAATGTTTTTAGAGAAATTTACAGGGAAATATTTCTATGCCAGAGAGATTTCTATAAGCATTGTGTCGAAATATAATGGAGCATGACTGAGCATAATTGAGTAATTTTAGTTAGCCACAAACACGAATCCTTATATAAATAATAGCGCGCTATTATAATAATAGAATATTCCTATTAATAATTTGTATTATAAATATTCTATATTTATTATGCATATTCTGTAACAATAAAGCATGAAATTAAAGAAAATGGAATATCGGTCACGCATGAATTTTTCTTTGAAAATATCGCATTGAGCTGTAAAAGTCTTTCGAATTCCCGAATGTGAATACAAAATCTGACCAATTTTCCTTCTCCGCGTACAACAATTTTCCTTGCGCGCGATCTCAATTTCTAATTTAAATTATTACATTTCTCGGAATGGCAATAGATATATTTATCTTCATTAAAATTTGTTGCGCAGATTGAGATGGCTTCTAAAGCACAAGTTCCGCGACGCGGGGAATTCGGGAACTTTGCGCGAGAAAGCATCTATTTCGGTTTCCGCTGTAAATTCCGTATCTCTCTCTCCCCCCCCCCTCTCTCGTATTTCTCTCTTTCTTTCTCTCTAAGGTCGGTTCACTCCTCCCTCGCTGCTTTTTCCCTTCCTCAGTCTCTCCACTTCTCGTTCTTTCACAACCGCGATTCTTTTCTCTTCCATTTCAATTTGCGCCGCTTTTTAACAGATCTGTCTCTTTCTCCTCAGTTTGTTCTTTCGTTTACGCCATTTTTCGTTAGTTCCATGTCCGTGGAGTCGAGGTTGGCCGTCTTAATCAGATTTTATTCGCCCAAAAAGGAAGAGGGGAAAGGGGAGATAATTAATGTGCATAAGGTGGGATCTTTTCCCAAGATAGTCTTTCTAATTATCCGGCGCCCTTTCCGAGTTCGCGTTTATCGCGCTCCGCGTTTCGGTAGATGCTTATCGTTTCTCGATTTCCTAAGTGTTCGCCCTTCTCGTCGCATACGCAGAAAATAGTGCAGCTACGAGTGAAACCGTTAATCTTGCAGTGGGTAGAACTTTCTTGGAGATAGGTACATTGATTTTGAAGCGTTTACCATTTAAGATTTGCTTTATAAAGCATGTTTAATGTATATTTTAATATAACTATTATATGTCACGTAACTATTGTGTTATGAGTTTCTGAAATACTTATCATAGCACAAGGATTTCCTTTTTGTTAATAAAGCTTACAAGAAGATATATAGAATGCTTTAATAAAGGATTCCTATCGATAATTATTGGCACACTGGAATGCATAACGGGGCTTTCACTCGGACGTTGCTACGTTTCTCATGCTTATCAGATAATCACAGTTTTCTAATTATCTTCGTGAATCAGAGGAAGGCCCTGAACGATTTTCCAGCGCAGGAAATTCGAAATACCAGGGCAACCTTTGTATCCGTGTAATATCGTTTGATCAGGCCGTGACTATAGTATAGATAGATGAATGCAGCAACACGCTTATATCCGCAGATTGCGTTTTGCGATGGGAATGTACGATGTACTGAAGATAAGCGAACCAGAGAGGGCGGAAAATGAACGAGATTTGTCGCCGTCGAAGGCAATGAATTTTATTAACTCGATGTTGAGATGTATGCGACCTACGTTTCTCCGTCGTAAATATTTGCGAATCGCGAGCTGCAAAGCGGGCTTTCGAGAGGGGAAAATTGCAGTTGTTTGGTAGCCGGCATACCACGGAAGCCTTTGTGTTGTGCGCCTCCATCGCGATTACATTCTTGCGTCTATAACACGCTGCTTCTCGAAAATTACCTGTTACGAAACGAATGGAAGATCGCGGTCACATAAAAATGACTCTAGCATGAGAGAATTAACGTCGTGGTTATCCGCGCTTTCGCGATTCAACTCCTTAACTGTGAACGCGCCAGATACGTATCGTCCAACAAAGATTGAGACATTTGCGGAAAGAAAGTAAAATTTGTAGGGAGTGATGGATCAAGGGACTTCTCGTAGCCAATCTCTGACTAAAAAATGACAATGTTCTTCTGATTAACATGGAAATAATAAATCTTTATAGTAGCGGTGCATTTTCATCTCGCTTATTTCGATGATCTCAAGGAAGCTTCCCCGCAATAAAAAATTAGATGCTAGTGAGCATCAAAAATTATTAAATTGCTCGTCAATTTAATATGTGAATTAATTATTCCGGCTTCATGGAAGGACTGTGTTTCAAGACCGACGAATATGCGGCGCGCAGTTCGCATGAGCAGGAATATTCACAAAAATAATTATTATTAGGCACCAAGAATCGCCGCGACCG
Source organism: Aphaenogaster rudis (assembly GCA_003063815.1). Lineage (NCBI taxonomy): Eukaryota > Metazoa > Arthropoda > Insecta > Hymenoptera > Formicidae > Aphaenogaster > Aphaenogaster rudis. The sequence goes on from NJRL01000132.1 coordinate 316,163, forward strand.
AAAATGGCATTTCTCATATTTATATTTGTTTAAATTTATCGGTCTTAATCTTATTATTGTTTAAAATACGTCGCCTGAAATAAGACGTTTCATCCTCTAAAGCGGTGTTTACAATGAGATTTTAAGTCGTAAGATTTAACATATCGACCAATCACAATCAAAATTGCGGTCTTACTTTTAGAATGCTCAACTGTCATTGGTCGATATGTTTAGTCTTACGACTTAAAATCTCATTGTAGACACCGCTTAACATATATCTATTATTGCGAAAAGTATCACCACCTGCCTCGGCTAGGTTCTGATTCCCCACCCGAGTGCCCTCAGGTATCGTTTTATCCTTGTTATTTACTGAATGTTAAACAAGGGTAAAACGATACCTGAGGGCACTCGGGTGGGGAATCGGAACCCAGCCCTCGATGGTCGAATTGGTAGGACGCCCACACGGATTGATGGGAGATCCAGGTTCGAATCCTGGTTGAGGTGTTATTTTTCGCAATAAGTTCTTTACAGTTTTTTCGGGGAATGGGGGGATGGGGGATCTTATATAGATGCTAGTGAGCATCAAAAATTATTAAAATAGAATAATAAAATCTTCTCTTCGCCAGTAAATAAATAACAGAAATAATAGTATGATCGACACAACTGGCTAATAAAACATTTATTGTAATATACTACGTTTCGGCCATGGGTTTTGGCCCTTTTCAAGTACAGAGTTGGTAAATTTCCTTTATAACAATGACATGTATCCAAACAACGCCATTAGTCTAAAAATTCAAAAAAGGGGGGGCGATAATAATTTAAACTCATGATTACCGCATAGAGAAGCAAATATCAATCTTATATGTAAATCTTATATATGTAAAGTGTCATATACTAACTTGAAAAAGGAGAAATTCACAAAGTAAAATCTTTCGCATTGAAAAACACGTCTATATCTTAACATGGTGAACGTTAAACTAAAAAATTGTTAAATTGCTCGTCAATTTAATATGTGAATTAATTATTCCGGCTTCATGTAAGGACTGTGTTTCAAGACCGACAAATATGCGGCGCGCAGTTCGCATAAGCAGGGGAATATTCACAAAAATAATTATTATTACCAAGAACCGCCGCGATCGAAAATGGCATTTCTCATACTTATATTTATAAAAAATTAATAATCTGGCATTGTATTATAATAACACTGCGCTGACGTTACGTCGTCATAGAGTTTTATATTATTCGAATACGTCGTCTTTATCAACCCCAATGGAATTTTTGGAGCGTCATTGCGATACCGATGATAACAAAACCCGCGGTCATCGCGCATATCTGTTCACCGGTCCGATGCTTCCAAATATGTTTCGAAATTACCGACAATGGTTCGAGATTCTTTCCGAGCTTTCAGCCGAGAAAATTACAACCAACGAAACACCGCGCGGCTTTTTGTATCCGCGTTGCGCGATATTTCGTTTCAGCGCGCCCGCTCTTCAGCGAGGCCGCCGCGGTTGTTTGCAACGTTCGCGCATTTGTGCCCGCGCGCGAAAACAAGAGAATTATTCGCGGAAAACGTGCGGTTTATTTAACGTCGACCCGCGCCGAAAGCGCGACCCGGTTACTCCGCGAGATTAGCTCGCTCCAATTTAATTTCCCTTAAACGATAAGGATTTTTTTACACACGCAAGTATCCGGTATGTCCGTTCGGAGCTACGATAATTACACGGCGCACGTCTGCGTAAATTCCGCGCGAGCAGTATGCAGCGAGATATCGATTATGTATTTATCTCGCAGAAGGCGGGACGCGGAAATGCGTTCGTTGATGCGACCACGAATATTTGAACTCGACCCACGCCCACTCAAAATAGTTTGATCTATTCAGACAGTCCGAAGGAGACTCAGATAGGGCGGGCCGGTCCCCTATTCAGAAGCCAGAACTATTGGAAAACTGCTCGAACCTAATTGAGTATTCGATTTGGTCTCCGATCGACAAATCGGCAGTTCGCGTTTGCAAACGCGCGAGCTACGCCGTGCATACCCGCGCCATCGATTAATCGAGTTATTAACTTCACTCGGGGGAAGAAATGACGATGCTTCGCAGGAAGGTACCGAGGCTCTTGCTGTACAAGGGTATCCCAGGACCGCTGGATGTCCTTTTCACCCCCTATTTTGCCTTCATGTACTCGCGTATGTATTTCAAACTGATATTTAGTCGATAAAAATATCGAGACACCTGTAATCTTCTAAATCTGTAATCTCTCAGTTTTTACTTAAACTATTTTCAGTCTGGATGATATTGATCATGGTACTACTGAATTCCACAAATATACATTTTATAAGAATTTATTTCTAACATGCATCAATATATGTAGATTATTACTCGTAATGGGATCAGTTCGTCTTAAGTCAAATGAGATCAATATTCAAATAGCGTAGTCAAGACAGAATTGTTGAAAAACGATATCTTTGAAGCTGATGATATTTGTAGAGATCTCACTATCTAGAAATAGAAATTCCTTGAGCGTGAAGTCGGGGGCACAGAATTTGGGTTACATACGGATAATCTTTCATTCTAATCCAACAAAAATAGTTCAAGCATGTTGTTTAATAGATTTTAACGTATGTCTTTGATCTGCGCCTTGACGGTATCTTTAGACCGTCCGATATTACCGCGTAGTTTGAAGCACTCGGGATATTTGAATATTCAGGTATTAAGATGTTACACAGACGTTAGAGACAGGACGAAGAGACGAAGGATTATAGACCCGTTCAACTGACTGCATATATCCCAAGATATGGCAGCCCGATATACGCGGAGTACCTTCGCGTCGCTAAACTACTAAACTACCGTAAAGCATTTAATAGATCGGAAGTTATATGCGAATTGCTTGGGAGCTATAGTGACTCCAACCGTCCGCGTTAGCTCGCAGATATGTATTCAGCTATTTAGCCTATTAACTTCGTTTAGATTTCGCGATTTATTGTCACGCCTGTTCGTGCAATGTTTCCGTGCCGAATGTAATCGTCGCCTCACGATCTGTTCGCCTCGTTTAAAGAGCGTGCCGCGATTCTAATAAAAGTACTTGTACGCCTTTCCCCTTCGCAGATTCAACATCGGGTCTTCAGCAAATTAATCTTAATCCATGCGGGACGAATGGAACGGGCGCGCTACGCGACGGCGACCGTGTTCGCATTTAGAACGATTATCTTTAATGAGAAACCCGAGAGAAATCGTGGGATAAGGAAGAGCCGCTTTCCACCTCCGTCGTTCCACCTTCGAACTCGATTTAACGCGTTTTGAGATAACGCCCGTATTTCCGATAAACAGGAATAATAACGGCGCTGAAGCGAGAGACACCGACGGTGGAGTGGACGATTAACTCCTTAGGGAAGCCGTAAAGCGAACCGGCTATATGATGACTCCGCTTAACTTTTTCCTCTTCATTCGTGGCGGTGCGCCGCCGCGGGCGAGATGCGGAAATGGGAATTTCGTGCCGAAAACAGAACCGGCGCTGAAGGGAGTTCAGATGTGTGCTCAGCTTCCCTATTCTCGAAACTTCCTGCCTGCAAAGACGTATATTATATGCACATCCGCGTGCATTAGTGGCGCCTGCAGTCAGCAGGTCAATTCCTCTGTAACATTTCACAGTCCTTACCCGGTAAAAAATTTTTCATATATAAACATATATAAAACTTGTATAAACATATATAAACATATTCGAAATGACGACAACCTATCTAACATTAACCCTTATTTTTAACCTTCTGCGATCAGTTTAGTGTGGAAATTACTTGGTATCTGACGTGCTTCCATTAGCGAACGGATTCTTACTATGCCACATCTTTTGTTAATCATTTATATTATATTATGCTAACAACTATTCATTCTGGTGACGCACAAAAATGTAAATCTTTATTTTTATTCTTATTTTTATTTATATGTATACTTATTTCTCTTTTTAAACTTATTCTATTTTTATTTTTTAAATTATCTTCATTTTTATTTTTATCTTCTATCTGTTTTTAATTTGTTTTATTATTATGATTTCTCTCTAATTTTATGTTCTTTTTTGTTCAATATGTGATCCAGCTTTCAGATTATGACATAGCCTGGACACATGTTCGTAAAATTGAAGAAATTTGTGTGTCATATGTATTAATTACTTGAAAAGGGCCACAAACCATGGCCGAAACGTCGTAAAACTTTTTAATAAATCTGCCAGTCGTGTCGATTAAATTATTGCTGTTTATTAATCACTGGCGAATCAAAAAATCCTCCTGTATATATAAATATGTATAAACATATATAAACATATATAAACACATGTATAAACATATTTAAACATATATAATTATGTATCAAATATGTCCATATATAAAATTGTTCATATATAATCATATATAACTTTTCTATATATATATACATTTATATATGATTATATATAATTATATATGAAAAATTTTATGTATGGACATATTT
>NJRL01000132.1:320781-341668 GCA_003063815.1 Aphaenogaster rudis
TTATATATGTTTATATCTGTTTATATATTTTTATATATGAAAAATTTTTTACCGGGCGATGCCGAATCTGTATCTGCTTAGAGATTTGAGTTATTTCGTGCCAGAAATAATTCAAATGCATGATCGTCAGTAGATTCACAAAAAACATAGTAAAAAATATATTAAGAAGTAAACGGTAAAACAAGAGATGGGATATTCTTCGCCAGTAAATATTAAACCACAGAAGAGATTTGTTTCGACTGGCCAATGTTTAATTTTAAATTAATATATCACGAATCGTGACATTTTTCGACCATGGATTTTGGTTCTTTCTAAAGAGAGTGAAATAAATTTTAATGTAAAGAATTTGTTGCGAAAAATTTTACCTCAGCCAGGATTTGAACCTCGCAACAAATTCTTTACATTAGAAAGGACCAAAATCCATGGTTGAAAAATGTCGCGATATATTAATTTAAAATTAAACATTGGCCAGTTGAGTCGAAACAGATCTCTTCTGTGGTTAAACGGTAAAAGTTTTCTTTTGTTAACCCTTTAAGGCGCAGGCATTGAGTCCGTTTGAGTAAAATTTACGATCAACAATCACAATAGTGGCTTGTTTAGCGAGAACACCAGTGTTTTACGAATTGAGATAGAGAATTAACTTTTGAGGAGCGGCCGTGAATTAGCATGCTAGGTGCTAGGCGTGGAAAGCGAGGGATCCCGAGTTCGAGACGCAGTCGGCTCCATTATTTTTTCCGTCTCCTACAGTTTCAGAAGTAGGATTGTGCCCATGCCTGACGTGTATGGCTCCGAGGGGGAGCGGGATAGAATAATTCAGTGGCACCAACCGTATAGCACGATTGGTTATGGTTATGTTGTGAATGTGCGTTCGGAGTATTGGGATCTTCGAGTACGGTGGTGAGTTGGGATGCCATGGTGCGCTGATTATTCGAATACTTGGCTTCGGCGTTGGACATGGCACATTCGGGACGAATGTGGTGTCAGAATTGGCCGAGCTGTAGGAATACAGCTACTAGCTCCATATAAAATGAACGGAGAATATTATTTATACCGATAGAAACACTGCTTTATCAATATAAAACATTTGGGAAGAACTCAAAGTGAATGTACATAATTATATACATTGGGTCTAGGGTTAATAGATTGTGATGGATTAGTTTCTGAAAACAGTCAACTGGTACGCTTCGGGTTCGTACAATTTCTCTTAGCACTCAATCGCTGCGTGTCGCTGCGAAAGATACGAGAGGCGACGAGAGGAAAAAAATCACGCTCGGAGAATAACATTTTCAACACGAGCGAGAAGCAACGCGAGAATCGACGCGAAGCGATTCGGGTTGGAAAGAGTCGTATTTCGGTTTAAACTGGGCACAAGGCACGGAGGAAAAAGGACTACGCAAACTAGAGTACTCTGTATCCGCGTGGGCAGATAGGTAAATGGACACGAGGCTGTCGACGGTGATATCACACGAGGGATATTGCGGATTATATATACAGGTGCACGTGCGATACTCACCGTTTCCGGCTGCTCGCCCCCAAAGTAATGTACACACACTCACACAGATCGTGCGCACACCGTCGCGAGCGGTACAGCGGCGCGATATTACGTTGCTTTTCGATACTCCGAGAGAGTCCCTTTCCAATGCGCGCACATACCCACGTTGCACCCCCCGCGCGCGAACAACCCCGTGCGATTATTTCACCCTTCGACCAGCTTTGAAGGGAAACGAATTCGCTAATATGTTAATATTTGACCCGTGCGTGCTCCGCGACTTTTTCGCTTTCGTTTACGCCCGCGGTTTGATACATTTTACACTTTCCAGTTATAAAATTTGACACAGTGAAACCGTGTACCATTACGAGTTTTGAAACTGTAGTTCGTTTTAATAGCGATAACACTTTCCGTATATTTTTGTAGTTTTTATTAAATAGCATATACTTTATCTATGTTTTAATTCGTTTAAATATGCACATGTTTTAATTTGTTTAAGTTATTAACGTTTTAATCTTCTAAATATAGTTTTTTAGATATTTCAAGAGCATTCCACAATTTCCAAATTACATTTCCAGTTTCCATTTCTAAGACTGTTACGTCAGTCGTGAGAGACGGGAAATTAGAAATATGATTTATGACGGTTTAACCACTAATCTCATTTGATAAGAAATCTGCTTTTTCTCTCCAAATTCTGATGAACAAGTACATCTGTTGTACAGCTTCAACAATTCGTGAGCGGCTTTTAGCGAAGGCTTTTAATCCCGCGTGTCCGTTTTGTTATAATCATTAACGACAGAATAAGATATTTATTATGCCGTAAACATCATATTTTGTTCATTACTCGCGTTGCAAGTGCTTCATTAAAACACAATGAATCGATAATCGCATAGTACAATTCAAGACACGCTTTTAAAGCAACGGCCATTAACGTAATTGCATTTTCGTTGCTGAATTTCTATGTTTGTCTGCCAGCTCGGGCTTATTCTACCTAGCGATTGGTTCGTCAGCGATTAGATCGACACGAAAAATTTGCGGGAGCCAGATTGTCTTAACGCCTAAAATCGATGCACACCTCATCAACGTACTTCGTGAACAGCTGAAGCGCGCAATCGATACTCGTAGATATCTATCGCGCGTATCGTTCACCGCATTTATCGGGCAACGAACTCGTGCAAATGTCTTTGTTGATGGATGGTGCTCGCGATAACGAAGACAAATCTGCGAACATTATGAGGGGATAACGCGTGGGTGTTACATCGGAATCGAGATGCTGATGCAGGAATTTGGATTATACCGCGAAGTGATCGGGCATCCCGATGGGACTGCATTTGCAAATGCACTTTATTCCGGTGTGTCGGTATCAGACTATGCCGGACCAAGCATTTCAACAGACTAACGCTAACAGATGCGATTCCAACGGACGTGGAATAAATTAATTCGCACCATAGCGAACTGTGGAATATGGTAAAATAGATGATCGCGCTAAATGTAAAGAAAATTGTGTGGGGCGATTTAACGTTCTAAAATCTAGAAAGTTACGAAATTTGGATATAGAATTAATATTCGACGAAGGATATCTTAACGGTATTAAAAATCATTCCGTATGTTTCAGGCGAGACGCAACGATGTGACGGTGTTGGAAAACTTCAACTTTTGGGAATTGGTCTTGAATATTCCAGCCCAAGTATAGAACACGAAAGTCATGATGACGTCAAAAATAATGCTAAAATGACGCTTTTGACATCATTTTGACGTCATCATGACTTTCTGTTCTACTTGGGAGGTACGTGTGCATGTGCGAATGCGATAACTTGCGTTTATCGCATTTTGAAAAGTTGGGGAGTCTGCTGAGATATGATGCAGTTAGACCGAAGTGGTAACAAAAATAGAATCACGGATTATCGTACGTTTTTTTCATCACGCGATCGAAGTGAGCAATACATGGTATTTCGTGCGATTTCAGAGTCGGTCGCGCACGCCACGTTGAATACGGATCTATAATTACCCATCTCGATTAAAAAATTCATGATTCCGCGATGTAAAGAGTCGACCAGTCGACCAGTATAATCAAAATTTCATTCAGACACGACATTTCGATTTGATTCATTAATGATCGCCTTATATTTTTGGGGCAGAAACTTGATTACGGATCACAAATTATTTTAATGATCTTCAATGTATAATAATGATGAATATAGAATTCTTAGTATTCAATTTAAATATGTTAAAATCTTCCAGAGAAAGATAATTGTATATTGTTTAAAAAAGATTATCAATAAGACATGTCTAAAAATTCTACTTAGAATGAAATTATTTAATAAGGCAAATATAAAATTTTTCTCTCGTGCATTGTAGCGTGTCATTTTTTAACGTTAAAGTTTTACTGAGAGGAATATATATAATTATACACTTTTAGATATTCTTGTGCAAACATTGTGCTAGAGAGATAACACGGAGCAATAACACGGAGGCAATAACATTAAGTCGGAGATTCTACTGCGGTCAAATTTACGTATAAATTCTTCGTGTTTAAGGTCTGATCTCTTTGATTGGTTAATATTAAAACGAAAAAAAAAAACGGATTGTGCTACGCGGAGGTGAAAATGTGAGAAACGCGAAGGCTGTATCGCACGTATGATTTTATTATTATTCGATCGCGCACGTATCTTGGATCTCGCTGATTATAATTATACGGGGCTCTATCCGCTACGTAAAGGCATATTACGCCGTCGGGATCGCAAAGTCTATTTACGCTCGTTTTACCGACGTATTTACACGGATATTTGTGTACCACGGTGCTAATAATATTCGGAGCGTTATTGCGTCTGTAGATTTTCTCTGTGCGGGATTTATTCGTGACACTAGGATCGCATTGCTAGCGAAATGCAGAATGAAAATTTATATTTTGTTACTATCGCGTCGTTGTTTTTGACTCGCCGATATGTACGTCCCGATAAAGCATAGCAGTGCAGAGTAGCAATGCAACCAAATTTGCAATGTCCAAACTGTCCAGAGTAACCCAATTACAGCGATCATGTCTCTTTTCTTTTCAGAATTTTCTATGTCGCTATTTTTCGCTTCGATTTTTCCATTATCTGTTGCACAGTTGGAAAATTTGTGTTAAATTTAACATAAATCACATGTCCCAAACGGTCCGCTTAAATTTTTGTGTTAATTTAATATAATATGGATGTGTTAAATGGTAACATTGGTATATCATGTTAATATTTCAACAAAAAGATGTAATTTTAAAGTTAATTGTGTACAATTAACATAACTTTTATAATGAAATTAACATATAAGAAATGTTCTTTTCATATAAGAATGGTAATAAGTAACACGCAGTCATTCTCACTTCTATTATAGAGTAAAATAGACACTCTTTTTCTGTAAATTTTAACACATTTAATAAATACGTGCAAATTGTATTACTTTAACATATTTTTAAAATAATTTTAATAATTTTACATTTTATATTTGTTGAGAGAGTTCAGTTAACAAAGCAGACATGTGTTAAATTTATATATGAATGTGTTGATTACTTAACACAAAAACTTTAAAATCGAGAACAGGCCAAATACGGTCATAGCAGATCTTAGTGCTCATTAATATTTTATGTGCGATTTTTCTAATTCTTTTAACCTACGCGTCATTACTTTCGGACTTGAAACGCAGCTCTTGAAACCAGAAGAGTAATATCACAATGATAATGATGCTAACAAGCATCTGTAAGATCTACCCTCCCCATGCCATCCCGAAAAACTGTAAAGAAATTTGAGAAACTGTAAACAAAAACTTTAACCAGCAAATTTTTTCACAAAAGTACACAAATTTCCCAACAGTGTGGGTAATGGTTCTTGTCGAATATATTTCAAGAATTCATCGTGAAAATATTCAAGGAATCCGAAGCACGGAAACGTGCCGCGTAAAAGATCGAAACAAAAGTTGTTTTTATCGTTAATAATCGGTTTTCAATTTTGAATCTCTGAAGTGGATGAGCGCGAAAATTCCGGGACACCGTTAATGCAATTTTTTTCTGAGCGTATCCACATTGCGCCGCGTCACGCTACGACAAACATATTTCCCTTTTTTTTTCACGTATCTGATTTTCGTACCGTCCGCAAGCGGAGACGGAAAACGCGCGGAAAGCACGTAGCGGAAGAACAAATGTCACATCGAAATAAAAACTCAGTATCACAGGTTTGATTAACGTTTCGCCTTCAATGTCGATTTCTCGGTCGTGCTGACAATTCGTGCTATTAAAACAAACGAGAACATTATCTTACGCCGCGAAAATATCGATCCGACACGAAAAACCTGATCCCCCAATCGCTTTTCCACACCGAACGAGTTTTCCGGTCCGCCCTTGACGGTGATATGGGAGCGGCAAGTTTTTCGTTACGATTTTCATTGCGCATCCTTCCCCACTCTCCTCCTCTCTCACTCTCACTCATTCACCCTTTCTCTCTCTTTCTCTCTCTCTCCTCTTTCCCGTTCCACTTTTTTAACCGACAACAAGCCATTGCGGGGCTGCACAGTTCGATCGCGGCTGCAGTTTCAATTGAATTACGCAGAGTTCGAGGGTCCGATCGTTCGGTACGCGAAAAGTTTCGCATGCGGATTGAATGTTCGTGCGGATGCGGTCGGGGGTGTAACAATGTAGTTTCCTCCCCCGCGCGGATGTTACAATGGTTAACTAGCGGTGGAAGCGACCGTGAATACGCCGAATTGCCTTTGCGATAGGTTCACATCGCTAGGAGCAATGCGGCTCTCGCGAGAGGGAAACGTTGTTCGTTTCGGGCTTCCGATTTCTTTGCGCTCCCTTTGTGTGTACCCACGTCTTCCGCAACCCTCAACGGATACCATAAATTTTGTTAAGCTCTCGGTACCGCGGTCTAACGATCCTATTTAAAAGAACTCATTAAAATCGGGAGATTTATAAGGCAGTGCGAATGTAACCGCGCTTTATTCTTTGTACTTCGCTGTTAATTACGATATCGCTTTCCTTTTTTAATGCTTTTCTTCTTTACGCCGGGATACTCGAGAAATATTTTATTATACTAATTATCCATGCGTAAATTATCAGCGTAAGAATTTTATTCGTATGAAAATCTAAATAAATAAAAAAAAAGTAGTGCACTATTAAATATATATCTGGCCAGTCAGGTCGAATTGAATTATTACATCTGTCGTTTTTACTTATTCACTGGCGAAGAAAAGTATTATCTTTTTACTAAATAAATCAATAAATAAGGTTGAAGCTCTCGGGATGTGCAATCACAAATATTAAAAATATAAAGAACAAGGCAAATGAGAGCTAGCGCCGTTAGTAGAGCGAATAATAATTCAATAGTTCAAATAATCATAGATTTATAAAAATAACAATCTCAAACGTTTCGGCCTTCAATTTTGGGCCCTCTTCAGGGTGCCCATACAAAAAATATTAGATGGTCATGCCAAAATACACCAATTTATGATTATTTGATTTAACTATTAAACTATTATTCGCTCTACTAACGGCGCTAAGTCTCATTTGCCTAGTTCTTTATAATTCTAAATAAATCGTTGCTCTTAAATTAAAATTGAAAATCACTGCAAAATTTTAATGTAGGTTACTTAATTAAGAAAGTATCTCCGTCTATCACATTACGCTGTTCTTTTAGATAGAAACTTAAGCAGATGTTAATGAAAAATATAAAAAGTGAGGAGATGCGAAAAAATTTTAATCATACCGATCTGATTCGATAAAATATCGACGGCTGTCAACCATCTCTCGAATTCTCTATTTTGGGATTCGTGGCGGCGCGGATTTTCGTCTCGTTTTACAGTTCGGCAGGTTCGCGAGATTCTTTAGTCGGCATTTCGTGGTATTTCGCGATCGCAGTATATATTATCTTTTTTTTTCTCTCGATCTTATAGAAAACTAATAAATCCCCGTATGATTGCTCGCATCTGCATCTACGCTCGTCTCGACGGGCGAGTTGCAATTATTGCGCTCCGCCGACCGCAACCGACTTTCAGCATCGCAAAACTTCGCGAGGTCGACGATCCCGTTTCCCGCTGCATCGCAACACCGAGGGTATTATACAGGGTGTTACCAAAATTCATGGACTAACTTTTCAGGCGTATCGTTGAACGGCAATAGTTTGCGCAGGGGTGCTTTTCCCCCAGCGCAAATAATAATTGCTACGAGAACGGCGAGATGTTGGTAGCTACTAAATTACCATGATCGCGAACGGAAGAGTCCGTCTAAGAATTTTGGCAACATTCTGTACATCGTGCGACTTGTTTTATCAACTGAACGATAAACGTAACACCCCGGTTCGAATAGCGAGAAATAAATGGAAGCAGCGCAGCGGAACGATAGCTTTAGGATTCGGTTGTAGAACGAGAAAGAGGATGGGGAGATACTGGGAAATAGTTCCTGTCGAAACCACGCGACAGGAACGCATATCATTGACCCATCCTTTCAATTTCTCATTTTCTCGGCATCGTGAGAGGAATCGATGACTGCGAATAATGCCACGTCGACTCCTCTTGTACGCGTGTCAGGACGTCGGGTAGATTTCGGAAGTATCGCCGTTGGCACATCTCCTTCTATAATTTACTTTCTTGAAGTGAGTATTTTGGCGACGTTCGCGAAAACTTACCGATCCGTATTCAAAATTTGGATACAGACAGATAATAAAAATTCGGTAGTACTGCGTATATGAAATTTACGTCACGTAAATTGTTACGTCAAAAGAATAAATAGGTGAATCTTCCGGAATCCTACACTGAGAAAAAAAACTCGAAATATTCAGAAACAAATGTTACTTGTGAGATTTTCTTTGATATTTATTGATTATAAAAAAATTTAGCTACACGGAAAGTACGGTTTTGCTGAAGTATCTAAAAATTTGATCAGATACAGATCTGAAAATAATTTTGTTAGATCATCAAAAGTAACTACGTGGGACGCTCAAACATGATAATGCTGTAAAAAGTTTTGATATTCCAGCAACTATTTTGGGCGTTCTACATAATTATTTTGATGGCCCAACAAAATTATTTTCAGATCTGTATCTGGTCAAATTTTTAGATATTTCAGCAAAACCATTCTTTCCGTGTATGATGACGGAATATACATTTCTGTGAAATATACCTAAGATGGTTCATTTGCTACACGGAAAGAATGGTTTTGCTGAAATGTCTAAAAATTTGGCCAGATACAGATCCGCAAATAATTTTATTGGGTCGTCAAAATAATTATGTAGAACGCCCAAAATAGTTGCTAGAATATCAAAACTTTTTACAGCATTTTCATCATGTGTGAGTGTCCTACATAATTACTTTTGATGATCTAACAAAAATATTTTCAAATCTGCATCTGGTTAAATTTTTAGATATTTCAGCAAAACCGTTCTTTCCGTGTAGAAATAAAATTTTATTTCGCCGTATTTAAATAAGAGATTTATTTCTGTGTGAGAGAGAAAAATAGGCCTTATATTTCACAAATAAATTTTTAAGTACTTTTTTCTCAGTGTATCATCAAAGGCGTCCACGGTGGGGAAGGGAACAAGGGGGGGGCATTTACCCCCTGGAATCAGCAAAAAATTAAGCATTTGCTCTCTCTTTGAATAAAGGAAGGGCAAAGTTGTGCTAGAGTCTTGCCGATTTCTGCCCTAATCCATAGGAAAATACATTTTTTTTTATTTCAATAGAATTTTAGTTTTTCAATGTCTGTCTTGCTCGAATTTAATTCATTTTGCCTGCTTTTCAAAAATCAAATAAGATCTCAGTTTTATTTATTATTTAATCAACGCCTGCCTTTGCTTTGTAAGTCAAAAGGTGTATAAATATCAAATTATAAGTATTCTAATTCTGGAAGTAACATTTTGAATCATGCCCCTTTCTCCTGGAAAAAATTTTTTGGACGCCCTTGTCTATCATTATAATGAAAGCGCAATTCTCGACTCAGAACATAATACGTTTCGACGTGTTATTTATTGTTTCTTTTCGTGTAAATATCACTCGCATGTCCGACACAAAATTTGTCAGCGGTGAAAGATTAAAAGCGGGATACTTTTTGTCAATTTAAATAATAATTGCGAAATTGCGGACTGGTGATTTTTGTATTCAACTAACGATATTGCGGTGGGTTTCAAAATTTCGACGCAGCACACTGCGCTGCGCTTGTGCTATCTTTAACGCTGAAAATAATTCCTGCAAAATAGACTCGTACACGCGATACCGGCGATACGTATGCAGATAATACACGCGCGCAGTATGCAGCTCACTCGGAAATCCGAAAAAATGTGTCTACAGCCGCGTTCAATCATAGATTAAAAGCGGATAAGGGAACGTCCTACTTTTCCCTCGCTCCTCTACTATCTCTGTGCAAAAATCGCGCGATACGAGCTTCGATCCATCGAAGTGACCGTCAATTAATTAAACCTGATTCAATTAATAACGACGATTCATTCGCGATACACTCTGCGACGACAGGGAGATATTATAATTTCTCTGTCAATGTTAATTAATTCCTGCACTAATATATTGATTATTGTTTCGCGCGACTGGCTCGCGAGTTAATTCGCCGACTGTCCTTTGTAAATATAGGTACTGAATAATGTAAGCACGCGTTCGGATGCAAAATACGATTATACAGTGGCCTGCGAGAATTTTAACCTTCAACTGCCGTACTTATCAAGCATGCGAGAAATTTATGATTGCCAATAACAACGATCCACCACACTGGAGTTGAACGACGATAACGACAAAGAAGAGTCGCGCGAGAAAGGGAAAAATAAAGTGTCGTTTCCAGGGCGGCTCTGATGAAGCTTTCCAGAGCATCTGGCACTCTCGTTAGACCGTCGAGAATTGTTCTGCGCGCGTCCTCCAAGACCTCCGAGCCGCGTTCTGGGTTATTGGTATTTAAATTTCTTCCATTTCGCGGGAATGGCGTTGTCGGTTGTAGGTTAATTACACACCTACGTGGCCGCGTGGGACGTAGTAATTATATTGTCGCCGTGAGCGCGAGCGGCTTCGAATGGCGGAGATAATAATGGGGCCCGCGGCTCGACATCTCGCGAGCGAGAAAAATTGCTCGCGTATTTGCCAAGAGGGTCGTACGGAGCGATGAAATTAGAGCGATGTTTCGATTGCGAGCGATTAGACTAATTGCCTAATTAGCTCTGTCGCGTAGACCGTCTCTCGCGACGTTTCAAGAGGGATTCAGTAGTATAGGAAAGTCACGGGTCAGACGTGCGAGGGCTCGGCTGTGAGGGATTAAAGTCATTTTCGTTGCCGGCGTTTCTCGCATTATGGTAGTCGTCCCAGATATAAAGCTGTCAAGATTTCTCTCTGGCCCAAGTTTTCTTTTGTGCGTACTTACTAACAAAGAAACGCGACATTGTTAAAGCATGGAAGACCTGTATATATACTTGTATCATCATTCCAGACTACGAGATTTAACTTAACAAAAGCTTTTGATAACTATGTATTATATAATAAACTGTTCTTGTCAGATTTAGTTGCTTGTACTTTTTTCCCCCAAAATTCCCGCAAATTTTCTTTAACATTTTTGAAAGATGCAAACTGCCATAGGGAACATCTGAATATCACGGCACTACAAACCTTGTATCCCCTGCGTTTACTTCGACAACGAAAATATTTGCGTGAAGATCGATAGTGTTCATTTCGTGAAACGATATTTCGTCGGCGTATGCTGCGCGAAAACACGCATTACGAGATTAAAACAAACGGCCGAAACAGATAAAAACGTACACACTTGTGCACTCTTTATTTCGGTCGGCAAACAAATTGCATGTAGTGATACTTTCGAGCGAACAGTGCGGAAGAAAAAAAAAACAATCGGCATTCGCTGCACTCGGCTTGACACAGTTTGAGAGGGTTTCTCCGTAGTTCCTTAGCGCGACAAATCTTTTTTCAAAATTTTTCTAGCTGAGCCGGAGAGATGGGTCAGGTATGGGTCGATATTTGTTGGAAACGCGGAGAGACGCGTCCTTACATATTGTCCTGCGTTATCGTCGAAGTTTCCCAGCGTTTTCGATTCTATTCCGCACGTATGCATGCGCTCGTATATCGGGTGAACAAATAAAAATCTAAGAGAAATTTAATGCAACTCGAAACGTATCTAGAACGCGTATCTGGAACGAAATAAACCTTTGGAAAAAAAAGTTTATTGCTGCTTGCGTAAAAAGATGACCTAACAGCAAAATAAAATAGAACAGCGTATGTACAAACTTGTTCTTTATATAATATCAGTTATATTTTATATGTCAGATGCAAATGCATTCGTATGGTTACCAGAAAAGTAACAACATAAAATTTGAGTGCTAGAATCATGCTTTTAATAATACTTCGATTATATGTTAGAATACAATTGGTTAAGAACGGTTTCGTGATCCGAATAAAAGTTTTCTTCTTAAACTTTTCATCGTATATTCAAACAACTATTTTTCGGAATTTCATCTGTGCTGTGCATACCAACGATACAACGGTCTACGTGACTTGTCGAACGAATCTGACGTTTCTATCTGACCACCCGGTATGAGTGCAACGGACGAAACTCGGGAGTCACAATCGGGACATATTTTCCAATGCGAGATCGGTCCGGGGATGTCGGCGTACATTCGACGAAAACTTTTGCAGCTCGAGCGTGAGCGCTCTTTCTGTCTTGCAGCGTTTTCCAAAGTACCGCGAGCTATCAGGTAAACACATCCGTTGGATCGACCTACTTGCCAGGATTTAGGGGACGGTTTACTGCGATCCATCAATACGGCGGACACTGTCCGGCGGATAAAATACTAACGAGAAACAGGGGAAAGACGCGTGAGTAACGATTCATCTTACGTGTGGATGACTTAAGGGTCTATGCCATCTTGATCTAACAATCTAATTACTCTCGCGGGTCTAATACGTCGTCGTCGAGTCAACAATCACGGTAGATCGATAGGCCGTCGAGCGATCTTAAAATAATCACGGTTAACTTGGGGTGAGATAGTACAACTTGCACGTGATTTTAGCATTTTTGTCAGCGAGCTATAATAACCCAGTAATAAAATGTATAGATCTCCGGTATATATCGCCGATCTATATAGATACGATATTGATATATACAACATTGATTAATACTTCGAATCCGGAGAGCGTTTAACATCACGATGGGATTTGCAGTGTACCCCCACCGGACTCAAAGTGTTAATTATACCGAACGACACGGACTAATGGGAGCTATTATCTCGAGGCATGCGAGCATTAAATTAGCGTTAATGATAACCAACTGTCATAATTGATATATGATCTATTTTCCCTCCTTCTAGAGCTGCGGCATTTATCTCACCTCCAAGATTCTAAATGACAAAAGTAATCAGAATTATCAATTTGTAACAATTAATCGAGGAGTTTCTTTAGAAGATCGACGATACTGAGACAATTACCGTTTTGTTAAAACCGTAATTAAAAAACAATATAATTACAAGACCGCGAAGTGTATCAAACAATTAAAATCGAGAACAGGCCAAATACGGTCATAGCAGATCTTAGTGCTCATTAATATTTTTATGTGTGATTTTTCTATGTTCTTTTAAACTACGCGCCGTTACTTTCGGACTTGAAACGCAACACTTGAAACCAGAAAAGTAATATCACACTGATACTGATGCTAACAAGCATCTGTAAATTAAAATATATATGGACTCTCGAAATTAAAATAAAAGTATAAAAATGGGCAAATGAGAGTAACAGCGCTGTAATTGGTGCGCAAATAAATATATTATTAAATCGCGTACGTTTCGGCTGCATATTGAGCCATCTTCAGCACAAAGCAAAGCTTGAAAAGATGTATCTCACGTCTGTAAGATCCCCCCTCCCCAACCCATCCCGAAAAACTGTGAAGAAATTTGTTGCGAAAAATATTACCTCAGCCAGGATTTGAACCTGGACCTCCCTACAATCCGTGAGGGTGTCGTAGCCAGTTCGACCACCGAGGCACGTGGTAATATTTAATTAAAAACATCCTTGTAATTAAACATCCTTGTTTTTAACAAAGCTGCCGGATACATTTCGCGAAGTTGATAAGTGCGCGAACCGTATACATATATTTACGAGCTCGGGTTCTCAGTAAGCAACGCGATAAAAAAATCGCCGACTCGGGTCGACGTCGAAAGCACTCGACGGCTCCTCGAATTTCTGACCAGGCGAAATCGTCGTTCGCCATCTCTCCATTCGTGTTGTATCGTCCTCGCGGATCGGCGCTTTCTGCCGAACGGCCACACGGGTGCTTTCTCAGCATCGAGTCGCGCGCTTTTTCACCTTTCGACTGACATCTACACCTATTCCTCTGCCACTCGATCCGGGGTACCACCTTTACGCGGTACTTTCGCGCAGCATCTTCTTGCTCAGTCACCATTTCTTTTATTTGGGCAGCCGAATTTCTCGGCTTGCACCGCCACCCATCCTCTCTTCGCCTCGGTCACCTCTCGCGTCATTCTATCTCTTTCTCTCTCTCTCCCCGGTAAAAAATTTTTCATATATAAACATATATAAAACTTGTATAAATATATATAAACATATATAAACATATGTAATAAATTGTAAGTCGACCTAACTGGCAAGAGATAGTATTCTATTAATTAATCTCTTGCCAGTTAGGTCGACTTACAATTTATTACATATGTTTATTACTTACTGGCAATTTAGAAAAATTAATGTTTATATATAAACATATATAAACATATAGAAACACATGTATAAACATATATAAACATATATATAAACATATATAAACATATATAATTAATTATATATGCACGGAAAGAATGGTTTTGCTGAAATATCTAAAAATATTTGGCCAGATACAGATCTGAAAATAATTTTGTTGGGCCATTACAATAATTATGTAGGACGTCCCAAATATTTACTGGCATATGAAAACTTTTTGCAGCATTATTATCATGTTTGAGCGTCCCATGTAGTTACTTTTGATGGTCTAACAAAAGTATTTTCAGATCTGTATATAGCCAAATTTTTAGATACTTCAGCAAAACCGTTCTTTCCGTGTATTTATATCTGTTTATATATAATTTATATATGATTGTATATGTTTATATATGAAAAATGTTTTACTGGCTCTCTCTTGTTTTAGCAACGCGGTCTATTTTTCCGTTTCAATTAATGCCACCGCATTAATAGTGTAAATCGGAAACTAATATGCGCTTCTCCAGCTAAAGTGACTTTATTTATTAACACGAGATTCAGTTACAAAGATGGGTAATATTGGATTAAGCGGAAATTTTTTACCCGGTCACATTTTCGAAATTTTGCATGTGTATGTTCAAGTTACATGGAAATAAAGCATGAATAACATCAGCGAGGCAGAAAATATCGCAGTATTCTTTCAACACGTAGGATAGTTCTTTTATCTTTAATGTTTCTCGTTCATTTTATAAACGTATATGGAAAACTCTGAATAATAACTGTATTTATATGATATCGTTTTAACATGGTTCTCTCTCTCTCTCTCTCTCTTCGCATCTTGCATCTCTTAACGGAAAAGAGTAAAAAACATTTCCTGTTTTAAACAAAAAGACAGATGTAAATATATGAAACTCGTCTTTTTCCCCAAGCTCGCATATCCTTGCTGACATAAAAAATTAAAAATGAATATTCGATCGATGAAACTCGCGATACGATCGCGTTTCTCCATCGATTTCTTCGGCATCGATCCACAGAACATTTCCCGTGTAGATCAGCGGCCCTAGAAACGCGCTTCGCATTATTAAGGGTTTCTTCCGCTCTTCGATCGCTGGCTCGCTCAACAATTTTTCCGCGCTTCTCGTCGCTAACGTTCTCGCCGGAGGAGCAAACCTGCGAGCGCAACCCCTTCTCGCTTGAGTACGCACCGCCAACGTCCCTCCGTCCTCTCCGCGCCCTCACCTGGTTCCAGCTTTATACAGCGACGGACAGACAGACAGGCAGGCACCGACACGAAGAACAACCCTCTCTTCCTCCTCCGGTCTTCTCCCTCGACGCGCGGCTGCGCAGAGGAACGGCGCGAGGCGTCGGCGTCGACGTCGTCGTCGGCGTCGGCGTCGGCGTCATGCCGGGGGCGTCGCACCATCGTCGTCGGCAGCGAGCGTCTCGACCGAGCGTCGCCTCGTCTCGCCAGGCTAGTATCAAGCCGGGAGCCGTCGAGAGGGTCGATCCACCTCCGGGAATCGGTCTACTGATCGCGACCAGCAGCCACGACAAGAACGGCGAAGGGGATTTACGTGGTTCGCGCGCGTTGTTCCGACGTGTACGTCCGGTTTCGCCGAAGCCTCCGGGTGGCGAGAGAAAGAGCGAGGGCGCGCGCGGAAGAGAGAGAGAGAGAAGGAAAAATGGAGCGCGCGGCCGGATCGATCGCGATACGAACGGATGGCTGACTCGAGAGTGAACCGCGAGCTAGTAGCGTAGTCGTCTGACTCGGGCCGACGTGCGGGATCCGTGCCGTGCTGTGCCGGCGCCATTGAACGTCACCACGAGCTCGCCACGGGGAAAAACGGCGACGTCGCGAACGCGCCGAGTGATCATCCCCCGGCATCTCTCGCGATTCTGCGTCGCGGACGGCGGAGAGGGAGGGACAGAGCCTGGTGTGTGGTGAAAGTGCTCATCGCGTGATTAGGTCGAGGTCGTGTCGCTCGTCGCTGGGACCGCTCTCTCCATCCCGGTGACCTTCGGTGCCGGGGATGAAGCGCGAAGTCAGGTGACGTTCCACGCGATTCCGACTGACCTGCTCGCATTCGCGAGCCGCTCGCAATTCCGAGACGTGTATCCCGCCGAAGGAGCCGCGGTGAAAGTGTGTCATCGACGCGACGCGACGCGACGCGACGCGACACGTTACGAGGCGACTCTCGACGTTTGGATCGCGACTAGGCACCCTCGATTCTAAGGGTCGACATCTCGACAGCGTGACAGTTGTCCCCGCATTGCTATGCGCAATCTATCTAAGGATTCTCCAAGATACGGAAGCTCCGAGAAGCAGGAAGAAACTGGAAGTCGCATCAACGATCTTCTGACAGTTATCGAATTTTCCATATCCTTCTCGATAGAAATCGCCTAGTCTAGACTCGCAAATACGCAAATAAAATCTTGTCACAGCAAACAACGTATGCACGTGATTTATTTCGTCATCGATTTCTGAAGAGCTAACTTCTTCTTTGCTGCTTGTGCTATATCTTCGATGTTACGGTGATTCTATCAGTGGAATAAGTCCGAAAAAATAATTGGTCATCTTCTCGAAAATCAGAGTCTTGGAGAGAACGAAAAGACATTAGATGTGATGTTCTGTGACAGATTGTAAAGGAAGAAAGTCCGTTCTGTGAGACATCTGAGCAAAACGTCAATACCTCTTCTGCCCCTTCGAATACACTTCAGTGACTATGATCGATATCGATTGATTTTCCGTAAAAATATGATGACGGTGCAAAGAGATCGAATTCTACTGTAATCGAATCAGTGCATTAAGCAATAAATATAACTAATGCTCTTTGGAGGAAAGTATGTTATCCTAATCTCAATCTCTGGTTGATTTTGAATCGTACAGAAGTAAAATAATAAACGTGTAATTAAAGCGCTTGTCCCTCGAGAAACTTTTCGTTGTCAATCGATTGGTGTACACTATATATACGCACATTAAAGAAAAAAAAGTGTATTCTCTGATTGTGTTCTCAGTGTTTTTAGAGTGCACTCGGCAGGTAATTTACGAATCTTTATGCGTCCAATTAACAGACTGAATTTGAAATTGAAGACATATCCAGAAATATCGACTTTTATGAAACTAACTGAACGAATTTCATGCTAATTGAAATAATTCTATTGGAGATAAGGTTTAAAAGGGTATCATTTTACGGATAATTATTATTGACGTACATTTTCATAAGCATTTATCGTTGTATCTTATCTCAAAAGGGGAATCCCGAAATTTAATAACGAAGATAAATTACACCTTGGAACGAACGTGTCCGATCGCTATCAAGTCCACTAATTTTTCGAGACAGTATTGGAAACGACTTTCCCGCTCGACGAGTTTGTTCAGGAAGAACTCACGCGAGCTCAAGGAGCCGCCAATCGAAGATACTTGAGTATTTACACGGCAAGAGGGAGAAATAGAGAGGGATAGAGAAGTACGCACGAGCCAGCGCGCGTACGCTCACAAAATCGCATATCACACCCAACCCACGCACGATTCGCGCGTGCGTGCTCACGTGCTCACGGATGCAGCCGAGTGGTGCAACGTGGCCAACGTCACGCACCCACGCCTCGAGCGCCCACGCGAGATGCGTATGAGCGCGTGACGTCCTTGGCGCGCGTACACGAGAACGGCCCGACTCGCGAATGAGCAGGATCTAGCGGGAGATCCAGTCCAAGAGTGAATCATGCATCCCACGCTTCTGCCGGCGCCGCTTCTGCTGGCGGTGCTGCTCGCCTGCCAGGTAGCCCGCTCCTTCCTGCTGGAGGGCTCCGCGACGAGCTACGCGCAATTTCGCAAATGGAACGCCGGCCTGAACGGCACCCTCGAGTTTGAGTTCAAGACCGAGCAGGGCAACGGGCTGCTGCTCTACACGGACGACGGCGGCACCTACGACTTCTTCGAGGTCAAACTGGTCGAGAGCGCTCTCAGACTGAGGTACAATCTCGGCGGCGGGGCGCAGATCGTCACGGTCGGCCACGACCTCGGTGACGGCCACTGGCACAAGGTGCAGATCACCAGGTGCAACGAGAACACTACCCTGACCGTGGACGGTGTCGGCGCGGTCTCGACGTCGCGCGGCAAGGAGTTCGAGTTCGGCAAGCTCGCCGGGAACTCGGACGTCTACGTTGGCGGTATGCCTAGCTGGTACAACAGCAAGCTGACGCTGTTGGCGCTGCCTAGCGTGATATTCGAGCCAAGATTCAATGGATTTATTAGGAATCTCGTGTATGCCGACGGGGAGAACACTGTGCCGAGGAGGCAGGAGATGAAGAGTCGGGACGCCAAGGTATGCGAGAGTACTACCCCATCTCTTTTTTGCCTCCGTTTCGTTCGACGTTACGATATTCGCTTCTTGATTTGTTTGGACTCGGGATTATTAAATATTATTTTAGCGCGAAATTCTACGAAATACAATTATATGGTACACAGTCCTAAATATGGATTCTAAATTCAGATTCGTGTTATTTCTGCGAATTCTCCAGAGTGCATTCCAAGCGAAGGCGATGCCAAGCATGATGATTCTTCTCTAATATTTGTAGAAGTTTCTTCTCAAACCGTACATACATAATTAATAAAAATGATAGTAATATTATTATTACATATACAAAATTACGTTGTGTTCATGCCTTTTTTCTATTGTTTCCCAAGTCGCTTGTAATCTATCATACGGTCCAATTTTTTCGCACGTACTTCATCGCGAAGGGGCATTTCCGTGATGTACGTGACCGAAATAAGAGGAAGGGTCGTTCGCTCCGAGATCGAAGGTCGCCGGCAAATTGGAAGGGTGCCAATCACGAGTTATCGGACAGTCCGATTTTGTTAACGGACCGCAAATCCTACCGGCGCGATTATACTGGCAAGCAAAAATATCGTCCACTTCAAGACTCGTGGGACAAATGGTTTATCAATCCGATATTCTCCAATCATAGCAGAATAATTCTGTTGAGGAACAGGCGCATCTTTCTCTCGAGAGTTGCATATGTCTATTAACACTAGAAGTACCGAGCGGTCATATTTGACCATTTCCATTTTTTAGATTAATGTAAATATTTTTGCATATAAGATAGGACCTTGCAATTTGTTGACTTTTTATGTATTATGAGTTAATAAAAAGTTAAAAATGTTCAAAAACACATATTTTGCTCAAGAAATAGAATATTAATCTGAAAAATGGAAATAACCAAAATTCTCGCTCAGTACTTCTAGTGTTAACTAAAGTAGAATAATTGTCGTAAGCGATGCTTTGTATTTAAGTACGCTTTCATTATTCTCAAAAAGCACGCAATCAATAAAAAAACGTTCTGCCTATTTCTCACTCGTGATCAATAAAAAAACTTAGTATCAATTTTTTCATTTGTTTTTACATATTGTTTCATTCCCTTTTATTTTGGTTAACGTTAATACAGGATGCTTGCATATCCGCAGCATCCTGTATTAACGTTATAACAATGAAACGCGGGTTGTTGCGAAAGTTGTCGTGTTCTCTCAAAGAATCGATACATGGTGGTTAGAACAATACGCATTGTATATCCAGCGGTGTCATTGGCCGTGTGCAACACCGCGCGGCCGATAGCTGAGTCAGGTTCATCGAGAGATTCCTCTTGATGCGCGCTAGCGCGAAAAGCGCGTGCGCTACGTCAGCATAAAATCGAGACTTTCCCTACCGCGAATCGCGTACACAAGAGACTAAAAATAAATCCCTCCCATTTAGAGAGAAAGAAGAAGAGCTTCTTCCTTCTTTCCTCCCGCGCTATTTTATCGTCTACTTCCGACGATCGATACTCTCCCCACCATTGTTCGCAGGCAACATCTTCGAGATAACAGTACCCTTTTCTTCCTTGATTTTTGTGCGTGCGATAATTAGCAGGCGGATAATCCGTACTCGGGTAAAAGTTCAGTGCCTTCCGGATACGCTTTTCCTATCTCCCGAGAGTTTCGCGAAGCGCTTGTCTGCGCAAGGATCTGTTTAATTGTTGGATGTATTATTCAGAAACTGAAAAGATTGTTTATTCATTTTTTATGGCGTACAGCACATTTCACTTTTTACGTCTAATTAACAATAAAATGAAATAATAGTTTTTCCAATTTCTGGCACTATAGTTCTCGTTATTGTTACTTTAATTTGATAATGGTATTATCGACATCGATATCAACTCTTGAGCCTGCCTAAGTGAATTGAGATAAATTGCTTTCTTTTTTGTACACTGTACAATACGTTCCATTCCAATGCGCCTGTCTGCTGGCACCCCATGACAGAATTTACTGTGTTATCGTAGAACCAAGCTCGGTTCATATTTCTCCCAATGGCCGTCTGCCAAGAATTCCTCCATCTACTCTTCGGATATGTATCCCGCTTTATCCAAGTATCCTCGGAATCTTGTATCCCATTCCAAAAGTAATCTTGTCATACTTAGCAAATAGCGGTCGGGTATGTTTGTTATTCTCGCGAGGATAGTCAACATCACCTGTGTGAAGTTAGCCCCCCAATGTCCAAAAATCAAAAATTTTCTTTTTACAAACGTTTGCCCACAAATGCCCCGTTGGAATTTTTATTTGCCCCCTTCTAGTTTAAAAGTTATAAGCAATTCAATTTTGGGGGGCTAATTTCACACTGGTCCCCAATGTTAAAAAATCAAAAATTTCAACAAAAATTCCAA
>NJRL01000132.1:341768-354270 GCA_003063815.1 Aphaenogaster rudis
TTGTTATTCTCGCGAGGATAGTCAACATCACCTGTGTGAAGTTAGCCCCCCAATGTCCAAAAATCAAAAATTTTCTTTTTGCAAACGTTTGCCCATCGTTTACCCATGAATGCCCCGTTGGAATTTTTATTTGTCCTCTTCTAGTTTAAAAGTTAAAAGCAATTCAATTTTGGGGGGCTAACTTCACACTGGTCCCCAATGTTAAAAAATCAAAAATTTCAACAAAAATTCCAACAGGGTATTCGTGGGCAAATGATGGGCAAACGTTTGCAAGAAGAAAAATTTTGATTTTTTAACATTGGGGGGCCAGTGTGAAGTTGGCCCCTTCCAAAATTGAATTGCTTACACAAACTTCTATATACTAACTAGACTGCTCACTCCGTTGCCATCTTTGATGCTAAAAATGTGGGTAGCCATTTGTAGTTCCGATTATACTAATGCATGTATAAATCACACGGACAATATATTCACATGATACACTCAGTTCACGTGGTACACAGACAGTGTAACTCATATGCATATATCGGAACTAGTAATGGCAGCCGGGTGCGCTTCTGTCTCTTTCTATCATATGCAAAATAACTGAACTGAGCGGTCTAGTTAGTATATAGAAGTCTGTGATTGTTTATAACTTTTGAACTAAAGGGGGGCAAACAAAAATTCCAACGGGGTATTCGTGAGCAAACGATGGGTAAATGTTTGCAAAAAGAAAAATTTTGATTTTTCGACATTGGAGGGCTAACTTCACACAGGTGCCGACATCTCGATAACGGGAATACAGATTGACGTTTCGTTTTTACGTACATGAATGTTTAGAAGACAAAGCCGATTGAAAAATCCTGCTTTTCCCGAATATTTAGAAAATACGGAGAGTCAATTTTAACAGTTTTCTACTTTGCGATTCCTCTAATAAAACGCCGTTACAATTAATTTTACACGAGTTTTCCGTCTCAAAATTAGCAGTACGAGTAATACAAAGGTACATTTATGTACGTTTTAAATCTTATGTTAAAGCAGCACTGCTTTTAATTTACTTTTTTTTAATAAAAAATAATATTTAAAAGAGCAAACGAAACTACTCTTGTAATCTAATTTTAATGTAACTCGAATATGCGAAAAAGTCACTTCAGATGATTAGCTGGCATTACGAAAACGCGCTGTTTAGAGGGTTAAATAAGGCGTACGTATTCGTAAATTTAGTCACCTTGCTGCTCGATTGGCTACACGCGGTTACGAGGCGCGCATCCGCTTACGATTAGATAAGGCGACAAATCGAGAATATCCGTCAGGAGGATCGCCATGCGATTGCCAGTACAACGATGTAACCCGGGTCGACGTTATCGTTCTCCGTACATCCATACATGACGTTACGGCAACATAGATAGATAACCCAGATTTATCAGTACGCAAGAAATTGTGAACAACACATTATTACTTAATTATTTCCCCCTCGAACGTATATATGATGCACAATAGTTTCTGACAATTATTATCTGAAATTTATATTAGCGCATTTTACTAATTATATTAATAAATGCAATACATGCAATACGAGCAGTATTAATAAAGATATGTAATACAAGCAGTATTGCATGTCTTTATTAATATAATTAGTAAAATGCGCATTTTGCAAATTCATCTCCGAGTTTCAGATGTACGAGTTGAAGATTTGTAATAGAATACGTGTAGCAGAAGAGCCCCAATTATTATTCTTCAATAGACTCTTTCTTTTAAATCCGATCTTGATTTTCTCATTACGGCGCGGGCGTTCGCGTTTTACATTGTCTCCTATTATGCGAGCGAAGAAGATAAACGAGTTACGCTCGGTAGAAAATCGCCATTTCCGCGCGAAACGCCTCTCCAGCTGTGGTTGCTTCGTATTAATATTATTTTTCTGTCGTTAACGTTGTAATGTACGCGCGGCACGAAAAGCGATTATCAGACGTACGGGGAGTAAGCGCGGTCAACGGGGGCTACTACAAATGACTGTCGTGGAAAAAGCGAGCAATTACTCGTAGGAAGCAATTATTTTATACCTGTTACACCTTCGCCGTGACTATATCGCGTACAGAATGAATTAAAACAGTCGCTGAGTAAATAGAGAAAATGAGGAAAGGAATTATTTATAGCACTGTATGATATTGGATTTCGAGCAACGTCGCTAATGTCAAATCGTAGAAGAGTTAATAGTTAACTTTCACGAGAAGACGAACGAAATTCCAATTAATGCCTAATATGAGTTCATTATCCAAATTGCTTTAAAAAATACACGTTGAAAAATGTGTAATTAAAATTAATTTAAATAAAAAAGTACTGCCAAGAAATACGTTTTAATAACGTAACAAGCGTGTCTTTAGCGCAGATATATCTACGGGGCTCAAGCTGCCGAGAGAACAAGCGAGGCAGTTACAGTTCGTCGCCGTTTAGGTGATTAAACGGATTAAACGAGAAGATAAATTAATTAATTTGCACGGGGAGTATAGTAGCGAGAGACTGTGAAATTCGTTTCGCGGTAACATTGTATCGTTTCAAGGAATGCACGCGTGTCTCGAGCGTTGTACGCGCAGGTGGCCTTAATAATAGCCGCGTTTCAAAGAACGGAAAGCAACCAAGATAGATCTCTATCGGATAATAATGTGGAGCGACAAGTCCGGTGGACAGTACAAATTACAGGGTAGACACGTTAAAGCGCACCGTTGCACTCGAGTCAAACGAAAATAACATATCTCACAAACAAAGCATATATGTATTAATGAAATACATAATGATTATCGAATAATTATTATCACATGGACACGTGTAATGTAGTGTACTCTATTATAACGTCTATGATTGTAAATATTAGATAATTTGAAAATTCGATGTAATTTTTGATAAATCTGGCTTTATTAAAAGTTGTGGCAGTATTGTTTAAAATATTTTACCAGTTCGTTGGACAGGTAACAAATTTCACCTATCATTTAAACGCGAAATTAGTTTGCTTTGGCTGAGATATTAAATAATTAAAATGATCTGGGAAAGTAGTTAAAAACAAGTTGTTCCGTCTCGGGTTATTTGAGTTACAACAAGAAGATTTAAGCACTTCAGTTTTAAACGTTTCAAGTTAAACAATTGTTCGATTGTGTAAAACATGAGATTGAATGTTAGAAAATAGTTTGCAAAATTTAAACGGAGTTAATTTAATCTTTTCGACGAATCTCGATTTGCAAGTTCACATTAAACATTTGTGATAATATTATTTGTAGTTTACTGAATAGATCCACCAGAATCGATTCGAAAAGTTGCTGACATATCGAGCATCGGCAGTTCAACGACAATTTGATATGTATTATTATTTTACTTACGTATAAGCAAACTGTTTGATTTTTTATATAAAACTAAATCGAATTTTTGCATTCATCTAATATATAAATACTTAAATAAAATAAGATATTATTAAAATGTAATACCTTCCTATCACAAATTTAAAAAATCCATTAGTGTAAAAAGGCTAATGCAAACGTGAATAGTTATATATGCTTTGACCTCATTTAATATTTAATAAAAAATTTCTGATTAGAATGACAACTAATACGCGATTATCAATCAATGTCGAAAGGAAAACTTGTTATAGCAACGCTATCCCTCATCGCTCTATTAATCACACTTATCTTTTTTCTTTTTGCTTTCCGATCTAGTATCCTCGAAATCGCGACGTGAATCGAAAGACGCGAACGTCTAAGCAATAGAAAATATCGCGTTTAATTAATTATGCTCGCTTGACGTAACCGCGGAGCTTTTTTGTCGCCCAACCGTATTTCTTCGCATGTAATCATGCGTTGAGTGACGTAAATGACTACACACAACGTTTATTACGTTGACTAGCACGATTAATGAATGCGCGGATTTGCAGCTAATGAGATACGATATCACATTCCGCTGCCTCGCAAACACGATTCCGGACACAAAATATGCCCGTGTTGTACTGATGTCAATATAATTTACATTAAGCATACCGCAACAAAAATCATGATGCAAAAAAATACTTGTTAAAATGCTCTTCCTATATTCGTACATTGAATACAGCAAATTGCAATATCCGACAAATATATTATAAAAGATATTGTCGAATGTTGTTACGTTTTTAAATCTAATCTAAATATATCTAAATTTGTCGTGTAATTATCGAGCATAAATCTGCATGGCAACTTAAAAACCTCACGTCAATCAAATCGTTTAAAATCTGCTGACGCTTACGTTTCCCATTTCTTCGACGTGCTGCAAGTTAAAGTAATATCCAGTCGCAATGATATTTGGTCAGACGTAGGTATATGAGCGAGCTGAAACGTGCCGCGATAATTAATCGAGAAACTCGTTAATGAGGGTGGCTGAACGAAATTTCGCACACATGCCGAGATAGATACATTCGCGCGCACATTCTCGGCAATAACGAATGCGTGGTCGAGACGATATCTCGTAACGAGAAGGCACACGTACATACGGATAAACGCCGTGCAGCCTCATCGCGAGAACGAGAGGCGAGGGATGGAATTGCCCGATTGCGAAAGTTAGCGTCTCTAACGATCTACGCCTAATTAATTTTTATTGCATGTTTATCCTCGAGTTATCCGCCGTTGGTCGCCATAAAACATATGAGCGGCTTTGCATATTTATCAATTTCACCGTTGCATCATTTATCGTTTCGATATATTCGCGCGGAAATATAAAGAGAAAGCCTACGTTAGAGTGGGCCAACAAAAAGAGTGTCGCCAACGTATGTTCCTAATGCTGATTGGTTCCGCCATTTATAGACAAATTTCCAATTTTCTTTAATATAATTGGTTTATACCCTTAGATCCAGGAGGAACCAACGGCAAGAACCAATCATATTAAAGAATCTTACAACAAGTTGCAAAGCTGCTTTTTCTGCTGAACGCAGCCATTTTGCCTATAAATGGCGACTTCCGGGTAATTGGCACTCTCTTTTTACCCACTCTAGCCTACGTGATGTAAATTGCTGCTAATTTCGACATGAAAAATATAACGTCTGAAGTTGGCCCCACTTTTTTAAAATTCGAAAAAATTCATTAGAGTTCTGGATGCCCCGGCAAGAGTTCTAGAGTTCTCCGTCGGTTTTAGAAAGAGTTCCGTCGTTTAAAGTGTCATAAAAATATATGTGGTTATTTTGGCCTTGATGAAAAATAAGCTTAAGAAATCAAGGTAAATTATATTCGACGACAATAAGCTTAAGGTTTGAAATAACTCTGCTTTTTGCATAGTGACGTTTTGCAAGCGTCATTTTTATCGCTGACCTCTTTTATTGGAAAATTTGGCAAGACTAATCCAATTATAAAATTTAAATTTGACACATTCGTACGAGTATTGATTTATTTACGGCGAAATATAAAAATAAATGGTACAATTGGAGCATATCGTACTATCAAGTTATAATCGGGGCACAGTTTATATTCTTACAACCGATATCTGTATCGTCAGTTTTTTCTTCATCCCTGATACCGTTTTATACTCGGCGTTTCTTATATCCAGTCGCTACGATTTAGTTGCTGTTAAAATTGTTACCACGAGAACGCATACACCGCAGCAAAGTCATTTGCATATTTCCAAGTACGTAATGGCGGACAATCGATGACATAATTAAGTTGCGGTGCTGAATTTAATTTCAAAATTAACAGAAATCCGTAAGGAGGCTCGCGTTTGGCAATTGATTAATTATCGTGAAAAAATTCGCCGACACGTTTTCCACGTGGAACGAGTAATAAACCTGTTTGCGTATCGAAAATAAGAGGTCGTTATCTCTTTTGTATAATGGGCACACCTATAATAACGAAATATCCGGAGCTGTAAATCCGGCCGTAATAAACCCGCGCAATTAGAGTTCTTGTGTATATAATTTTTTGCTTTAATTAAAACGGAAATTTTGTCTTTTACGGCATGCACAGGTCGCGGTTACTGTCCATCCCGAATAGCAGACGTGCATTTAAACGGGCGGTTTGGGGCACACGCTGACCGGGGGATGGACGCGCAAATGTAAGGGGAGTGGTTGTAAAACCGAATTAATTTCTGTTCTGAGCGGAGTAACGACTGGCCATTCCCGTCAACTGCCAAAAATGAAAATCCTCGCTGACACGAGCCTTTCGATGATTTACAGTCAGCGTGGCTGCACCAATCGAGCGGGTAAACGTTTCACGGCGACGCTGCTCGCATTAATCGGGCGTACTGTAAATTACTTATGGTTTGCACAGGCCACGTTTATGGCGTAGGGAATTCGCATTGTGACATTTACATTATTATTCAGGGCGTTATTATACGCGGAGAATTGCGGGAGTCGATCGATATTCGCGTTCACTTAAAAACGAATCGGAGTGCGAAGTAGCAGTGACAGGCTTTGTGCTCGAAACTTGAAACGCAATGTCAATGTCCTGGTCTGTTAGACGTTTTCGCTGAGGGAAATGTCAGCGATTCGACGTACAGCGGAGTGTTGATCGGAAATCGATGCGAGTGTACGCCATAATTTTGCCTACACAATTCGATATTTACAGCCGGTCGTTATATATCGCGCGAATATTTTGCTTATTAAGTGCATATTTTTAAGTGTCATAATGTTGAACGTTTCTGTTCAGACTACGATGCCGGATTACGATATGGGGCACTTTTACGCGAAAATTCTAGAATAGCGCGAACGCTTTTATTTAGATTTTATTTCTGGGTTGCTTTTACGTTATTTATGTTTGTGCTTTTTTTATTTAGATTTTCTAGAATAAGAGTCCGTGCTTTTATATATACGTCGTTTATATATCGAAACAATATTCATAATTAAATAATTTTAATCTCTATCTTAAAATTGGTAAATCGACCGTTTGCTTTAGATGAACTTTCGCGTTTAAATGTATTTTTATTCGCGCTTATATCGTTGCTCGCTTCATGAGAGAAAAATGGTGTCGCGCGGATTGTTCTTAGCCTTGGACGCGCATAATAATAAAAGATCGCGTAACGAAGGGCAAAGAGAGCGACGAGAAATAGCATCCCGACGGCTTTAGGTGGCGAGAATGGACGAAGACGTATCGATTATCCTGCTCGACTTTGCGCAAACGAGACCGCATCGCGGCGCGAAACGTGATCGAAGATAAAACCATGCTTCGGTCCTAGACGGAAAGAGGGAGTTCAAGTCTTCGCTGCGAAACTTTTTTCCGTCCTTCGAGGATAGGACCCCGGGGATGACTTAATCATCGCGAGGAGTTGATCGCGCGCGGATCGGATAAAATGCTGTCCTCCCTTCTATCGATCGTGAATTCTTTCGCGAAAAGGGACTAGCATTGAGAATATGATTATCATCCCCCGAAACTTTTATGCCTGTTTGCTGTATAGATTTATCATATGACGCAATTAAATGTAAATATAAACGATTGATAGCTGTTTTTGTAAATTAAACAGCCATGGGTTACTTTTTTATTTATAAAAATTTAAATTCTTTCCAAGATATTTAAAAAATTCTTCTAATTAATGTTAGCCATCTCAATTTACTTAACGTAAGTACTTTAGATTGTAATTGTCAAAAAGATACCTACGGTGCTACTTAAATTATCTGACGGAACTAGAAACGTGGTATATATGTATATATATATATGTGTGTATGTATAAACGGAAGTAGCATGTCCTGGGAATATGGCGGGAATTTTGCCGGAAGCGGAAAGCAATTCCATTCTTCCGCGTCGCGACCGCTCGGCAAATCATCGACAAAACCGAGCGTCCTTCCTTCACGTCCTTCCCTTGTAACTCGTCCACCATCCCGACATGTTCCGAGTTTCTCAGGTCATATTTTTGACAGGAATATTGCATTTTGCTAGAACAATGCATATCGAAGTAAATTTCATACAAATTTACATAAGTTTGTTTTCAACAGAATTGTTTTATGTAAAAAGAGCTATATATAGAAATAGAATCATATTCTGCTTTTTGAAACTATTCTGAAATTTAAGTCAAGAAGGGAAGCATTTTTTTATCGATGAACTCTTGTATCAAAACGCACTTTTAAACAGGAACATATGCATCTGTGTTTTCGATATGAAAACCGATTAGCGCTTGAGAGAACTAAGTTGTCGAACATTTTTACGAAAAATATTTACATAATGCGATATTTAACTTTATTTTAATGCATGTGTATAGATACAAACGCTCGATCGATTTAACTTTCAGCTACGGTATAAAAACAGCCTTTTAGAAGTTATTGACATGTAGAATGGAAATGCACTGCAATTACGAAATACCGTTCTCGTTTATTATTTCCATATTGAGCAGCGGAAAATAACGATGTCATCAGCTAACAGCAAGAAGCCTTAATCGATTAATCACTCAAGATTCTTGTTTTTACTGCAAATGTCTCGCTTCCTTCTGGACGTGTGCACGGCGCCAGCAGCTAAAAGAGTTAAGAGTTAAGTTTCAACGTAAAAAAAAATCGCCACGTCAGTCGGCGATATTTACGCATCGCTTCGCCCTGTTGTCCGCGCATCGTGCTCGTCGCACGCACGCGAAACCCAGAAATCGTCACTTTTATGCTCGTCGCGATAAAATAATAAACCGCATTTGTGGTATCGCGGTGTATCGCGGCTATGGTTGCGCGAGCCTCTCGCGTTTCGAAATGACGGCTCGTTTCGGCCCCCGCGTAACGAGGGGCCTGAAAAACCGCGCGGTTTCCTACCATCAAACCGTATGCTGTAATAAACAGACGAGCCGAATGAGAGACGCACCGAATTATTGCCACGCCGGCGAGTTCTGTGAGATCATTTTGTACGATATTTCGAGCGTTTCTTTGCGTCTATAACGATGCATAAATATGTTTCGCGGAAAGTATGACTCAGTGGCGGAATTTTGTAGATGAAACGATCGGAAATGTTTTTCCTAGAAAGAGTTCGTTGAATATTTTTTAATTCAACGTAAATGATAAATTATTAAATGATAATATTTCTCACGTAAATGGCAATGATTTCTTAATTTATTATCTATTTATATCTCGATTTTTTAAAACAATCTTCTAAACATTCCATTAGTAAGGAAATTCATTTTTATTTGTTTATGTAAATGCACTTTGCACATAATTATCATTATGATCTTCGTGGCATAATAAATGCGTCAAAATAGGAAATAAATTAAGAAAGTTTACATAATGTTTGTCATGTTAAATTGCGGTTTGGATCAACGCGAATCGAATTACATTACCTGCGAGTCTTGTATTACAGTTTGGAATTCTCTTAATTTGTAAATGAAACGATCGGAAATGTTTTTCCTAGAAAAAGTTCGTTGAATATTTTTTAATTCAACGTAAATGATAAATTATTAAATGATAATATTTCTCACGTAAATGGCAATGATTTCTTAATTTATTATCTATTTATATCTCGATTTTTTTAAACAATCTTCTAAACATTCCATTAGTAAGGAAATTCATTTTTATTTGTTTATGTAAATGCACTTTGCACATAATTATCATTATGATCTTTGTGGCATAATAAATGCGTCAAAATAGGAAATAAATTAAGAAAGTTTACATAATGTTTGTCATGTTAAATTGCGGTTTGGATCAACGCGAATCGAATTACATTACCTGCGAGTCTTGTATTACAGTTTGGAATTCTCTTAATTTGTAAATCTTCTCTAATAATATTATGCATCCGCGTGTAAACGTTATACAAGTTTACGTACAATGTTACACTTGTAGCATAATATATAAGAGTTAATATCCACGGTATACTATAATTTCCGTGAACGAATTTCTATGTATCGATCGTTCAACTCTGTCTTTTTCTTGACGCGGACACGATTCCGTAATGCAACTGCAAGTTAATAAATTTTTCTGATGACGTTCGTCACAGCATTTACGTTTCTTGTTAGATAAGAATGGTTTCTTGTTAGATAAGAATGGTAAAAATAAGTTTTTCTGTGCTATATTCTGCCTATCTATAAATCTATCTTATTTTTCCCCTTATTCTTAGCAGGGGCGTCATTATGTTTTTTCGCGAGCCCTGGTCAGCCTGGTGACCGGGGGGGGAGGGGGGCGGCAAGTTGAATTTAAACTAATTAAGTGAAAGGTAAAATTGAACAAACTCAACAAACGATAAATAAAAACAATTACAATTTATTTCTTATAAGTAATGGCAAATGTTTGCATTCTTAAGTTATACCTGCTAATAAAAATATTTAATAATACATCAATATCTAAATCTTCGATCATATCGCGGTATATATTGATGATATATATAATACTAGAATCATTCAACCTTTTCTGGAGCATTGTAGAACGCAAGTAATTTTTTAATCGCCGGAGAGTTGAAAAGGAGCGCTCATTTGTGCAGGAGGGACCGGGTATCGTCGACAATAATTTCACTAGTTTTGTGTACTCGGAGAAAATACCACGAACTTCTGGTTTCTCATGCAGCCATTTTAATTTTAACGGTGCGAATTTCAAAAATTTTTTTTAAATTAAAAATACTTTTTTTCGGGAAAAATTAATTTATCTGTAGATTCCGAGGCATGGAATTCCATGCCTATAGACTACAGTGAGGCCTGGTTTTGACCATGGCCACCAGGGCGGTAATGATGCCTGTGATTCTTAGTGTGTATTATTTTCCTTTTTAGATTTGGTTAAATTTTGCTTCGACTCTTTTCAATTATATGCTGCACTGTCATTCATGCAAAAGCATGTATGTACGGGTGTGTGTACGATGTGTAAATGTACATTAATAGTCCGTAATGTATTAAGCTCGGGTACGTGAGTTTGCTAAACCCAAATGACTGTGCGGATCACTCATCCCTGTGGAAGTCGCAGTGTTTACAGTGAAGGCTACGAAGACAGCTATCGCCTCCAATGCAGTTCATACTGTACCATTTACCGTTTATTCTATCACAAAATCAATCTACGTCACCAATCTCTAGCTCCGGTATCTCCTGCATAAAAATATTTTTCCAGCTATGGTCAATATTAAACGTAAAAATCTCTGACCGCGGAACGATCTTTGTTGACGTTTCAAATTGCTGATCGCGATTTTAGTAAAGTATCGCTGTCGAAGTACTCTACGTACTGGTGTTATTGTTAGATTAGACGTCAGCTAAACGAAATGTTTCAGATAATACGACAATAAATTTTATGTGTTTCAGTGCGGTGGTTTTCCCTGTGTCGAGAGCGCCAATAAACGCAAGTCACCGAGGGTGAGTAATGGAACTTTTTCCAACAAACCTATATAATATTAGATTGGTGCATACAATACTAGCTGATAAACACAATAGCAAGATTAAAGCAGGCTTAACGAGACAAGATAACGAGTTCTCCTCGCTTCATCGCAAACCGTCGCATACCAATAAACTGTCGGGTGTTATACAATATAAAAAAAACGCGACCGCACGAGACAATAAGAATTGTCGTGGGTAAAGAGTTATTCGGTACGCCGCCGGGCTCTTTTTCATTTTTCAAATGGTTGCGCCATGAAACTACGCGAGCGATAAAACCGGCAAACAGATTTCATGCACGAGCGAATACGCCTGCCTCGCGGGACCCGCCGGTATATCGACTTCTCGGCCGGGCGTTGTTGTACAATGATTTTTGTTGTTTTCACCATGGCGCGACCAATTCTATTACGCGACGCGGCATATCGGGGTCATAGTTTAATATCTCGTAAGACAATCGTCATATGCCGCGGATGCGCTGTATATATGCGTTGCGTTACGTTCAATCAAGTGCGCTCCGAATTTGTCATTGGCAAACAACATGGTTTCCACGTACATACGCCGACTACGATCGTTAATTACGATCGTGTGCATACAGACTTCGAGCTACTGTCGCATCGATGAGCTACTAATGGGATTCAGGTAATTCGATTACGTAACGAAAGACATCGCGAAGCCGATCGTAGAGTGATAAGAGAAATGCAAGGTATTCGCTCAAGTTTTAGACAAACTTTTTTATTTTGTTAAAATTGACTAGACCGCGATATGTTTAAAACAATTCAAATTCGAGATAGGGTAGATGACCATTTGTGGCCACATTAAGGCCATTTGTGGCCACACAGTTCTTTGCATATAAAGAATTAATTTAACCTAATCTGCCTGTCTGCATGATCAACAAAAATGCTTGCAGAATAAAGTTCTCTCGATTGTTACGCCCTACAGCCAACTTGAAAGTAAAAAAATTATGAAAATCGCAAAAGTGGCTAAAACCGGTACATCTACTCTAGGCCACTGACGGTCATAGCAGATCTTATCGTTAGTGCTCCAATAATATTAATGCGTGATTTTTCTATAAACTGCGCGCCGTTACTATCGGTCTTGAAACGCAGCTCTTTGAATATCACAATATTAAATTGGTAATCAATTTAATGATACTGATGCTAACAAGCATCTATACGATCCCCCCCTCCCTCCCTATCCCAACAAAGATTATTATAGAAAAATCACACATTAATATTATTGGAGCACTAAGATCTGCTATGACCGTCAGTGGCCTATCTCGAATTTG
>NJRL01000132.1:358982-518890 GCA_003063815.1 Aphaenogaster rudis
GCTTTGTTATTATTATAATTAATAATGATAATCAAATACTTCAAAAGAAAGTATACTAAATGCATCTCACAAGTTTACCAAGATTTTTTTTCAGTAAACATTCCTTAATATACATATAAAGAAAGTCTTAATGTCGCGTGTATAACGCAAGCCGGTGACAATAAGCTTTGTGATTACGAAATTGCAGTCTCGTTTGTTTGTGGGGATAGAAAACGGAGAAGACTCGAAATATTTGATATCCCCTTTCTTGCTATAATCTTATCAAATTTCAAAGTCGAAGACAATTAGCGAAACTAAGAAAAGAATCTCGGCAACTTGTCGAACTTCCTTCACGCAACTCAAGGAGACGAATGTCGAGAATACTTTTCCGAGAAAAGTTAAAACACAAGAGCAGGCCATCGATACCGAAGATATTGGATATCCGTAGATTATGCTTTGTTTAAAGCATTAAAAGACATCGCGAGCTACAAGCTTTTTTAGTTCATGGATGAGTTCGTATCGGATTGGCTCGTATAATTCAATTTTTTAAATCTTATTCTTTCTCTATTGCAGAAACCACAGATTGAGAAACATAGAACATAATGTATATTTGTTCGGGAAAAGATGTGAACTCTGCAAGAAAATTGATTGATAATAAATCATCAAATAAAAATCTATTTTGTTTTTTTTAATTTCATGTAGCACGCATTGAGTATCTTAGCACTCTCTCTTTTAACTTTAATAATTTTTTCTTCTGATGATAAAAAGGAAATGATGAAATTATAACATATGTCATGAATTAATAAAAAAATATCTGTGACTCATTTTTATATTGAGAAAGAAATCAATTGACATCAATTTTTTAGCGAAAATATCGTACATCGTACATTTATCACAACTTTCCAATCTTCATTATTTATGCTAATATTCATTTGAAAATAATTGAAAAATATCGTTTCATTATTTTTATAAATCGTTTCTATATTTTTTTAAATTTGCTTTAAAGTTCTTTATTTCCAATCTGTAATTATCACGTATAGGTAATATGATATTGACAGATATTTTTGCTGAAGAAAAATCAATTCCCAATTAATCAAGAAAAGGTGATTAAGATTTAAGTAATAAGACAAGGGATATTCTACATTTATTTCCATCTACGCAAAGAAATGAAATGAATAATTTTATTTGAATTTTTAAAAATGAATTTTATCGTAATATATTTTGGCAAAGTGGATGTGTACATCTTTAAGTTATATTTATTATAAACCATTTTTATGGATATTTTTTAATGATAAAACAGTAAGTGTAAGCTCGTAAGAGTATCGAAATAATGAAGCTTATCGGAAAGTCCGAATGCATTGAAAGTAATAAGCTATTTTCTATCGCGAACTTTTCAATAATAAGAAAGTCCTTAATGTTGGCTGCCTTTTCTCCGTTTAAATATTCATTCATGCTCGGTGAAATCCCCGGGAGAAGGGCCTCTCAGTAATTTAGCGAATCGATTTAATTCCCATCTCCCAAAGATAAATAATCTCGCGAGATTATTGTTCGCTCGATGAAACTGTCAAATATTAAACCCAATCCTCATATAATACGAGACTCGCTCGTAAAGCTTCCGACTGGATGTCCCATCCAGATCTCACGGGACAAATAAAAACTCGTTAAATAATATAGTAATACAGATGTCAATTTTATAGGTTGACGCTCATGTCATAATCTTCCTCGCGTCTATCTTCATTCACGGGGAAAAATTGTGGAACAGAGATTATTGTGGACAAAGCCGTTTCTCTGCAATCGATCGGCGTAAGTCCCTTTCGCAGCCGAGCAACCGTTCATGATCTATCGCGTAATGGGAGCACCGAAATCACGGGTTCGCGTTTTATCGTTCTTTTTTCGTCGGCCTACAAAGCGCGATCGCAAAGAGGCAGTGTACCACGCCGGATGAGAAAATCGAATATCGATATGAAATTCTCCATTTAAGCCTACGCTCGTAAGAAACGTGCGATTTTATCTATTGGCCCGGAATAAGGTTGGATTAAGGTCTCGCGATACCACGAACCGAATTTAACGCTCTTGAAGAATATCGTAATACAATGGAAAGATTCCGTTGTGTTATCAATTATGTATCGTTTTCGTATAAATATTTCACTTTCTCTTATGCACGCGATGTCTAGAGCCGTCGAACTGCGATTGAAATCATAAATCATGTACATATTTCTTCATCGTACTGATATTGACGTACTTTTTCTAACTGTATTTATATAAATCGCGATATTAATTATGGTATAAAATGGCTTGATAAAAGGTTAATAAAACAATTAAAAAGTTTTATATTAATACTTCATTACTTCATTATTAATTGAAATTGAAATAAAATTACACAGAAATTTTATGTATTTTATAACAATAAGTTCGAAAACGATGAAAAATTTTAAAGCGAGATTTTTACGTATTATTAATCCATTGAATTGGATAATTCACAGAAGTATATATTTCAATAATAATTAATTGCGAGCTTATTATTCAACTTTGTTTAATCTATTTTTAAATTGTGTGTGTGTGTGTGTGTGCGTTTAATCTTCTTATACTTATATAATGATACATCGATTTTTACGCAACATCGCGATTTTATCGCAAAGGATCAAGTATAACGAGCCTTCCCGTTTTCCGCGAAAGTTATTTCTGTATATTATCCTTCTGCGCGCAAAGTATGCCCACTGATGGTCGATGTGGCAGAATGACTTCGAAATTCAATTTGCGAGCACTTTTAAAACGGCACTTCAAAGTGAACATGTAATATCCGCTGGATCGATTAACAGTACACAACATTTTGTATTTTATATTATATATATATATATATATAAGAATTGGATTTATCACGTAACACCACTCGTTTTAAACAAGCTGGATCAAGACTGCCGTGACTGCCTTTTGCGTTCTCGTAATCATCGAACCGTTGGTTGGCGTAACACGATAGCTTATCGATCAAAATAATATCTGTGGACGTTGCATAGACGATAGTTCATGGAAGGTTATACTCCATAAGTTAAACGGTAATTCGGTAATATTTCATACCAATGATACCTTTCTTCTTCTATCTTGCGGATGTAAGAAAATGGAACATTTTATTCGTATTTGTGGTGAGGTACGACATCAATTTTTCTCTACCTAACATACGTTTCACGATAGTGAAAACCTCGAGTTCTTAAGTTTTTCTGCCACGAAAAATTCGACTCGGCATCGGTTAAAGAATAATCTCTACCGCACTGACCCAGTTTCGTGATAAAAATAAGAAGGTCCACACCGGAATACGCGAAACTTTGGGAAGCGACGAAGATACGAAGAAAATCTCTGGATCATTCATAAATCACTTAGCTATCAGGCCGCTCCATTTTGTCACCGATGCGATCGGACCCCGTTCACTCTAGATTGAGATGAATCTCAAGGCGGCGCAAATTAAATTCGTGCTTCATTATTCATCGTAGACGGCGGTGCGGCTCCATTAAAAACGTATTAGAGCCGTTCCGCGTAGAAGTACCGCGTAGAAGAGATCTCGTCGGACAGATCTCTATAGAGAGCGACAAATTCATTAGCGCGTAATCGTCGATCCTTCTTTTTAACTCGCTGAAAGTAGCGCGTTTGTCATTTCATTCGTGCTGAGAATTTTCTCCGCGGCGGTTAGCGAAATAAGTAATAATTTGCGGCCGATACGCGAGAATGTATTGTACATTGTACGCGCTTTTGATTAAACAAATGGACGGAAAGGTTTTTCTACTTCGATCAGCGCGCGAATCCGCGCGAATCGATAAACCAATAATATATGCAGAGAACAAGATAAAATAAAACCCAGATCACACAGATTTACAATCTGCAAGATTGAGGCAAATCGTTCTGCCAATCTTGTGTCGGTCGTTTCTTTAATCCTAGCCGTTACATCGCGCAGTTTTTGCATACTTGGATGCAATCTCTTGCAATCAAGAAGCACAATTAAGATACTATCTTCAATCATTTGATTCGCAAGGAGTGATAAAATAAAAAAGGAGATACGCGCGCGTCGCCGTACCAATTTAATCGTATAGCATCAAGTTAAGATCGAAACGGACGCGATACATCATTGAAAGAAAGGCTTGGTTATAAAAATCCAGGCTTGGTTAATGTTATCAAGCACCTGGTGAAATAGTTTCAACTAAACGTGTAATAAGTATTACATAATTTAATTGGCTCAACTAAACAAAAAATTTGCTGTTTTATAATTACAAAATGTTTTGTTATTATATATATACAGCCATGGACAAAATTATTAGGCACCCTACTCATTTAACTATTCCTTCCAATTTTTAAGTAAATTGGAAGGAATAGTTAAATAGAAAAAAGAAAAAACAAGAGTGCCTAATAATTTTGTCCATGGCTGTATATATATATATATATAATCGGTAATACTAATCAAATACTTCAAAAAAGTATTACTAAATGCATTTCACAAGTTTACCAAGAATTTTTTTCCAGTGATACACAATCAAGAGACATAATATTTAACAAATTCAACTTGTCCCCGTCAATTTTTATTTTAACTCACGCATATTATGGTTGTTCATTAAATCATAATAATTGTACAAAAATCGATAAGAATAAAGTGAGAAATATGAAACTTGTGTTTGTACTTTCTGATAGATACGCACGATAAGAAAACAAGAAAAAACATCAAAAGAAGAACGGAACGGAATTGATTAGAGTATGTAAAGGCTCATCTACATAAGTCGCAACACGCAAAACGCAGTTCGCAAACGCAGAGAAAACGTATCACGCATTCGCATAAACAATGAATGACATGCGAATTCTTGATACGTTTTCTCTGCGTTTGCGAACTGCGTTTTACGTGTTGCAACTTATGTACACGAGCCTTAATATTTCTTTTGCGATCAAAAAGTTCTTTTTTTATCAAGCAGATGTTATTAATAAATGCATAAGTGCAACTTGCAATCTTAATAGTGCAGATGTCAATAATAATTTTAACGGAAGGAGGTAAGACGTATACATTATGTGTGCAAATGCGACTGCGAGCTCATAGAGAGTCGAGGCTGATTCTGTAGGCGTTTGCTCTATTTCAACAGCCGTTAACCGCTATTTCATTAGCGCGCATTCGGTGATATATGCGTGCGCTTGCGAGTCTGAGGGGAACATATTAATTAAGGCATACGGGGAACTTAAACGCATCCAAGGCCCAATCAGTCGAAATTATGTATTCCATTAATAAGGAGTCGAAATTTCAGCGACTCGTTAATTACGAATACGCGAAACAGACGTATTTGCGAGCATTAAGCAGCCTTTGTAAAGTTTAGACCTTTGACGCGGACGATTACGCATTAAACGAAACGTGCACCTGGTACGATACAGCATATAATATACAATACGTAACATTTTACATGGCTCCTCGGGGCAATGCAGAGTTGTGAACAGGTTACGTTATGTTAAAAAATACTATTTAACGAATAATCGATATATCAAAAACACGATCTTCTATTATACTTGAATGATCCGATCCTGCAAATCGTGTATTATTCTACGATTTTAATCCGAAAATAATATAGACAAATCAAGATAAAAATCGACGAAAAATTAAATAAAGCGGAAACACGATTAATCACGATCACGTGAACGGATTAATAATTTCCATATAATATTTGTAAAATTTAGTATTGATAATCAATAGTATCTTTATCAAGAAGATATATCACGAGCAACAAAAATGTATATCAATAACAATAAAAATATAAATATAAATATAAACCAAAGACTCTTTGTTTAAAACCAATACATAAAATCAAAAGGGCAAATGAGAGTCAGTGCGGATCTAGGAGCACAAATTATTATGTAATTAATTAGAAAAATTACATGGATGAAAATGAATTCATAAAAATAAAAAATATAATAGTTCGAACGTTTCGGCTCCTATTTAGGCCATCTTCAGCGCAAGATTCCTTAAATCAATCCCTGTTCTCCATTACACCCAGAGCGTATACTTCAAAAAAGACGTTGGTCACAGACGGTTGGTAGGCCGAATGATATTGAAAATGTCAGCCTTAATTTGACCACACAAAAAATTGAATTAATAAAGTTATTTAATCAAATATAAATTGTAACTCACCAGGTGGAAAGGAGAGAGAGAAAACAGACTATAGAAGTGTACATCGTGGCGTTAGAACGATGATAATTCTTCACAGGTAGATCATATATAACATTAATCGTAGTCAGTATATAAAACGTTAATAGAAACGGAGCAGTCAGAAGGTAAAACTAATCAATTCAACAGTCAGTAGCAGAGTGTCAAGAAACTAATGTGCGAGCCAGAGATACAATAAAGTCAAAAATACAATAAATAAATAAATAAATATCCGAGAAAGGCGAAATGGGCAAGTTTACAATTTATTAAGGACCGAACCGTATGCATGGTGTAGAAACTCTGTATCGGATTGCAGATTAAGGCTATTACTTTGTCTTTTAATATAAGCAAAAATGTATATTATTTCGATATTATAAGAACATCAGTATTATAATATTGTCTTGATATTTTTATTAAAATTTGCAATTCTAATT
This sequence comes from Aphaenogaster rudis, assembly GCA_003063815.1. Taxonomy (NCBI): domain Eukaryota; kingdom Metazoa; phylum Arthropoda; class Insecta; order Hymenoptera; family Formicidae; genus Aphaenogaster; species Aphaenogaster rudis. Next base: position 365,556 of record NJRL01000132.1, read on the forward strand.
AATCTCGAGAATGCGTTATTAAGGTGTTGTAGAATTATTGAGATATTTTGTACATTTATATTTATATTAGATTAAAATTAAGTTATTAAAGTTTGTAACAACTTTGTTCTCTTGTCGCCTATTATTTTGCACGTATTCTATTTTCCTATATATATCTCTGTCTCTTCTTCCTACATTATATAACCCTGATTTCTGCTTTCTTGTCAGTGATTTATCCGCGTCTCATCCTCAGCATGTGCCAAGGAGAATACTATCACCGGTGCTTTATGCAAACCACCGGATTCTCAGCATAATGTGCCTTGTAAGCTTGTCTACGGTTGTCTTACCTCTTATAGAAAACGATGGTTAGACGTTGTATTTGTTCTCCTCTGCAGGATAGACATTTCTTGCACTTCCGACGTTACAGCTTCAAAGATACCGTCGCATTTCTCGAACTATCGTGCCCGAGCTTTCCGACAAATGATCGTAGATGAGTGATCGCGAATAGCTGTAAGCGCGATGTCTTATTATGTCGACTTGATTGTGCTCGGTGTGCGAAGTCGTTACGAATTGTCCGCGAAGCGAATGGTGATAGTTGCTTCACCGCTTCTCGACGGGATCTTCTATTCAATGTTAATTTATAGCTTTCTTAGAATAAATAGAACTGTTTAGGCGAACGGAGTAAAATGGTAATTTTTTTTTAAATTTAGTCTATGTACCGTGAATGCTTTGTCTATGAGAGTGGATGTTCACCTAATTAGTGGCTTCATTATTGAGATTCACTTTTTTAATTATCGAGGAATTTTTTCGCTCTTTATCAGCGCAGCGCTGCATTATCCAGCCTATGCTGGGAAAATGAAAGGGTGCATTGTTTTAACCCGTCAAGATCCGCGATATTTGAATATAGCTTTGTCGAATAGGACGACCGCTCTTTGAAGGTACCGTGGCGAGAATCGGGCAGACGAATGAGGAGTCGCGAAGAAGTGGAACGGGGTGAAGGGACGAAGTGATTCCACTCGGTGGGTTAAGGACACTGAAATGGAGGACCAAGACAGTGGACCCGCGACAATGGGTCCGTCAAGCAATTGTGCAGCCATGCCTCTTCGTGGGAGTTCGCGAGATCGATAGAGAGCAGGTCGCCTTTCATCGAAAGGAGGTCCAGGTTGAATATCGCATCGCCCATCGCGCCATTATACAGAACCGAATAGTCCGAGCCAGCTTCGTGATCCTCGCATGCACCGCGAGTTCGAGTTTGACGTACTTGAAATTAACGTCGCGTCGCTCGTATGTAAAATGCAAAACAGAATGTGTCGGAAAGTTCGCGCGTGTTCTACTAGACGACGCTATTCTCTTAAATGCATACCGCGCAGTGAGTTGCAAATTTATGCAAGGAGATCTGCATTCTTCGGTGATTCACGATTTTTCCATTTCGCCAGTCATCAACACTTAGTTAGTAAGAAGGGAGAGGAAGGGGGATCGGAACCGTCGCAAATGCGATTATCGCACTTTTACTCAAAAAGAAATTCTTGTTTAATATTTAGGCTCAATATCTATCTCTATTTATTATATAAAAAATATATATAATAAAATGTATTTTTACACAAAATCTATTTTTTTAGGATCAATATCGTCAGACAGACATTTCCTATTAAGAGTGCAAAGATTGCACTTCTTGTTCATTATGCTTGGCACTTTTAGAGTCAAACGCGCCTTATTATCGTTTTAAGAGGAAGCCGGAGATTTTCGCTCTTCCTCTCCTTTCTCTGCAAACGGACCTGCTCTCGAGAATTACTCAGAATCGAATTGTTGCGTTTATCTCCTCTTTGTGAGATAATTCCCTCTTCGAGGCTTCCTTGTATCGTTTTGCTCTTTATCCCGCGATCTTTGTTCTCGTACTGAATGAACATTCAACTGAATGCTGCAAGTTGTCAGCGTCTAACAGCCATTGTAATGATATGGCTTGTTGACAGAATTGAAAGGCTTTGTAATAAACTATATATTCCAATATTGAAGAGAGTTTCGTTCCACCAGAGCATTGAAACTTTCTACAAAGAAGCCTCTCAGCAAAGATGCGGTTATTATTTGTCAGTTTATGTAAATGTCGCATAGGTCGAGTAAAATTAGATATATATATATCTTATGTATATTACAGATTATTATTAAAAAATGCAAAGGTACATCATAAGATTTTATGTTTTTAATAAATTTCAGTGCATATATAAATCTTGTTAAAAATTATATATATACATATATATACAGGGTGTCCCATGACTCGAGGTCCATACATTAAAGGCGTATTATTGAAGTTATTTAGAGTTGAAATTGTTTAATAAACATATGTCCGTAAATGCTTCCTAACAGAACTATAACCATTGAAAGTTGATGTGAATATTTGAAAAAGGAAAGAAAAAGGACATTTAATTTAACTTGTTTATTTACAAATGTATTGCAAATTCTGTTTAAAATTATCTCCTGCAGATTCAATACAAAGTCTTGCCCTGCGTAAAAGTGATCTAACAGTTCGCTCCACCATGCCAGGAGAATTTCTTATTAATTAATAAGACAATTATTAATAAACATATTAATAGGCAATAAGACAAGAATTAATAAAACAATACCAGACTGACAGAAAAAGTTTCAAATATTCACATCAACTTTCAATGGTTGTAGTTCTGTTAGGAAGCATTTACGGACATATGTTTATTAAACAATTTCAACTCTAAATGACTTCAGTAACACGCCCTTAATGTGTTGGATGTATGGACCTCGAGTCATGGGACACCCTGCATTTAGCGAATATTTCATATTGATTTTAGAATTCACTTTGATATCATCTTTTATAGTAAATTTGCATGATATAGTGGCGGGTATCATCGATGTGTTTCTCGCGAATGCAAAGGCAAACGCAAAATGATACCGTAACTCTATTAATGCCGCGTCCCAAGTCGTCCTACAGTTCTCTTTCAAGCGGAAACGCGGCGGAGGTGCCTCGCGGAGGTAGATCGAAGTGAAAAGGAGATAAGCAAGTTAAGACGAAGAAGAACACCTATCCGGGAATGGTGGAAAAAAAAAGAAAGATAGGAGAGTGCCTCTTCTCCGTAGACGTCGGTTCCTTTATACCATCCAACTACTCCTCCTCCGCCGGGTCGCCCTGCTTGCACTCGCTCCATTGTCTTCGGAGCACCGCAAAAGGGTTCCCAAACACGCCCCATCCCGGCCGACGTCTACTCGTCTACTCTTCCAGCATCTCCCCGCCGCTCACCCCCAGAACCCGAGATGAAAATAGGTTGATGCTCGAGAGAGATCCGAGGAGGTCGCGCGCGGGTTGGAGGAGGTCGTAGGTCGTCGAGAAGTCGCGAGCATTCAGCGACGTGTGTTGTACGTGTGCATGTGTGCGTGTGTATGTATATAGTGTTCAAGCATGCCGCTTGTGGATTATCGTTGTACCGCCATTTTAACGCTTGTCATATCTGCGCTGACGTATGCCATTGTCCTAAAACTCTCCGAAATAAAATACATGGCAAGCTCTGCTTTTATCTCACACGAGTGATTGAACTATTGCAGCGATTAAACTTGCGAAATATATATATAAAACTTATAAAAACTAATTTATACATTATTTTTTATATGCACTCTACATGCATTTTTTTCGTGTTTATATAGTATTTAAAATAGAAAGAATCGAAGAATGGACAGTGTCGACAGAAAATATGTGAGTTTTCGTTAAGAAGGTTGAAACGCGTTTTTGGAAATATAAGAACTTGCTAAATTATATATTAGTATGCTAAAAAGGAATATATAATTTCGATTACACGGCAGACTATAATACGCAGCTGTCTGATGCTATAAAGATGAGACGTGAAAATCTAGCGCTCGCAGTAAAGTAGCGTGGGCTTTATTCTCCTATAAGAATATAAAGTAATGAAGAGAACGTGGCGAAATTGAAAAGTGTCCCTACACCGTCGGCGAAAGTCTCTTTCTCAAGAAGGAACTCAAGCCAGCCAGAATCCGCGGAAGGGGCGACGGATATACGTCCGCTGGTTCGATTGTGCCGGTGGAACGTCCCGGATATGAGTTACTGACCCGTGCATAAATGGACGTTATGAATTCTTCCAAGGAATATTCATCGGAATCGAGGCATGGCGAGGAATCGCCGCCGTGGCGCGTCGTATAGAGGAAATCGAGTATGAGCCGAAGGGGCGATGCGCGCCGACGGTATTGGGGGCACCCCCGCGAGCAGCGGGGTGAGCTTTTCTATCTTGCCGTGAGATCGAGAGGAAATCTTCGGATCGTGGCAGACGGGGAAGATTGCCACCCTTCCAGAACGGGAATCGGCAGGAGAGGCAGGCGACGGGGTTGCGCACCCCTCGTCGGGGCTCGTCGATGAAAATCGCGCGATTTACCCGACCGCCATGCCTCTGCGGAATAATGGATAACGTCTGGAATCCTCCCCTCACAATATTCGCTCTCGAGGCGTGCTCACGGCTCGAGGAGAATAATCAGGCGTATCTGAATGCGCCGGCGCATCGAGTCGGTCATCCGACCGATCGAGCGTTTTATATCGACTTCCATTTCTTTCGAAGACCTAACCACCCTTCAAATAAAAAATTGCCGAATGTAAAATACCTTGGACATACCTGCGATTTTCTTTATTTTCTAAGCGGGGAGAAAAAAGGTATTTAATTCTTTGCACGGGTGACGAGATCAATTCGTCTTTCGCGAGAATCTTTCCTTGAATCTTTTCTTGAAATTTATTCCATCCAGCCGGAAGAGTAGTTGGATGGAATAAAGAAGTCGTCCTCTGTCTGCCGCTGTCATCTTTTTGTTCCTTCTCGCGTGTACTCGTCTTCTTAACTCGCTTATCTCCTTTTCTATTCGATCTGCTCCGTTCACAAAGGGATTCGCGCTTCTTCCGTTTTCCTCCTCCTAAATCTTCTATTCCACAGTGTATCGATCCTTTTTCATTTTTATCTCTCCTTTATCTGCCATGATCAAAGAAGTTTCCAAGTTCTCTTGGGGACTTCCGCGCATTTTGCTACGTCGAGACAGCGAATACTTAATGTCGCTACTGGATATCCATAGGTAAATAAATATGATCGATAATGAATAGAACTAGCTCGATTTAATCTCAGTTTGGAAAATGTTTGACAAAAAGATTGGACGCAACGAAATACACGAATGAATTTGTGTTTTCTTCTAGTTATACGAATTCTCTGAAATTTCGTATATCTCGAAAAGTGTTTAGAAAAGAAGACGTCTTTATCTCGACATTATGCGTAGCCAGTGTTTTCCGGTATCTAGATGAAATTATCTAGATTTTCATCTAGATGAGAATTTTTCATCAGCATTTTCATGTAGATGAAAATTAAATGAAAAATTCGCATCTAGATGACATCTAGATTATCTAGATTGTCATCTTGATGCGAATTTTTCATTTTGATTTTCATCTAGATGAACATATTCTTTGCTCCGATAATGTCACCCTAATGCAGATACTAATCCCGTGATATAACGCATGCATCTAATAATCTTTCACAGCTTTTCGCTACGCACAGTGTTTTCCGGTTGTCATCTAGATTGTCATCTAGATGCGAAGTTTTCATCTATTTTCATCTAGATGTTCATCGTAACGGAAAGCTGTGAAAGATTATTAGATGCATGCGTTATATCACGGGATTAGTATCTGCATTAGGGTGACATTATCGGAGCAAAGAATACGTCCGCGATTACGTCGTTCCAGCATATTGTATAGGCTATAACATCTATATATTATGAAGTTAAATCGATTATGCGACGCTTTGAGCGGGGTATTATTTCATCAACACGAACTAAACGCTCGTCGTCATTGTGCTTGCATGGAAGACCATGTCAAAGGCGACGAGGGCGATCACCTTAATTAAGCGGTTACTGGATTGGAGCGATAATACCTGGGACGTATAACTATGTATCGATGCATCAATACCCTTCGATGTACCGTGATCGACGGTACGAAAACGGGCTACATCAAAGAAAACCCTATAACAATATCTAATTAACGTCATCTTTCCGTGCAGTGCAGGTGGGATACCCAAATCACAGTATCTGCTGTTTTGCAGCGTGAAATGGCAGCGTGCCCGATATTTACCTTAAATATTTGCGCGCAATCAGATAAAACACTTGTATTCTTCGTCGTTAAACGAGTTAAGGCCTAAACACACACTTTCCGTAATACGTAAGCGTAAGGTTTCGACCAATCGCGTTGCTCGATTCTGTTACGGACGGCCGAATCGAGCAACGCGATTGGTCGAAACCTTACGTTTACGTATTACGAAAAGTGTGTGTTTAGGCCTTTATGCGAAGTAAGATATAGGTATATAAATAAGCTTCGGAATAAATTTCTAAAATGAAATAAATTTTGCGACACAAATGGCGATAGTAAATTAATTAAAAAATAATAGCCTGCCTTTTCTCCAACTAATCAAATTTTTTTCGAGGCGTTTTAATCTCTCATCAATGAAATACAGCCTGTGTCTGTGTTAGTCACATGGGCGCCTATGAGGGGGGCAAGGAGGGGCATATGCCCCCCTGGATTTTAATTTTTTCAATTTAGAATAATTTTATGATTAACAACCAAATTTTAACCTAACCAATTTTTGTTTGAAATTTATACACTTACAAATAAAGATCTGCATAAATATTTCTTTAAAAAATATTATTTGAAAATATTAAATAACATTCGTTTGGCAGAGCCTTATAAAAATGGTACCCCTAAGTGTATTTACATTTCTGCCCTTCCTTGAAAAAAATTGTAAGGACGCCCATGATTAGTCATACACTTTTCGGCTAGCTTACTCGTACATCTTTCTCTCGCGTGGCAATCTAATAAAAGTATGTTCTGGATTCTAACAATTTATTTTTCGTACTATCCTTTCACTTATACGTCTTCTTATTCTCGCACATTAGACAGTATTTCCGTCGCTCGTTTCCCGACGATGTCCCGAGTATCGTTCAAAGGACTCCGCCGTGTCGGTTCTATAAGGACGCCGTCTGAAAGAGCGCGCTACGCGGTCTGTTTCCCGCCCTTGCCGGTACGCTAAGTCCCATTCAGCCGTTTTCTTTCAGCGCGTCGAGCCGAGCCAAGTTTCGCGAAGAAGGGAAACTGGGAGCGAGCAGCGACAGCAACGTCGGGAAACTTTCAATTACGTTCGCGTAGCGTGTCGGTGTATCCCGGTACCCTTCTGGTTTCACCCCCCCCTCCCCCCCTCCCCGGCTCGAAGTCCCTTAAGCCTCCTATCCCCGGAGGATCAGGTCCATCTGATTACCGGTAATGGGGTTGTGTTTTAAGCCACCTTCGTAGTCACGCGGGGGGGGGGGGGGGGTAGATGGAAGGAGGAACGAGGGGAGCGCGTCTTTCCTGCTCAATAAGTCCAGGGGTGAGTGCATTGTTCTTTTTCTCGCGCTCGCCGGATGAAATTCCAATCTAGTTATACGCGCGATACCGATCGCGAAGCGTGACGGAGGACGATTTACGTCGGAGCGATGTTGCGCCGGATTATACATGCATATCGAGCCACGTTAGGTAATGATCATTTGAGTTCTAACGTTTTGGCGAGAACCCCGCTTTACCTTCTGCTTTTGTTCTCTACACAGGTTGGAAAACGTATAAACATACTCTCTAAATCTGAATCAGTGCAAAGTATGCCAGATCAGTGACTATTCACTGTGCTCAGTGAACTTAATTCACTGAGCACAGTGAATAGTCACTGATCTGGCATACTTTGCACTGATTCAGATTTAGAGAGTACGTAATTTATTTCTAATATATAGAAGGGATGTGTGGAGAAGGGATACAGACGCGAACACTGAAAGCAATCACTTTTGATCCTGTGCCCAATTACTGCGAGCCTATAGCGCCGAATCTGCCGACGTTTGCCGAAAACTTGCATCGCGAACTGCCAATAAATAAAGTGGTTTTCAATTAATTTCATTCGACGCGCTTGCGGCTCACATGATCGCCTATTCGTTCACGTCGACGCTCACGTTCCATTAACGCGAGCTTCCGTGTCTCTTTTACATACTTTTTTGCCTTTTGCTGCTGTTTTTTCGGCTTTTCCTCTATCTGCTCCTTCTCATTCATTTTACGATATGTTAGCCAATTTCGCGGTCAAATACACGGGAGGAATTTTTCGTCAATTATTAGCAAAATTATTACCGCAAAACTTCATGCGAAATAGAATAATAATAATAATAAAAGTGACATAAACTTTGAGTGGTTATACATACAAAATGACTCAGAGAGAATCGACATCTTTCTGACCTACATATTTAGCTCCTATTTGACATTTCGTATAAATTTACAATTATAATTTTACGAAATTTGATAGCCAGCTGAAAAAACACGATCTTTCAAAACCGCGAAGCTCCATTAATTTATATCAATCTTTTAGAGTGGCATAGATACAAGTCCACACATTATATATATATATATATATTATATATATATATATATATATATATATATATATATATATATATATATATACATTCGTCTGTAAATTTTATCAGTTCTCATCCGATTCTATTCTGAAGTGTATTGGTAATTCTGTTTTGTTTTATATATAATGTAAACGTGCAGGCATGATATATATCGTAGAATAATACAGAGTACAAGCTTCAAATTTCATGCCTGAGTGAAACTGGTTGAAACTTCACTATTCGAATATACCTGCCTCGGGAAATGTACAATGCGGATTGGAAATAATTTTCAGGGAATAATTAGAAATTTTAAATACAATTCTTATACGCAAGAAGATTTTATCTCTGGAACAGAGACAAAATCTTGCTGCTCAGTTTTCACGAAATATTGGAATCACTTTCTAACTCCCACGAGAATAAAGATCGCACGCCTTCGAATATGACGTTTTTAGTTATTGCATCCTTTTGAGAAACGTACAGAGATACTGGGAAGTACTGGTGTGCTGTCAGTTTGCATATATGCAATAGTGCAATGCGGTTTGCGAGTAAATATGCACTTCAAGACAGACAGTCGACGCGGAGCTTTATGACGCGCCAAGGACCGACATTCCTGGTTTGTTGCATTCAGCGGCTGGCTCGTTAAAGATTTAATCCTGACAGTTACGAAGTCCTTTAAGGTCTGCTCTTTTACTCTATAAAAGTGGGCTGCGATGATGTGAACAGTCGCGTTTTCAAGAATCACTAAAAAGAAGTTTCTATCGACCATCAAGCTTTTTTACACGTTAACCACGCACATAAAAGGAACATCTATACAGAATGTTTCACTTGACATGAATTTAAAGTAAACTCACAGATCAAAATTATTCTTTTCGCGAGCCAGTCATGTCATAAAGCTTTCAGTGCATCGGGCAGATTTAATTTCAACGAAAAAATATATGTACCTCTGTGAGACGTCGATTTGCAGAAAAGCAATGAAAACGTGGCAACGAAGCTCGTTATAAAAATGGCTCGGCTGATTGCACTAATGAGACAAGCTACGAATATTTTCCTTTCAAACGTGTATGGAATAACGTTACGTTTACGTGGCGCAACTATAATGCATATTCTCGTACGTGGATACATGTAGGTTTGCGTATTAAACGACTCTGAGATTGCCTGCGGATTAACGCGGAGATAACGACCCTATTCGCGACTTTAATCCGCGAAATGTCTTATAACTGCGATAACTTCTCGACGTCGTATTTATCGTAGTCGCTCGGACTCCGGGGCTCACGTGAAAAACACCCGTAAACAGAGTTTAGGGCAGCTCGTTTTTCGCGTAACGGGTTTCCCCGGGGAAAATAGCTTCCTTAAGCGCGTTATGCTGTAATTTCGCAGCAACGTTTTCATCCTTATTCTCATCTCGCGACATTTCGCGCCGCTTCAGCGAGGAGCTACGACGGGTCAGATTATCCGTAAGCCATTTATTTACTCCTTACGAGGACGATCCCTGCGAAGGAAAATTCATGGCGTGCGACTACCGCCGATTCTTTCCACCCGTGAGCTTCGCTGAAATTGAATCGCGTAATTAACTAGCGGAAGAATCGGCGAGTCGCCCAAGCTTATATCACGAGCTTCCCTTGTTGGCGTTCCTTGTTAGCGGCCGCAATGAAAACACGGGGGCGTTATTAACACGACGGATTTACGGACATCCTGGAAATATTGTCCTTGTCGATATCCGCTATGTCGGAAGTGCATTTTCCCGATGAGCTCGCTCGAGGACTTTTTGCTTCCTCGGCGTCGCGACGGAGTAGAAATTACTACGGGCTCGGTTTCACCGGAAATAAAAAGATCGCTCGCGAACACGGGCGACGTAGCCGAGTGTTGCGAAATAGTATGTGCGATCACGGATATACGTGTGTGCAATGCGGGTGTGTGCGGCACGGTGGAGGCGGTAACAGGTGGGGCAATGCGGCGAAAATCGTTGGCGCGATTCCAAAGCGGTTTTTACGCCCGTCCCCTTTTCGCTGCCAAAAATGATTACACGGCCGGAGGGAGAGATATCGGCCTCGCTCGTTGCGTCTAAGTTCATTCTTAATTATCGTTTATCGGGATCTGGCAATCCGTCGGCCGAATAAAAATAATTTTGCCAGTTCCTCGCATTGATTTTACGCGAAGTAAAGGACAATATCCAGTGTCACGTTATTATAAATAAACGTGGAATTTCCATTTTCTTTCCATCGGTAAGAAGCTTGTCTGAAAGATTGCCAAGTTATCTCATTTTATCGTATAAATTTTGAATGGTTTACGATTCTCTCTTCTTACTACTTCTGTATTGTAAATCACTGATAAGATTGCAATAATTTTTAACAACAAGACTGAGCTTTTACTTCAATAAAGCAGAAGAGAAATATAATGTTATAATCGTCGTTATATAGCGATATTATTATAATCATCGTTCAATGCGGCCCTTTGAGAAAATATCCGTACCGTAACTACAAAATCTTCATGGGTGAGATAAATTAACCTAGGTAAACGTAGCGCTCAACAAATTTGCGGTGATAATTACGACGCAGCTAGGCAGGGATGAGTTTATCAAAGGAATCGTTCGTGGCTGAATTAGTATAGGAAATGTTACCGCATCAATACAAAGGAGTGCTACTCGCTCGATCATACGCTACTAACTACCGCCGGCGGCTTTGCTGGCAGTGCACGATTTGCATGTAGAGTACGAATGGAGCTCGGTAGATGAGTATACGACCGTTCGTGCATCTGCATACGATTATGCGGCTACGTGTTGCTCTAACTGTCGACAACATCACGGCGTCTGCTTATTGTTTTGTGCGTTATTCCAAAAACCGTCAGTTATTAGACACTCCGAATTCCAACCAGGGCTGCGATCATTTTATCCTTGTTTAACATTCGGTGAACAACAAGGATAAAATGCTACATGGGTGCACTCGGGTGACGTTTTCGAACGCAGCCCAGGGTGTTTCAGTCTCAGGGTGGTATACCGCGACGTGAGATCGCTCCTCTTTTTATTCGAGTAACGTTCAAAAATACATTCTTTATTTTTTCGCACTTTAATGAATAATTTCCTTGTTAAAAACTATTTTTCTGTTTAATTTTATTCATTATGAGAGCTTAAGGATTAAAGCTAGAATTTTTGACCGCTTCTTCGCGAACGTCATAATCGGGAAAATTAACATTGCGCTTTACCAGACCGATATTATCCTTAACGACGAGAAAAAACATATTACGTCCTGAGGGTTAAATTGAATTACTTAATTCAATGGCCGGGTTTTGCTGCATAATACAGTTGTCGATTCAATGCACGTATTAGTACTTCCAACGGTTCTCTAGGCGAATTCTGCATAAGCAATAGTTAATACCGCGTGTGATCAGCCGACGATTGCGCTTTTCTGTTTGTGCTCGCATTACGTTACGTACACTAATAGCTCGCGCGCGATTTTGTAGTCGAGTGCGTCAGCGTTTCGCAAATCGTGCCACGTCGAGCACCGATAGAACGCGAGACAATATCAGCGAAAAGCTCTCCGCAATAAGTGAGAAAGTGTGTTCGCGGGATATCAAATACGCGTGTTTCCGCTGCGGGACCGCTCAATGCGAGAAACGACCGATGGCACGTTTCTTTTGTCTTTTTAATGCGCTTTGTCGCCGATGCATGTTCCGCGATATCAATCGCATAAATAATGCAGCTTGCACTCTCGATACGAGAGCGCTCCTTGTAGGACCGAGACTTTTCCCCATTTTCTAAAAGCACAAGACAAGGCCGAAGTATTAGCTTTCCAACAGAGTAAACAGTATTTCGTCTTTTCCGAATTTATTTCGCGCTTGATATTTTTACATTATTGTAAAATCAGTGGTACGTGACGCTTCGAAAATAACTTGAATATCGATCATTCTTGTTATTTGCATTTTTATTTTTAAAAAGTAAGAAAGAGAGAAAGTCTATACTTTATATTTTCATTGCAAGCATTTCTTGTGTGAGATAACTATTACTATTATTTTTATAAAAATAAAAATTTTTTATTTACTAATTGAATTATTGCACAACAATTTCTATTAGTCACATTTATGGATACAAATATTATTTAAAATTTTGAGGTTATTGAACTTTATTACTTATGTCCGTAAATAATTGACATGATACGTTTTCGGTTAAATGAAGTAAATTGAAATAATTCTTTATTTCTGTCAAAGAGCAGAATTTATAATAAAAAATCAATTGTGGCTGTAATTGCACTTTATCTAATACTTCTGTTTAAGTACATGAGATTTAAATAATTTAATTATCACAAGCTATCATGTATAAATATTGATGAAGCAGGCGTGTAAGTTTGTCGATATTTTAATTCGCACATTCAATGCTTTTATTCAGTTGATAATCGACAAAACCGGCCCTTCTCCGTGTTTGCAGCGTAATTACAGACAATGTTGTTTCATGTCAGATGTCGGTTGCCACTCACAATTTAATTTATGAAACATGACGCGGGCATTCAGGTTGACCTGTGCATCTGCCGCTCCGAACTATAAATAATTTTCGCGAATACATGTAAACGTTCTGCTTTCGACGCATCGTCAAAATTTTTGCGTGCTAATTATGCCCAATTATTATTACTTTTTTACCGTTACGCAAACAATGTATCGTATCGTTATTTATAATGCTGGTAAAGTACGTATAAATTTAGTCACGTCGATTCCTGTTAATTTTCTGCTTTGTTCGCACTGATGTTACTGATGAATTATTAACTATCCATTAACCGGTTCAATCACTTCTATCAATTTCAATTGTTTTGGGAATAACTGGTTTATTGGATACGTGAGCCTTCTACACCATTCTCCTCCTGCCCTTTTCGCTACAAATACCTATATTTGTAAAGTGCCACACAATCAAATCAGATGTCATCTAAACAAATTGCAGCGCAAAAAATTAAACTCGAGAAATAAAAGCGATGGTTTTTAGTTTAGCTCGGATTCTGAGAGACGGAACGCAGCGCGTCTCGAATGCGACAGCATGTTTAATATGAATGAACAGTGAGGACAGCGGGAGATCCGTATAGGCTCTCCTCTCTTTATGCAGATGCGGGATATGAAGTTTTAATTAAGGGAATTTATGAGTCGCATCGCGACGTTTAACGGTGTCACGGAAGTTATCTCTCGTTTTCCCCGCGCGTTTTATTCCTCCTTTTCACTCTTCAGAGAGCCTCCCATTATGATCTCAGACGTTCATTCCATATGATCGCGGACGAACATCCTTTTTCGAGACTTACTGTCGAAGCATGAAATAATTCTCAAGGCGGATATTCATGCAGCGCGGATGCGTAAGATGCTTTCGTAATAAATATCAATATCTCATTAAAAATTAGGTACTAACTTTGTATTACAATACCGTATATACGCTAGATGTTCAATTTGAATTATACACACCAAAATTCTATGTCGCGCAACATTAGTTCCTAAAAGTTGATATTGCATGAATAAATCAATAAAAAAGCAACTTTTTCTCTTTTTTTATAGTTTCGTTTTCTCTTCTTTTCTCTCTCACTTTTTATAGTATTAATAAATTTATTGACTAGAAAGAGAAATTACCATGTGAAAGAAATAATTGGAGAGTTAATTTGATCGAACAATCTGATTATTTTATCTACAATAATCTCAATTTTCTCTTTTTAGTTTTCATGATATATTGCAACTCCAATTTCTCAGACTGTAAATTAATATTTCTTTAGGTCGCCAAGAGAAAAATTTGTATATTCTATATATAGAAAGATTCTATAGATACTTTTTATTTCCCAAAATTAAGTTTCACCGAAAGGGAAAGTTTAAAATAGAAGTTTTTTTGAATTCTATTAAGAAGTATCGAGAAAAGAGAAAGAGAGGTAAATTGAATTTAACTTATTTTCTTTATCGCTTGAAAGAACTTTGCAGTAAATATATTTTTATGAGAGATCTATTTACGAAAAGATCTATTTACGAGAAGAGATGTATTAAAAGGTATAATGTATCGTTTATTTGCCAGTTCAAATTTCTTTTTGCTGCAAATTGGTATAATTTTGAAAGGCAATATATACAAACGACGGAACTTCGCTGACTTAGTTTGCCGTATTTCCATTTTCGTTTTAGCGAAATGCGTTTTTCAACGGACAGTCATGTGGCATGATGCTCTGACAGGCTGCGGGGATATATATTCTGCAAGCTTGTCAGGCGTAAGAGCGTGGGTCTTCGAGTGAATGTCTACGAGGCATAACAAGGATACGGACTAGAAGGAAAGTGGGCGTGAAGCAGACTTTGATGTAGAGAGGGAGGATTTCGCGGTTGGCTTGGATATAGCAGGAATAATCACTGTTCTCTCATGTGGCATCTTTGAGCTAGAACTTATACACCTAAATATCACTTTACTTTACGTTTATTTTACTGCGTGAATATTTTTAAACTATAAACTTTATATTTATGTTTGTTAAATATATTTAGCATTTTAAGTTTTTATATTCAATATCTATGAATAATTTCCTATACATAGGACCTTACGGTACTCTTAATGTTACGCACACGCTTCATTTTTTATTATATTACTTAAAAAATGAATAAGCGATTTTATCATTTTATTTTATCTTTTAAAAGAGTAGCAGGTTGCTGCTGTTTTACCTGCAGATATCGTTGCAATTAGAAATATACGTTGGATATAAAATTGAAATTTTCTAATTAAACAGAGCTATACACTTATAATTTTACATTTGAATTAAAATTTTATCCAACAAAAACGAAGCAATTTGTAGATGCCCTCCACCACTCACCGCTAAATTTAACTGACGATCTTCTTTTCTTTGAATATTTTGTAATTATTTATCATGTTTTATACAATTTATTTTATACCGGAAAGCAGTAGAAGAATTATAAATAGAAAATACAATAAAATATTATAGAAAATACGATACAGTCACAAAATATAATTTGAGATATACAATAATTTTTACCTTTAAAAACCATCGGATTGCATATAATAATACAAAAGTTGCACGGTTTACAAAACATAACTGTAACCGATATAAATGTATAACGATTAATTATATTTATTATTACAAATATTGAGCTGAAATTATAAAATTCACTAAGCTTTACGTAACGCGAAAAACTGCGAAAAAGTTATTAATAAATTTATCAATTTTTGTATCTCAATCATGGGAGAAAAATACTTTAAATATTGACATACCTTGCAAAATTTTCAAGAGAAATGTTCAACGCGCGAAAAGATAGGCAAAGTTTCGGTGCAAGTTAACAATGAAATATAATAAATCACAGTTTAGTTTCTAAAATTTATTCAAGCAAATGTAAAAATATTTAAGCAAATAATTCGAACGATGATACTCACGATCTCTGACTACGAGGCGAGTAATTTCTAATGTTTCCCGATACAAGTTAACCTTCCATAATTACTACTGTCCATCGCGATACTAAATATACTTTGATAGACATTAAACGAATTTCTGAATCTCTACATGACCTCAATAGTACATCGAACAAATCGAAGAATCGATCATGCATACGACATCTAATATCCGCTTTTCTACGGGCTTTAGGAGCCTTCAAAAATCGCGAAAAATGAACGCGTTATCGCCGCGTTCAGTGGAGGATAACTGATCCAACGATTTGACGAGATCAAGGTCTCTCCGCCTAGTGAGTAGTGGCACGACGGTTAATATCCAACACAAAGAGGAAGAATCTTCAAAGTGGAGAACAAGCTTAATGTGCCTGTTGTTTCGAACATCATGGAATCAATCTGAGAGAAAAAGTTAGCGATCCGTAAAACGTCAGAAACTCCACTGCAGGAGGGAACGAATTCTGAATCTTTCGCACTGTTTCCGCTAGCGGTCATTTTCGCGACAAGTTAACGACACCGTTGCATACCAAATCTTTGCATAATACAAATATTATGCAATTATGCTGAATATTTCCGCGTTAATTTAATCGACGTTCATCAGTATTCTTTATTGCACGAGATCAAAATACGCGCGCGAAGATATACCTACATCTGAATTAAACTCGCGCAATGCTCTGAAATGGATTTGGGAGATGGCGGAAGGAACAAAGAAAAGAATGCGGCTTTCATGAATTCACGGTATAAGGATGCAGAGTTTAATTCAGGGGACGAATAAATGTTTAAATTGCCATGCCGTCTTACAGCCACTGGTGTGTTTCGGTGTGCCGCCATTTGAGAAAAAAATATAGCACAATGCAGTCCTAACCGTTTTCGGCCACGCTGATTCAACATTTTGCGTGGAACGAAAACGATCGGGCGAGCGATTCATGTTTATTCGTTTTTAAATTTGAAACGGATTAATATGAAGGAAGGTGCGGAAAGACACAAGGAGATATACAAGGAGACACGGGGAGCTCGGGAAACTTTAGCGATTTTACCATGAAACTTGCTCCATAAAGATTCCGCTCGAAACTTTCTTATTGCCGTATAAAAACTCAGAACTGTCACCAAAGAAAGACGGGCTGGATGCAAGATGTAGTTAATATACACTCATCCGGCTTTTGATTTATAAGATGCAAACTCTAGTGACGGAGTGAATATGTGACACATGAGAACCCCGAAGTTTATTTCGTAAATGACAAAAGAATCGATTTTTACTGAAACCACCTATGTTAGCTTAAAAATAGGACACGAGTGACCGACTTGTCCACTTTGTGGTAGATCTATCTTTGTCGCGCATTACATTGCGCTTGCATAGTGGGAGGAAATAGAAACCTAGTAGTGGTATTCATCGATCACTTTAAATAGATTGATGCGGTATAATGAAAAGATGATAAATCAGAAATATTTTTGCAAAAGTAACGAACAAATGTATTATCGAAATCTCATTATAAGATTGATTAATCTGGATTAAAGTAGATCAGTTGTAATCTCTCTGTAAATAATGCAATACGGATGATTTTGTGGAGCGTCCTCGAGTGTGATCGAATTTTACAAACAAGTTCAGTTGGCTATAAATGAATAATCTGGAACGGAAACTGATCTAAGCTTGAGATTCCAGCGCAGATGGATTGTGTTGGAAAAACGAGCGCAGTTACGTCTTCTAGAAATCGATTGGCAGGCGAGGGGAATGAGAATTCCAGCTACGACTCCGGAATATAATGTAAGGAGAACCGCAGCGGTCTAGTAATGGGATGATTTAATCTGTGGTCGATGGTACGAGACGAGGAAACTGGTGTGACCAATGATATTGGATGGGGAATACTCGGCTTTCTATTCTCGAGCCGCCATATATCGACAGCATGATATTTGATATCCGTCGCCTTGTCGAGACGCGAATTAAGAGAATCCTGGCAGTTATTACGATCAATATCTTTTATTAAGAATTGCAATATAAATAATAATAAATACTGTTAAAATTGCTGAAAAATATCTGCACGTTACTTTCAATTATTTTTCATCGTTCAAACTTCATAGATTTTATAATATGATCAAGCGACGAAAATTTTCATTGATGTTGGAGGATTTATATTTAAAAAATATTCTCTCTGACTTTTAGGGCCAATTTCACCAACCACGGTTAACTTAACCGGCCGGTTATTCCATTGGAATTGACCAATCGCATTTGTTAATTTTGCTTAATGACAAATGCGATTGGTCAATTCCAATGGAATAACCGGCCGGTTAAGTTAACCGTGGTTGATGAAATTGGCCCTTAAAGTTTCATACCTAGTATGAAAAGAAAACGAGAAATTTGTATTATTAACTTACTATGCTTAAACAGATATTTTAACGGAATTACTGATGCGTTCTTCTCAGAATGATTTACATAGCATTGTGCTGTTATCTCTGTTTCATAAATCGTTTCTAAAATTAATACAACACGCTTATCGTTCTCTCTCCTGGAAAGAAAACTAAATTAAAGATGAAAAAAGGAATATTTATAGAGTTGTAGTTAAATCTGTCAGCGAAATTATCTTCTTTGCATGAATTTTCGCATATAATATAATACATTATAAAAAAATTAATTATATATATTCGCAAATTTTTTGTTGTGTAACATAGTTAAAATAAATACAATACAATAGCTAAAATAAATGGATTTACAATAGAAATAAAATTATTGAATTATGTATATATGTATAAGCCGATCAGGAATAGATCTAAAGATTTAATGTGTGTGTGTGTGAATGTGAAATAAAGGCCTCCTGTGTTTGATTAAGTAATAAAACTATCTGGATCATGCCATGGTCTCAAAGTTGGACTGGAAATAAAAATAATTCCATCAAAGATAAATACTATTTTCATAATTATTCAATTAAAATTCTATTTGAATCGAGCGAATTTGCCACTCGCTCTTTCACATCCTGTATTCGCAAGACCGGATGAATGAGGCATAAAAAGTGAATATTCCGATATTCGCGAAGCCCTGCAGATTAATCAAAGTCACTCAATATTTCTCGTTCTCGTTTCCGCGTTATGCGCGTGCTCGAGCGCTTAATTCCGCAGTCTGAGTATTTCGCGTAGTCCGACTCCTGTGGGCGCGAGCCCCCCGCATAACGAACGAACTCAACTTTGCGATATATATTCGGAAGTCGTGCCGGCAGTTTCAATTTGCTCACGGCGGGATAATTCACGCGCGAAATCGTGGTGGCCCATTTTTTATTGCGCGCGAACGAACTTGCGCGCGCCATTGTGCAAAGTCCGCCAAGGATTTGCAACTTTCAGGCGGCAAAAGCCGCGGTCTGACTTCCTTGAAATGTCTCGCACGTATATCCAGTCGCAAGTTCGTTCTTCGTGAGATCGACAAAAGCTCCCGGGGTGCATATACGTGTATGTGTATACTGCGTACGTGTTCGCAGGCAACAATGAATCACTCTTAAAACGTATTTTATTCGAAAAGACATTTCTAGCGAAATGGGCCAACTGTTAAAAACCTCTGACATGAATATAACATATAATTCTGACATATTGCACTGCATAGAATAAAATGAGGTTCTCCTTCACAGGCTGTCTCTGAGCATCCGCATTTTCTTTTAACGCTAGGTACCATCCAAAAAGTCAGAAAGAATATTTTAAGGTACAAACTATGCTTGCGCGCATAGCGACCAAAGAAAAAAAATTTTTTCTTCAATGATATAATTTTTTGCGAGATTAATGAATTGCATGTGTGTTAGAATAATTTTAAAAAATTATAAATTAAATATATTAACAGAACGTTTACTTATATTGAGATATATCTTATAATAATAAAAAAAAATAAATTAAATATATTAACAGAACGTTTATCTATATTGAGATGTATCTCATGATAATTGTATTTTTTCTAAAATTGCTATGATATTTCTAGTATTTGCGTTTTAATATCACGACTCTACAAAAGAGAAATTGCCATTTATCCGAACAAGCGATAACTTGTAGAGACTTAACAAGGCTTTTATCAATAAATATTTATCGGCGATGCCCGAACGATTGCCACGTTTTACAAAATAAAATTTCTTAGTAAACTACATCAACCATCTTTTTACGAAGACGCAGATTGTTATCGTCACTGTTACAGTTTACTCGCGCATAAAACGCTTGTCA
The DNA here is from genome assembly GCA_003063815.1 of Aphaenogaster rudis. NCBI lineage: Eukaryota > Metazoa > Arthropoda > Insecta > Hymenoptera > Formicidae > Aphaenogaster > Aphaenogaster rudis. The sequence continues at coordinate 385,552 of NJRL01000132.1, forward strand.
TTAGTTTGCTACAAGTTCGCAAAGTTACGCTGCCGTATTCCGCGGTAAGATCTTTTTTTTCTTTCGCAAAGTTGCGGCGACAGTCCTGTTTCTCAGAGTAGCTAACTTGGCACACAACAAACAATAACCATTATCTCTTTGCGAGAGATTATAAATTATTATCATTATCATTATTATTTTCTCTAATACGGCATAATACGGCTTGTCGGCGCGGAAAGTGCGCGCGAAGTTGCACGCTGTTGTATTTTTTTTTTCCGCGGGATGGTCGAGTTTCCGCGAGTGGGAAATTCAACAAACAATGTCGAGCAACTCTTTCCACGGTTGCCGCCGAGCCCTTAGCGGGTTTAAGGGTGGAGGCGAGTCATCCTTCCTGGCAGCGGTGGTATACTCGAAACGTTTGTACTCCTGTTAAGGCCGTGGAAAATCTTTCTCGACGGTGGTGTCGAGCGTAACGAGGGGCTCGACCCTCTCAACCCCCTTCGTCATCAGGAACAAAGACGTTCTCCAATGCTGGCGCTTTGTGTCAAGCACTGCGGCTTTTCCATGTAGCCTAAATAACCGCGACACGACGCGACGAAACTGACACCGATTGTACGTTTATATAATAGATCGCGAAAATTCAGTCGCAGCGAGATGACCACGGATTTTTTTTTTTTTTCGTTTCGTTGCGTGGCTCGTCGACGAACAGTCAAAAGCGTCGCGATTTATGGGTATTAACGAAAATCCAGCGTGCGGAACAAGCGAAAAGCAATTAAAAGCTCTCGAGTTAGGTGTTTCGAGCAAGGCTTGCAACCTAGGCATTAATTCCTCTCTCTCTCCTGAAGACGTCACAGTGATCGAGCCCACTCGAAAACTACTTCGACGCATCGCGCAGCTGACGGAGTTTAAATTTAATTAAGTTGACGAGTCATTATTCGACGATGCTCGACGATCGTTAATCCTACGTATCGAGATGCGGTGCCGGATACTCGAAGAATCTCGCGCACTCCAAGTTGCGCTTGCAATCCACAGTAGGACTGTAACCCACAAGCGCGCTCGAGAATCTACTGAATTTCCTGCCGTTGCTCGATTTTCGAAAATAACTTGCTTTAGAAGCGCAGCCGTGAACTGCTACCAATTGTGGCGAACCTAAAGCGTTGCGGCAACGTTGCAGCACGATTACAAACGAGTTCTTCTAATTATGAAACAATTGTGAAAATTGTTTCATCAGTGTAATGTTGTTTGCATAGAAATACGATATTGTTAAGAGAGATTCTGCAGATGCTTAAATCTCCTTGCATCTAAATAATCTACGAGAAAACTACATTGCGCGCGATGTATAACATAAAGATACGCAACAAAAGATTAAATGTTGATACATGCACATGTGCTAAGTAATATTTTTACATTTACAATCTTTTACAAAAATAAATTCTTAACAAAATTGAATTTTTCACGCGAAAAAGAAATGATGTGTCAACAGCATTAAGTCTAATTGGAAATAATTTTGTTAATTCAATAACATTATTAATGAAACAAATACGCGTAATTTTATTTTATTGAAATTGTTATTGAATTAACAAGATTATTTCCAATTAGACTTAATGCTGTTGATACAACATCTCTTTTTCTGTGCATATATACGGTTTTTGATATAGAAGAGTACTAATGAGACAGAGTTAAAAGGTTTGAGTTATTGTAATTGTAAGCAACCTCGTGCTTTAAATTGCGAAATTGTTCGAGGCCGTCGTTCGAGGCAGGGTCGTTACATTCAACCGCAGGAGCGTCGGGGATAACCGATCCTGCAGGATTCCCGGGATAACCGCCGGCTCTCCGGCTATGCCGATTAGTTTCGTGTTGACATAGCCGACCGCATCGATCGTTAAGCTCTAACGACCGTTCCCGATTACGATTTCTTTGCGATGTAAATGCCGTAGTTTTAACGAACGCGCTTTATTTTAATGAATGATTTGACATGACCATTGAAAAAGCTGATTTTTAAAAATATATATCTTATTTATCAGGATTGCCATCATTTACGAAAGAAAATGTATATAAAAATCACACATAAACATTATTTGAGCACTAAGATCCACTATGACCGTCATTTGGTCGCTTCTCGATTTAATTTGTGTTATACATATCGCGGTCTTGCTCTAATTATTGTTTGTTTACGAAAGAAATTTGAAAATAACTTATAGCAGTAACTTATTAACCCCCTCCCCCCACTTCACTGGTGGACCCGAAATCAACGTTTTGTGCCAAAACTGGTGAGAGCAAATAATTTCATTTTTTACATGGAAGCTTATCTATTAAGGGTTTTTTGGGTCGCTGATGACGAATCCAGGATCGAAATTTCAAAATTCATAATAGTGGATCTAATATGGCGGCTTGAAGTGGCTAACTTTGATATTCCATTGTGGATACGTATCAAACTCGGTGTGTGCATGTTTTTTCGGTCACTGATGACGAATTCAGAGTCGAAATTTCAAAATTCAAGCGGGGTATTCTTTTCGCTTTCGAGCTGTACAACTTCGGCTCACCGTCTCGAAAACCGTTCAAAGAAAGCATTTTCGGGAGCCATATTAACTGAACGATGACGAATTTGTAGTGAGCTCAGATTCCGATTCAGCGACCCAAAAAACTCTAGGATACCAAGTTTTATCCAGATCCATCGAAATTTATCGGAGTTATTCAATGTGCGCATATATGCGTCATTACCAGTTTTGGCACGAAACTTTTAGGCGCATATATGCGTCATTAACAGTGAACTGGTTAATAGGTACACAACGACAAGTTTCAAACGTGAGCATCTAGACATGATTCAACTGATCCATAAAAAAACTTGATGCGGAAACGGAAGACTTTAATGACCCGTCTGGTGTGCATAAATGAAACAGTAAATTCAAATAACAAAATGGTGTCACCAGCAGTTACTTTCAACACGGGACCGTCACGTTCACCTGACCCAAACGAGAATATCGCGATATGGGCACTTGCCGCACCATAAATCCGTTCTTCGCGTCCAACGTTCCGCCCCGGCGACACTCGGCAGCCCGCGTCGAATTTCACTGTTCATCGATTTTCTCTTTTCCGGATCGTGCACAAGAGGAGGAGAGAACGAGAGAGAGAGAGAGAGAGGGGGGGGGAAGAGAGAAAAAGAAAGATACGGATACAGGGGTAGGGATGCATGATGTAGTCGAGCGGCTTTGATGCGCGGTGAGTGTGAACGTGGCGATTAACCCCGTATCATCCCTCTTATCAAGCGCACCCCTATCCATCGCATCTTCCAGCCCGTCTCTTTCGCGCGACGGAAGCGGCGCGTTTGAGCTACCGACGAAGCGTGTTGAAAATCTTTCTGCCTATGTATATCTTTTTTTTCCTTTATTTCAATTCTATTCGCATTTCCCATTCTGCCTGTCATCCTTCCTTTCCCTGCCCGTATATGCAATGGAATTTTTAAATCTTTTTTTGTCGAAGCTTTCATCGTAACAAAGGATGTTTGAAATATCGGTCAAAAGCATCAAATTTTCTATTTTTTTAGACTGGTAGATATAAATGAAATACGTCTTTTTAAAAATTTTATTACGAGACATTTAACAAGATTTTTTTTTCTCCTTTGTGATGAGCAATATATTTTAGTTTTCCTACTTTAATTGGTTCATAAGATAAATAAAAACTCAACTCTTTTCTTCTTTCTAATTACACGATATACAGTCTGACTAAAACTTCTGTTTCGTTTAACATCATGTTAAACGATAACGTTAAAAGTTATCGAAATAGAGGAAAAACGGTATTTCTCTGCAGAAGAATTAAACGATACAGGTATAAATTTTCAAGTGAAATATTTAAAAAGAATTCTTTTAAAGAAATCGACAAATGGTAATAATAGCATTAGCAGATAGTTATTAAATCAGAAATAACAATAGCATGAACGTGACTACAGTAGCATTGTAATAATGAAATAAAACCTCTGACGGAAATATAAATGATAGAAGGCAACGGCAAGTATTGAGAATGAACATAATAATCAGGAGAACACAATGAAAGCCAGTAAAGCGTTTCCGCGAACAAAGCAGTCGATAGCATTCGCTTTATCTGACCTTTACCTTTGCCGCATATCCACCACTACCACCAACACCATTTTCAACCACCTCGCGCTCATCCATGCATGCAACCTCTCGCCTCCGCTGCTCCTCGTCCCTACCCGCTCCTTCTTTGTCTCCGCTCCAGGTTGGAAGGGTGGAGATTGGCTCGTTTTGGCTACATGGGTCCAAGTTAGAACCTGAGAATCGACCTACATTCGCTGGCAACCTTCAAACGAATGCAACGCACAGTGGTTCTTAGACGAATAAAATCTGAATTTATTGAAGTTTAGGAAATACATAAAAAATACAAAAATAAGAAATTGAATATAAAATAAATATCGTAAAATAGTTTCTGTCAAGTCGAGAGGGACATTTTGTGTTAGAAATTATTACATGTGAAATGGGCACTTATATGTGACAGAAAACGGAAAATTATATTTTTTGGAAATGCTATTTAAATACGCTGGAGTGCGAAGCTACTGCCACGTATAAAAATCAAGCCAATTTAAAATTGGTAGAAGGATGATAAAACACTATCGAATTTTTTTGTTTTGTGTAACTTTCCACGATACAAAATTTTATCAAGATATGCCAAATCCAAACGGTTTTTACAAAGAGAATAATAATTAAAATTGTAGTTTTCTTTGCCATTTCTGGCAGTTTGACATCCGTGTTCTGTTCGTGTGATATTTATAACGATTTAAATATTTAAAAAACTTTTAAACAATTTAAATAAATGGAAGCTAACAAAAAGTACGTGTCATTTTGATACAAAATCTGGATATTATTAATAAATTGATAATGAAAAGATTGCAAGTTTTTGCAATTCCTCCTAGGCACCACTGTGCGCGTTGCTTTCGTGTTCGAGCGCAAGCGGTCGCAAAAATACGCTTTATCGTTTTTCTGCCTAAATGTGCGCCACGGCCGCACGCGACCTAGGCGAAATGTTAAAGTACGCGGATGCATTTCCAGCGATAGTCGGCGGGCTGCGATTAATGCTTCGCGGAAGGGAGGCGTGACTCGTAGAGAAGTAGACCACGGCAACCCGAACTTCGAATAGGTAAAGGCCGCTTTTTAGTGGTTATTTTTAGCGATCCAAGAATGCAACATAAAAACACATGCAGGAACAAGTCGGGAAAGAATTTTTTGCTGTTTTGCCTACGTTCGTTTTGCCCCGACGTCACCGTATACCGGAGCACATTGTCACGGCAGCAAAACTATATCCGTGACGCTCACACCGTCAAGATTGTAATACACTATTTCGACGGATAATCGCGAAAAGCGAATTGCATCGGCGAACCACCGCGCAAATTATGCAGCAGGGACAACTTAACTAGCGCACGCTCGAAACGTAAACGTAACGTAAACGTGTGCACTTAGGTAATGTTATTACACGTATTTACATAATGCGTCGAGACGTGCCTCCTGTATGTTTAGTATAATGTATACCTGGCTGGAGCATTCCGGTGCTTCAATGGTGGACGGATTAAATCGCCGTGTGATAATTCGTGTGCGAACGAGTTCAACCCGCGTGCGAAAATGTTAACGAACATTTTAATTATACGGCTATGTTAAAAATTTTAAGCTGGAATATCGCTTCTATTTGTGTAAAACTCCTATCATTCTTTATGGATTAACTGCTGCAATAATTCACTCAGTAATTATAGTTAAAATAATACTTAACAATTTATATTGTAAACAAACATCCTTACATTTGTAAAAAAAATATATTCGTGCTTGCAGAATTTGATTTAAGTTTGACTGATTAAATCAAAAAGATTCGACGCCACTACCTACATTGAAAAAAAAATACACTAAATCCAAAAAATAATTTATTTAAATACTTGCAAAGAGATCAGTTATTTAAGTCAAGCAAATATATTTCAATTGATAAAAATAACAATTATATATTTAACGTAACAAAATGTTTTTTGAAATAAAGTAGATATTTAATTAACTTAAATAACTGATCTCTTTGCAAGTATTTAAATGAATTATTTTTTTGATTGAAATATATTTGCTGCTTGACTTAAATAACTGATCTCTTTGCAAGTATTTAAATAAATTATTTTTGGATTTAGTGTATTTTTTTTTCAGTGTACGTAATTTTCTATGAATACTTGAAGAAAAACTATTAATACATCGCTGTGTGGGAAGCATAAACGCATCATTTTGCAATTGATCCGGTATCTGCAGCGAATCGTGACCTTAACTATTTCGCGCGGGGAAGTGGGGAGCCCTGATGATTGCGGCAGTTTGGTGGAAAAGGGCAACGGCGGCGAAAAAATTGAATGCCTCCGCCGGAAAATGTTTTGCCGCGGCAACGCCATTTCCGCGCAACCGGCAGAGATAAGCAAGAAATGTTGTTAAGAAGAAGCGTAGTTCCTGATTTCGTGGCGCACCTCTTTCAGAAACACCGCCCGAATAGAATTGTTTCCAGGCTTGTGTATTTTCTCCTCTCTCTCTCCCTCTTTTTTTTTCACTTCGCTCGTTACATAACGAAGCTGCAGTTTCAAGGGAATGAGAGGAGCGGGGTTGAGGGGGACTGGGAATGGGACGGAAATAGTTTGCGTTATCGATCCAAGTGCGCTCGATGCGCGCGGATCTTAATGTAATTATTTTTAACTAAATGCGAGATTCGAAAAAACAGTACCGCGATAGTCGTGGATGCTGCAGCTGATAAGGTTGCATGAATAAATGCGTTTGCACGGCGGAGATACTTCGTGATTAATTTAAGCAATTCGTATCCGGTGCGAATCGATTTAAAGACAGTACACGTTCGCTACGCGTGCGCGCATATTTAGATTCCGCGAAACCACGCGACCCGCTCGTATCCGCGAAATGCACAAGTCGAAGGTAAATGTATGTTTCAACTCTTGCCCGCATAGAATAGATCACAGATACGTCTGACGTGTACTCATTGAAGAATATTACGTTCAATGGAAAAACTATAACGTGCAGAGCAGCGGCGAAGTAATATATTAAAAATAGATCGAAGCGCGAGATAAAATGCCATGTAACGCACATATATGGCATCCTTTATATAAAATGGGAGAGGCTTCTTTTATATTTATAATATATATAAAGCATATTTTCCCGCGGAGTTCTTACATAATTTATTTAGTACATGTATATTTGAGTTTCAATATTATTTTGTGTATACTATGATTTTCACGTGTTGTCGATAAGTGAATTTCTTTTTATATGTTTTAAATATATTATTTAATTATTTAATTATATATACAGAGGGTGTTTTTTTTTTCAGAATTGCACGGCACCATATCTTACTAATAAACAAGTTTGGGACATATGTTTATATAAACTTTTTTGTTCATTTTGATCTAGAAAATATTTCCCTAAAATAGTGCCGTGCAATTCTGAAACATCCTGTATATATATATATATATATATATGGTTTTTTATTTATATCCCCAAAAAACTAGGATGACCTAATCTATACCGTTAGTCATTGGAAAATTCGGGTATTTCGGGGTTACCAATCCTGTATTCACGAATGTAAATCTCTAGAGACAGGGTGCCCTAGAATCGCCGGATATCTTTGTAACTAAGCTTAAAATTAAGATGTTATAATAAGATCTACTTAAAGTTAACTGAAGGTTATAATTTTGTCACTTCTTGCTCCTAGAATCTATTGTAGTTTGCTAGAAACTTCTTACTTTAAATTCTCAATTATTTGAAAACTAAAGATATTTCGACATTCTTATTTTAGGAAATATTTGAATATAAAAATACATAGTGCAGCTCGTCAAACAATAAATATTTTTTACACATCTAATTTATTACATTTATATATTCTGAACTACACTTCTTATTCGTTTTTTATTTATTCTCAACAATCTGATTTCTATATTTTTCTAAAATGAATAATTTAATTGCAAGTAATATGCCTTAAGTTATCTACTAGATATTAGATACACGCGATATTATAATAATGTTTTATTGCTAAAAACCTGCTCGAAGCTTCGTTCTATATATGGTATTAATATTCTTTTTATCTATTAAAGTAAATATAATTATCATGTAGATAAACCGCAGATATTATCAGAAGTCCCTTGAAATGTTGTAAAAATATCCTGACATAATCGTACAAATCTATTTACCATAGTGTTGCAAGGTATAAGTGCAATAACGCTATAAAATATAACGAGGTTATTAGAACGACGTGCGGAATTGCTCGCTAAAAATTCGCTTAGGAGGGAATAATGACTCTTTCGTCGCCACGTCCTTCATCGAAGTGGATCATTATCTTCGCCCAAAGGACTTGTTTTATTTGCACGTGCTATAGGGATTCCGCGATCGATGTAACGGACATTTCAGGTTGTTAAAGGTCAGCGGTAAAGGTAAAAGCGTATACGTAGGTAACAATGCAGTATACCTGAGATAATCGACTAGCCGTTGCTCGCGGCCCCCGTGGCATTTCCGTTTATGAATTACGAATACCCGCATAAAATGTCCCATCGCACGCGTGAACTGCGAATTTATTACGCGGCCCGTTACAACGAACGAATATCGATAGCCGGATTAATCCGTCTATTGCTCTCTTTGTGCTATTTATTGTTGCGTATTGCATCGGATCTCGATAGGTAAACAAAAATGACAGTACACTGTCGAGCATATTCCAAGCGAAACTGTGATAGCGCAGGTGTATTGATGACTGCAACGCCAGCTTCCTGTTTCGAGAATTGCCTCATATTGTGAAAATCCATCTTGATTTATATAAATGTTACAATTCATGTTCTGTAAACGGGACGATTTTAGATAATGGCAACTAGTATATATCTATTTATATATAGATATATATTTATAGAGAGAGAAAAGAGGAAAAAGCGAGAAAAACAAAAATACTATCATTTTGTCTCCATTGTACTCATAATCTCATATCATTCAAAATTTGTCTCGCACAAATTTCCACTTCATTAAAGCAGAATTAGAGTTGTGGAAACTTCTACATCACTGTTGCTGTCCGCAAGCCTCTTTATGTGACGATTTAATTACCTGTTCGATATCTAAGCTCGATTCGTGGATGGCTTCTGCAATTTCTCGTCGAGCTCTCACCGCTAGACGTGCAACGAGATATCGTTTCCTTCCGCCGTCTCGTTCTCGGCGCGTACCCGTAATGCCTTTTCCCACACTGACGTTCGTGACTGGAAAACCGCGCGGCCGGGCTGGAAAACCTTGGCTGGAAACCTTTGACGTCAAGGAAATGTCCACCCACTCGTGCCCCTGCACAGTTTCCTCCTCCTTGCCGCGATGTCCTTCTCTTCCGTGGCATGCGAGCTAGGAATGCTTTATGAGACGGAGAATTTCGTTTCCCACGTTGCAGTATGTTATAGATTTTTTTGTACCGTGAGATAGAATTAAAGTGAGCGAGGCGATAGTGTTCGCGCTTCCAACGAGTCAAGAGTTTCTTTACGCGTTTAGAAATGTAATGTGACCATGTCTTCCTTCTAGTCAGCTCCTTCAATTTTTAATTTACCTCACGGTGACTTTAAACCAACACACATCATCAACAAAATAATTGCACTCTTCTATCTTTTCTTTTTTTATTTCTTCTTCTTATGCATATCCATTAAATATGGATGTTTGCGATCATCACACATGCTCCATCCCAAGGAGAACAGAAACGTCAAAATAATGTCAATTTGACGTCATATTGACCAAATTTATGTCATTTTTTGGTCATGATTGAAATCTCGATCTCAGATGACTTAAAAATGACTTTATATTGACTCCTTTTTTATTATGTCTTTTTGATTTTTAAATCGAGATTTTAATCATGACTAAAAAATGATATAATTTGGTGAATATGATGTCAAATTAACATTATTTTGACTTTTCTGTTCTCCTTCGGATGGTGACTGTCTTGGCAAAGGTACTCTCAGTGGTTTGTCATTGCCATCCGAGAGATGGTGATCAATTAAAAATATAATATGTTTTGTGTGTGGGTGGATTTGAACCTTTGGCACAGAAAGCAGATGCGCAACTCTTACGCCACGATCACCACATTTTTTTATTTACGCAGACGATAATTGGCGAAAAGAACACCGAGTCGTTCTTCTAAAATTTTTCACTTTTAATAAATTTAAACAAGAACATTTATCGCAGTTAGATTCGGTGCAAACGTTCCTGGCACGTAGAAAAATTTTTCGCAGCGATGAGATATTTTCGAAAGCGACCAATGGCTCAGAGTTGACAAGAACGTAATTTGAAGGGGTCAGAAATGTGCTTTGGCTGGCTATTGTTGAATCTACCGTAGTACATTCATCACGGGAATTACTCGGGGCGAAGGCTCCACTCTATGGACGATTTTTCAAAGGAGACGCTGGACATTTCTACGTACTCACCTGCTGGTAACTGTATGTCGTACGACGACCGACGCGTCGGAACAGTCTAGCGGACGAAGCTTCATGGTCTGGAAATCTTTCTGGAACAACTCCGAAGCTTGCACGATGTCGAAAGACATTTCACTGACGTTGCAACGCATCGTGAAATTGCGCGCGTCGATCGATCTAGATGATTTATTAAATGCAACGCATCGTCGACCAATACATGTGCCGTGCGGCGTAGTTAAGCTGAAATTTCCATCACATTAAAAGCATAACCGTATATAGTAATCAAAACTGGGAATTTAATCCGTCCTCGACCCGCGTGTTTTTCGAGTTAATCGAATTGAAGACCCGACGGCACAGAATTAAATTTCACGTATTTGATTAAAACGAGAACGAGCGTAATATTGCGATTAATCGGCATGTTTTTGCCTTGAATACCTGCGCATTGACATTAAATAAAAGAATATCGAATATTTACAATAAAACAATATTCATGCTATTTTCGTTGCAGATATAATGCATAAAGTATAATTTACACGGGAAAAAAGTAGCTAAAAACTGCGTGTGGTAGCTAATTTCAGTTGTTATATATATACAGCTAACATCTTAGCTGTGACACCTATTTTATTGCTGTCGGTGCAAAACGGTTTGCTGTAGTTTAGAAATTTATAGTCACGACAACAAACAAAGTTTAGCAAATCATGATTAGCTATGGTAGCGAAAAATTTTTTTTCCGTGTAACAGAACCGTATATCTCGTGCATTTTAACTATTTTTTTATCGTTTACGATCAATACACAATCATGATAAGTTATATAAGACAAGATATTTCTCCTATTTTCTTTCTCTCTTTGGAATTGAAAAATAATCATAATTTTTGATAAGTATTTTCTGTTTTGTATAAAATCTTTTGAATCATTAAACTAATGTGATATCGAATAATTACGGAATTCTACGATCACACGAATTCGCGATTTAGATTGTTTCTGGGTAGCCAGTACTCGGCGTTTCCTATCGCCCCGCTTTATTAAGAATCGATATCATCCATTATATTTCGATTCCTGCTAGTTGGAAGGGCACGATACATCTTTCGCACCCGTATCCACGCTAAGATGGACGCGGTAGTTACCCGCAACGTCGGTGCGCCTGCAATGTTGGCCTCGATTAATCTTTGCGTTTGACGTATCGGCGCGTTATGTGGCATTATCGGAGAAATCGTAGACACACGAGAAAGTGCACGTATCAACAAAAGAAAAATTGGTCTATGACATTTGCGCCAATTTTTTTCTCGCTGATCCAAATGAAAGATATCTCCTCGTTATTTATCAAACTCGAAACTTGCAAATAATCGCATCGCGATCGGTTCGTCGTAGTCTCTTCATGTCGTTGCACGGAATTCGTAATTGCCGCCCCGTTCTTTTCTGTAAGGACGCTTCGCGCGTTCAGAATTGCGAGAATCTTTGTGCTTTTAGTGCACAAAGTAGAAGTTCGCTAAGTCGTGGCGCTCTGGGTCATACTCGGCGAATTCGGAAATAATGGTCGCGAAATTCCACGCCGCATTCCCAGAAACTTCCCGGCGACCCTTAGCCTCCATACGCGCGGTCTCCTCGGTTTCTATACTTCACGAAATCCCGACAATACATCAAATCGTTAACGGCCGGTTATTAAAGTCCGTGCTCCACTTTTGTCGCATTTAGCTGCCTGGTAGTTATTGTTTCTTCGAAATCGCGATATTGATCCAATTTGTCAGTCGCTAGGTATAACGGGCATTTCACCCTAGTTGTCGGTGCAGTTGAAAGCTTCTAAAGGCAATGTCTTGCCATTTGTGTCTCTAAACTGATATGATGGCTTGAGAAAGCAAAAGTAACTTGCGATCTTTCAATGTTTCTAAGTGATCTTTCAATGTTTCTAAGTGATCTTTCAATGTTGTTCAATGATCTTTTATATAGAATGCCTCTAGGGAATCTACAGAGTCCTCCCAACTTTCTGTATGATTGCAGCCGTCTCAGTTTACTGGTCCAAATATCTCTCTTGGTATTTTTACTTGCTAATTCTGTGGCCCTCCTCATCTCTCTTCGTCAGGCGAGTCTCTGTATAGGTCACAAGTCCGACGACGGTTCTATAGATTCGGAGTTTCGGTCTTCTAGATAGTTGTAAGGGGACTTGAGTATGGGTCACAACGCGAAGTAGTTTCTGTTTCCGGCAGTTACTCGGACTTTGAATAACCATTATTGAATACGGCACTGTATATTATTGATAGCGGTAAAGTATCTAAGAAACCACGACAGCTTGCATTTGACGTAAATCGAAAAATTATTGAATTTTAAAAGCTAATTACATTTAAACGATAAACTCGTATTCTTGCTTTCAAGAATTATTTCTAAATCGTTTCGTATCTGTATTTCAGGAAAATAACAGGATGTTTACGAAGATGTTATGAGCTTTGTATAATTTCTATGTGATCTATATTTTTTTAGAAATGTAGATTTAAGACGAGTTTAAGAATAGATTCTTTATTTATTCTAGATATTACGAATATAATAATGTCATTAAATATATTGTGAGCTGTCATAATAGAAGCTATTTTTCTCGCGTATTTTAATGTCTCGGGCATTATACAAACATTTAATTCTTATTAATTTCTCGAGAAAAAGTTGGAGAGACTAGCATTCATCTTTTTACAGCCCGACTATCCATCGCCATTCAGTATGAACATTAAATTTTTCAGGGAAATTGCATAACGATCAAATGCAGCAATCGCCCTCGCGACCTTTTGGCAACCTTTAACCTTTCGGAGATCGAGAATTCGGTACGGAAATCCGGGATCAAACCTCATCGATAGGTCGAAATTAATCGGGGCACACCGTGGTTATTTTTTTCTATCTCTCCTCCACATCGAAGCGCATCAATGCCGCGAATTAATCTGACCGTAATCTGTGCACACCATCAATCGTCTCCGTGTTTACGTGTTTCAAATTTAGCGAACGTTGAAGGAATAGTAATTGTATTTATTATTAAATCGTTTATGTGCGATTCAATAAACAAAAATAATTTAAGTTTTGCTTCTGTATTAAATAACTTGATAATTATATGTCGAGATGAAAAAGTTTATTAAATTAAAATCCATATAATTATTAGCCGAAGAATAAGATCTTGTTTGTGATTAATTGCATCTGAAAAATGCCAGTTACGCAAATATTTTTTTTCTAATCAATCGCAGTTCAGAAACTATCTATATCTCGCGATATTTTTTTTCAAATAAAATTATTTCACATTTTGTCCAAGAATGTTTACGTGTATTAAAAGCGTTTGTTAACGAACATTCTCTAAAAAGAAAGAATCAACATTAGCTGTGCTTGCATTGTATTCATTTTATACCACTTGTGCAAATAAGAGAGCCAAGAGCTGTATTCGAAAATGAAATTGAATTTATCATATTAAGCTTTAAATATTATTAATAAAATAGTTAATTGAACGTATTCTTTTGTGATGTCATAAAGTTAGAAATGAGTCGTTAAACTTTTTATGAAGTAAACAAGATGCAGGATAAATACTAATGTTTTATTCGTTATTCGTTTCAGTGCATTTAATTTTAATGACATGCATTTAAATAATGCTCGTTGATATTTTTTGCATCCTCTTACAATTGTTAAAATAGCAGTTTAAATATTTTGTTGATTGTTTTCAAAATAAATTAAAAATTAATTTACGATGTTAATAATTTATGCACGAAGCAGTGCATATATCAACCAGCGCGCAGAACATGTGTACATCAGCAAATACAAATTTATATAGCGTATAACAGAACCTTAAACGATCTACTTCTACAGCAACTTTTATACGTGTGCTAACAAATTGTATTGTTAGCTATTTAAATAGCCGACATTAGAATCGATTTCGAATGCGGAAAACAAATCTCTGCAACAAGAGGACTCGATAAAGGGAGCTATTGGTTGAGAGAAAGGGATTAAGTAATTGGCCAGCGGCATTCGCAGTTTCGTACGAACAGGAGATACAAATTCGCAGTTGCGAAAAACGATCGAGAATCACGGATGTGCTATTGTTGGGATTTTGTAGAATAGCTCGCTTTGCAACTAACGTCAAAAGGGGATGGCTACGAGGGTTTCTAAGGCTATAAGGGTGAGAAAGCGATATTACCGGCCGTTGCACGTAGTGCTTGGGAAGGCATCGATCCCTTCCCTTCCCTCCTATCTCACTTTCTTGGAAAGTACAAACAGGAAAGCGAGTGGAAGATAAAAGATGACGCGTGGGAGGGTAAATAGGGTCGAGGAGAAAGGAAAGGGTCGAATGCATGGCTCTTGCGTACCTTTAACCCTAGGGTGCACGAGTTGAGTATTTTTCCCAAGTGTAATATTTAATACCATTTCTCTGAAAAAATAAAAAAGAGTTAAATAAAAAGTTAAAAAAATTGATATTAATTTTTTCATTTATTGTATTGTTATATCCAATAAAATAAATTCTCCCAGCCGTGGAAACGTATCGGTAAGAATTATATCATAGATTAAAAAATGCAAAAGATAATAAAACATGGTGTTTGTATGCACAAAAGATTGTGTATGTATATCCTCAGTATATTTTGTTTTTTTTTTTAAGGAACTTCTATCGCAGCGGTGAAGAAATGGCATTTGCTTATCAACCTTTGAATATGAAAGTGAACGAGCCTCGGGATAAAATGCACAGAGAAATATTCTTTAACTTGATATTTAACTTATCTAAAAGACATTTTTACTTAAAAGGCGTTTAATGCTACACTCTAATCGTTAACTGAAGCAATATAGGATCTGAAAATCCTTCAAGAAGAAAAATATTTTTGTTGAACCACTAGCACTCTGTTTATATTGAATAAATTTAGTTTTATTCTCTTTCAAAAATACAATTTCTATTAAACTGTAGACACTGTAATTAACTACTAATAATTTCAAAATTAATACGATGCAAATTACAATACGGATTATTGTGAATGATAAACCCGTCAAACTATCACGATATTAGGACAATCCGTCAGCGATATAAACGGTTCTCAATCTTGACGTTAATCAATTTTTTATAACATTTCCACGTCGTCTGGTCTGTCAATGTGTTTAAGTGTCAGGACGCAGAAAATTGTCAGGGGAAAAAGACGCGGCAACGTCGCGGTAACGGCTGCAGGGGTGGCCGAGACGCAGTAGGGGGTTGCTGCGAAGTGTAGGGGCGCCGATCAATATGGCGGCAGGGGAGGGTGTGGCAGGGGAAGGAGGGGAACTTTCGGAAGACAGGGTGGAACGGGAACCAGGTACGCGCGATTCTGTCGCGTTTCAGTGACCTTGAGCCTCTTCCTCCCCCCGAGAGAAGCTTTTTCCGTAAACTATCTCTTTCTACACACACACATTTGTCCAAAATCTTTGACCGGGATACTTTCCGGACAGGCGAGGGATTTAGAGGTATTAGAGAAAACGAACTGTATTTTTTATTAGGGTGATTTTTTAAATTAATTATTTCGCGATGGGGAATGGAAAGCATAGTGTTTCGATACAATGCCATAGCCGTTACGTTTGCTAACTTTGGCAGTTAGGAACTTCCGGTGCAGTCATGCCGCGGGAATTTCTGAGCAGCAGCTATATAGCATGTTCTAAAAGCGACATGATTCTGGTTTGAACGGGAAATATTAATATTGTAATACGTTAGTATTACTCCCCGTTATTATGATTTATCATTGTATACAGCACACGTGTTGTTTTATTCATCAGATGCTATGGCTACAAGCATTAAAATAGCAGAGATGCTTTTCTATCCGTTTTCGTTTTATCACCATACCATTATTTTTCTACGAATCAGTAATATTAATATTATTAGTAACATTAGGATTATTTCGCAAATAAAAATATTACATTTCTTTTCCTTAAAAGATTCTTTTCAAACATTTCTGTAAGATTGCAACCATATCTTTCGAAGCGCCTTGTATATTTCGCAGAGTGAACTCTAGCGCACCGGGATAAAACACGAGAGTATTGTATGTTTACTTTGTGCTGCAGCAACGGTGGTGGCCTGAAAAAATAATTTTGCAGCGAGACCGCCGTAAGTCGCGATAAAGCGTAACAGAATGAACTGTGTGCCGGAAGTGGAAACACGGCGGCGATGTACGCTCTACGCAACGATACCGAATTCCACCCTCCTCCTCATCAAGTCCTTATCTTTATCTCCGAAGCCAGACTCGTTTGCTCTGTTCCTGACGGCGCTTCCGTATTCTACCCGGGATGATAAGATATTTCAAAAATGTGAAGCAGCAAGTTTCGAATCTTTCTCAAAGATAAGATACTAATATTTCATATTTTATATTTCTTTTACATGATATATATATATATATATATACATATGTGTATGTGTGTGCAAATTAATTATATTATATTTTATATCATATTTTTGAAAATTTTAAAAATTGTTTTCTAACGTACGTAACAAATACTAAAATAAATATTTTAAAATTATTTAAAAATAACTTTGAAATATATATATTGTTCGAAAAAAGATAATATTTGTACTTGTGTCTGTTTGTATGCTTTCAGTACATTCATTTGTAATATATACATCTGTATTTTTTACAGTAATATTTTTGCACATTGATAAAATTTTGTGATTCTCTGTATGATATTATATTCACTTGGTTATAATTTTCTATAGTTATATTTTGCTTCTCGTTGCAGTTTTTAAATTTCCAAGGTTTATATTTTTTCGCGCTTTCATTATATTTTCACGTTCGCAAATTTTTCACTTGCAAGTTATGTTTATTCCGTTCTGTTTGCTATGTGCTCCGTTTGGTCCGTTTCGTTTCAAGAAACAAAGCGTATGTAAAGGAGATATTTGTTTTTGCAAATTTAAATATGGAAAGTCTGCTTTTTACTGTCGAACGCAATCCTCACGTTAAGGTAGAAAAGGATTTCGGCTGCGGAAATTTCGTCGAAATTCGCGGACACCGCACTGCCAAGTAGTGTGAGTCAATATTTTGTCGGGTCGTCGTTCCTCGTTTGTCGAAGCTATCGATTGGCTCGTCTTCTTTTGCCGTTAGCACTCCGCTGACATCCAGACTCGTCGATGTTCTCTCCCTTTTTCAAGAAAACGACGTTCCTTCGCCCATACGAGTTTACAGTCGTTCGATCGACCGTGAATATAGTTCTGGCTCTCGAGAACGAGAGTTTCGGGCTACGAAAATTGGAGAGATCGTATGTTATCGGCCTAAACGAGCGTCCTTTCCACTTGACACTTCGCGACGATGAACACTGTTATGTTCTGCGTTGTTGAAGTGTGTAAATCAGTAGTATACTTTGTTTGCTCTTACAAGATGGTCAAAAAATTGCTGCACTGATTTAATGATAGATTTAAAAACGAAGCAAGTTTATATGTAAGAAAAAAGAGAGAGATTATAAACGTATGGAGAAATTTATAAGTAAACTCAATGATCAATAAATATATTGACTTATGAAACGGTCGAAGAATTTACGGAGGTATAACATTCACAGAAATAAACCAAAAGAGATTCAGTTAACCTAGTTCTACAAATTAACGAAAAAGCAATGTATAAACAAGTATATTTAAAATCATACTTTCGCTCTAATTTTTTTATAAAAGATTCTATATATCTATTTCTTATTTTAATACAAATATAAAAGATTTCGTTATCTATCGAGTTTTGCGAATGCAGTGAGTATTATAATCTTAAATTCTTCGAGTCCCTTTATGATTATTCCGTAGAAAAACAAAAATAAAGTATGGATAAAATTCAATTCCAAAAGTGGCAATGTATCTAGTTGATGTTCATTTAACAATGTGAGAATTCTACATGCAATGTATATTTTATCGATGTATATTTCATCGATTACCATTTTCGACGTTATCTGATCGAACGGTATCGCACAGAATAAACGAACGAACGAATCATAATTCGTGGCCTTATTCCTCCAATTAGAAGCTATACGCGTGGCTGGATTATAGAAATGCGAGCACGATTTCAATTAGTAGAAACTTATCGATTGGAAGAATGTTGCCCTGTCGGAGAGGACGATAAATTCGTTAATTAAACTAACGAACGTCGAAATTCCGCGCAACGCATGAAGAAAAGACGACAAGGTTCAAGCTGTCGAATTAACGAAGCCATTCAGCGGACAAGAATATTCTTAATCGCGTCCTTGATCCCGAGCATAACGCATAATATAAACTGCCGTTCGTTTATTTTGTTAATCAATAATGTCTGATGCGGTTCATCTGCGCCTGTGCATAATTTTAGTAAGGAAGATATGTCACACCTACGCAGTGGTGTGGAATCTAGGTCGTGACTAATTATGCCTCAAGTATTCAGTAAGTGTTTGAGTAACAAGATAAAGCCTAATTTATTAATTAATTTTGAGTAAATTACTTTGACAAAAATTTAATTCAAGATTTACAATTAGACAAGAAGATTTAATTTCTGGGATGTTCAATAAGGAAGATAAATTAAATGATATTTAATTTTTCTCATATCTCAAACAATAATAAATCAAGTCCTCATCGTTAAAGAAATATCGATTGAGATGATAAATATCGCTTTGTTTTTTTAGCGTGTCTAATTTCATCGTGTCAACATTAGTCGTTTCTAAATATTACAGGATGAATTGCGGTTGTCTGTTCGGGACGAGACAGTCTGTATAGTCATGTATAAAACGTTGATGGCAATTTGCTGAGGGAATGTATGCCGCGGCTTAAGGGGTTAGATTTTGAAATTGTTGGCGGTGGTATGAGATTGCACGAAGGTAGAAAGATGATATTGAACGTGAAGCTGCTTGTCCGCGAGCTTACGCCTTACGGGGGTCAGGAGGGAAGCTCTCGTGACCGAAAAGAATCGCCGTTTCTACGGGCAAACGAGCTGCCATCATTTCCACGAGGTAGAATCTTGCATGGGGCGCGCCTAGATGGAAGAAGGTCAGGTGGAGGAAAGATGGAGATCCTCGGCGAAAGGCTGGAAGCTTTGCGATCGTGTTTGCTCGGACTTCTCGCGCATATTTCATATCCAGACTGCGTCTCCTACCCTTTTTACCTTTTCTTTCATGTTTCCGTGTCTTGTGCAGCGTTTGCCGTACGTAGAGCTTTTCTCTCGTTGTCTCGTTCGCTTATTTCGCCGACTCCGTAAAGCAATTCCATTGAGAATACATGACAGCCTTCTTGCACTGTTTACTATTAATTTTTCAAAAGCACTGTTATTGTTATACAAATTTAGACGATTATATATGTAATTATATGAAGAAGTATGCATTCATATATTGCCATTCGAAATATTGAAATATTTTTAGATAGAGATTTGGTAGAAAGATTTGGTAGTATTACGAATTTAAATTTTATTTCTTTAAAATGTATGGTTTAATAATAATGAAATTTCTACTATTTATTTAATATTAACATTTGCCAATTTCGCTGTTATTAACGGTTACCTAACAGTACAAATAGTATTAGATTGCGTTGACCCTAATATATTTTAATATCGCATTAGAGCAGCAATATGTATCTTCTACGGTTTGATGCAATTGACAATAATTATAACTGTTTCGAATAATGTACTATCCTACATTACTATTTAGCAGTCTATCGATTCAGATTGCTCTCACAATAACGTCCAATTAAACTATCGGTACAACCGAAATATTATCAATAGAACCGTATCAATTGCGCAATGAAACTTAAATAAATTAAACTTAAATAAATATAGAGAGTTAAAAGTAAATGCACGACTTATCTATTTGTTATATATTCTTTTAGACGAAATGCAAGATCTAAATTAGAAATGACCTCGCTATTATTTCCATGGCATTTCGAGTTCCCGGCAGTTATAAATTTTACGATTATTAACTTCTTGATGACCGTGCAACACGCGTTTGAATTATAGCACGGTTGTTGTAGTCGATTTTGCATTTTCCGTATGCAATGCCGCCGTAGTCGGCATTATGCAACACAACCGTATGTACGATTTCGGCTGAGACATTAGAGTAATTCGCCCGCTGCGGTTTGTGGACAACGAGGTGTGCTCATGACGCTAATTATAACGAATGCCTTCGAGTGGGTCATGCTAACGCTGCGTTGCGAGGTGCGCACCGAATATTGTTCAGAAACGGTGCCAAGTCGTATGTTTTAGTGCGGTATATAGTCCACTAAATGCAAATTTTATATTACGCATTCTGTCGGACAGCATAATCGAGCGTGCTGAGAGGAAAATTTCGGTATTCGTTAATTAATAGGTCGGCGCGAAAGATTAATCGCTTTTCCATTAAGTTCCGTTTCAAATGAACCTGCTTGAGCTTTTTAAGGCAAATCGTAAAATATCCTTGTGAAAAAAATCGAATTGAATTGCATTGAATGATCCTGATTAATAAAAGTTACTTTGAAACTGAGTGATTTCGTCTTTAACTTTATTTGAAAAATGCAACAAATCTTTGCGCCAACTTGATAAAATCTGCGAGTTCACAAGTAAGCTATAAAGCAAAGGGAATAAGGTTAAGAAACAGATACTCTCTCGGTACTTTTGTCGATCGTGAGAACGACTATCTTCCGAGCCTGCAGTTGCGAAGATAACAGATCGAGAAGCGGAATTTATGACGGCGAGCGGATCGCGAGCCAAGGATGCATCGCATTCATACCATCGTATGGCAATGCAAGTGACCGTTGCTACTGCAGCTCTAGTTTGGGATATCTTGTTCAAATGCGCGAGGCTGCCTGCCACTGACAGGCAGTAATGCTGCGTGGCGACATGTTCCAAGCTGTTTTGCGAACAACAAACGCTGTATCGCCAATTAAAACTAAACATTGCATTTTGAGTTACATAAAGCTCTACAGAGAGGTTGGATGGGATTTAAACATTGTCATCTCGTGAAAATTGCTTGTATACCCTATTTTTTAATAAATAAATTAATTTGAAATTTTCTAATACTGTCAACGCGCGATGAACAGTTTGAAAGGGATGGTGTATGATAATTTTGGCTGCATTTTATTGTATTTACATTTTATATTATATATTTGCATTTTATATATTTATTGTTATGCATCTTTTAAAGATACACATCAGATTAAATTAATAGATAACATTTCTGTCCGCAAATATGCTACGAATTTGATTTATTGGGCATATAATCCATCAATCTGTCTATCTCTTTCCCTCTCTCTCTCTCTCTCTCTCTCTTTGTCTAAAAGACTTAAGACCATCCCTCTGATTATGTTTTTACTCTGAAGTCGGCTTCTTTCAACCCGGAAATTACTTTCATCCCGCCCTCTTCCTGTCCCACCCTCCGAGCTCACCCGCTCCCTGTCGGTCCTTTTTCCTTCTTTTTGTCCGTTTTATCGCAGATTTCCCGGAAGGTAATACCGTTTTATGCCTCTTACGACCCTCGTTGAACGACTATCCGGCTACAGATAATCGAGTACTTCGACTGCCAGGCAAATAAGTCGGTAGAAGGGGAATCTTTGAAGGTATGACAGTCTCTACGTTGTATCCAGATTTGCGTATATTGAAGTTTTCACAAAGCGTGTTTGCTTGCGATATGCTATGCGAATCGATAAACTAACGTATTGAAATCGGAATGTGATAAAATCTTGCTACAAATTCAATCATAATGTTAATCGAAAACGTATAAAGCTGCTTTATATTCAAAGAAAGATGTAAAACTCCGAAATCCAATAATCTCGATGACAGAATATGAAAATTAGACAACTACAAACTTCAAAAGTTCAATCAGCTTTAGAGCTTTACGGGCGCCAAGACATCGAAGTCTTTAAGATATCGAAGATATAAAATCTTTTGTCAGTATACTTTGTTTTATGAAAAGAGGCGACCAAGTCTCACGCATAAAGAATGTAATAAATATATAAATATTATAATGTAATAAAATCAAATATTACATTATTCATTTATTTCCTCCCATTTTATTATTAATATATTCATTTCTTTTAATGCCGTATAAATTGTTGAATGCCATCTGGCTAATTATTTATTGAAAATACTTTAATCGTAGTAAATTTCTCTCATTTTTCAATCACCCCCGTTATCGGCGTTTTGCAACAATATCCCAACAATACCCTCAATTTTACACATAACATTTAGCTGGATCATTACAAAAAATCGGATTAGGGTGACTCGCGTTCAGAATAGCTCTCGTTACACCGAAATATTATTATACTCCCCTCGTTTCCGCTCCAATTGCCGGCACTTTTCGCGCTTCGATTTTCACGCATGCCGCGCTTCGATTTCGAAGGTAAACCGACGGCGCACACCCCGTTCCTTCCCCATCCCAATCTTCTTTTATTCGCCAGCGGGCGGAATCGAAGATATATGTATGTATTCCGCCTGGCTTCATACCGGCGGCCTTCCAATATTCCCGCAATATCGTGACACCGCGAATTGTTGCCCCGCTTCCTTATTTTCCTCATGCAAATGCGTACATGCGGGATCATCATGCACGCACCGTTCCTTGTGATTTTACGGGATATCGTCCGGTTGATCCGATGACATGCAAAGCCGACAGCTATGCGCAATATGACATTTCGCTCTTTTTCCCCCCTTTTATCTTTTCTTTTCTAATCTTTGTGGCAGATTACAATTCTTTATGTGAGCGTTATATTGCAATATTAATGTTGTAACATTCATCATTGATATCGATGCATATGTGATGTTGGATATCAAAATTAGTAACGTTCATTTACAATAGCCAAAATACTATTTACAACTAGTGTAAATAGTATTTTTACAGTCTATTCACGTGGCCCAGACTGGAATATTTTTTTTGGTAATCATTGCCTATCATAATTCACGCTGCTTTTACTTTCCTCGTACTTTCTCTCTTTTTTTCAAATAACATGATACATCATTAAAATATAGTTATAACATGATCGATGATGTAAAATTATATTTAGTTATTATTTCTCATACACAACAGTATTATTTACATAAGCTATATCATGCACGATTTTGTTTCAAATATTGAATATCATTACTGTTATATCAACATATTAATATTATGTATCACGTATGAATATGATATGTAATGGAATATTATTATATAGGCTTATAAAACATTTGCCTGAGGCTTTGAAACCAGCTCTGGGGGATTAGTTTTAATTCATATTCTTTTCATATTGATACTTTTTTTTATTGTAAAAGGTTTTGTTAACTATTATTAAAAATAATAATATTTCGCGCTCTTTAAGTATGGTACTCGCCGTACCGAAATAGAGCAGTGTAACTTAGCTAATTTAAAAGTTTTAAGTGTATTAAAGTACAAAAAGCGATAATTATAATAAATATAAAATAATAATAAAAATATGTAGAAATAATATCCACTATTATAAACATACGTACAATGTAATTATGATAAAGTATTTTAAGATAAATCTGGTAAAGAAATATGCTGCTCCATTTTATTTTGATGCGAGGGAAAGAATGTAATTTATTCCGCTTTAAAGAGATCATTGCTACTTTGAAAATAAGCTCTGATAGAATTATTTAGAATTTCGTTCGCTTTAAAATGAAAGTATCGGGGTTGTTTGCGAGAAAAAGAGAAAAACATAGCGAAAGAGGGAGAGAGAGAGAGAAAGAGAGCGTAAAGATAAACTCAATAAATGCTGCAGGCACGTAACGGATCCGTTGTACGCACGACTGTTGTGGCGGCTGAATCTTCATTACTTCCGATCTCAGGCACGTTTCCACGATTCCTCCCAAGACGGATCCGGAAGAAACAATAAGCCCGGCGTCACAACGAAGAAATCCACGAGATTGCCGCGTATATACAAAGAGTGTGGATGCGATGCAGCCTCCACAGCGTAGCCTCTTAGCGCCACGATCTTTATTATTTCGACGTAGAAATTGCTCGCGGTGAATTCGTGCGAGCATCACTTTTGAAGGTGATCAAAGCTCGGAGCTGTTTTGAGATTACACAAGAACGCTCTGCTCTGATATCGCGATATTTGTTACGATGGGAGCAAAGACCGATTGACAATCGAGGGGTTGCGAGTTGTATAAAGCGGCAAAGAAAAATGTAAAGCTTTCTGAGAAATGAATCCTGAATTTTAGTTTGGGTGATATCAAAGAGCACATGTGATTGGTGAAGCGCCATCCGTTGTTTTTTTTACGACATTAGACGTCATTTTGACGTCAAAATGACGACAAATAACATCGGCTTGCTACCTGGAAAATATCAATATATTCTCTGCTGCTAATAATTTTGTTGGTTTCATCGAAAAATTCGAGTGACAATAAGTTTATGTAATTTGATATTTCGATGCCAGAAGCAAAGCGTGGGACTGTAACGATCAGCGAGAAAATGACTTCGGGTGTTCTTGTTACGCCGTAAATCTCGGTCTTGTCGCCACGGTGATCAGCGTCGAAAGCTACGAACACGGATATATATTAATTTGACAAGAACCACAGCCTCTCTCTTTCTCTCTCTATCTCACTCCGCTGTAATTCGTTACGCGCCACGCTAAAGACATCATATTTCCGCGAGGAGCTTCATAATCGCATCTCCTCCCACCTGTTCGTCTCTAACTCCAGCTTCTCCCGCGTAATTGAGTCACTGTCAATTATATCGCCATTTAATTGGGCCAATTTCTCGAACGAGGGGGAAATTTCGGGCGCGACGCGAATTTTCGATCTCTCCCGCTCAGACGATTCACGGGACAGCCACTAGTGTAAGATAAACGAGCGAGAGAAGCAGCCCACCTAAGCAGGATCCTGTCTGCGGATCGCGATAACGACCCCATTCTCGTTATTCGTCGCTCCTTATTATATCCCTAGCACGCCATATGTCACTGTCGGATCAATTTCTGTATGTGCTCGTCGCGCATACGCGAGACGTTCGCTGGAGAGAGAAGACACGAATAATTCCTTGCACGAACGTGACGCGGACGAACGTAAAAAATGTTAAATGTTTAATTCAATCCCGTGCGCACGAGACTGCATTTCTGACACATTGCATAACGCAAAAGTTGAATGACATATGAGTACTGTATATCAACGAACGCGAAACGTGTGCCCCGCAGCGTATGCCCCGGAAAAATGAAGTTTTTGCTTTGGTAATTTGGCGAAAATATGCATACGAGTGACATTATTAGAGAATTAAATTCTTCCGCGTAATTTAGTCTTTCGCTCTCAACGCTAAGTAGCTCATTACTTTCGTAATTACTTCGAGAATATTCTCAATTTAGCGTTTCTCAAGGCCTATCATTTAAAATCGGGAATGTTAGAAAAAGAGAAACAACTAGCCGGAAGTTGCAGTAGGAGAAACTAAAAATTTTTCTCCAGCATCATATTTACATGAGAAATTTTGTAAAACAGAACATCGTTTAATATTATTATAAAACATTACCAAATAGAAATGATAAGTATTTAAGAGCGGGAGGGAAATAATATTGCGATAAATGTAAAATAAAAAATGTAAATGGAATTTAATAAATAAAATAAATTTTGGGATCTCGCATCAGATTGGTTAAATTGATTAAGCTTAAAATATTTTTATAAAATTATATTGAAACATTATACTGCAAATATGTTGCTGTAGAAAAAGCAGGGTATTATATTCATTTTATACAAATATAAATTCATGTTTTACTGTGAAAACATGTATTAAATCTTCCTAAATCTTTTCAAATATAAAAATTTCAGGTTTTAATCAAAATAATAATAATATGACAAAGTAAAATATAAAACATTTGTATGTAAGGGAATAGAATATTTTTGTTTTCCCCTTTCCTGTTTGCGATAAATTGTTTAATCAATCGAAAATTGTTTATTCAAAATCAAAAGACAAGATTGTCTGCGGAAACGGACAATATGCATGGAACAGATGCACAGAGACGTAGGGTTACAAATGCGCGAGGAACTTCATTGTCGATGGTGCACTGCGGTCGGACGATCACGTTTCGCGGTCGTGCCGCGTGTTATGTGTGGCAATCTGGCATGTGCACATGCACCAAACTTCTACGCTCGGACACACTTTCCCCGCTTCCTTGTCCGCGTTTCGGGGAAAACGTTCGTGTCACGCGAAAGTTCATAATAACCGCGGCGCGACGGTAATTTCATGTCCCGCAGTTACAACAAATTGTAAAAGTTCCGCGGAAGCTGTCGAATTTTTTCTCGCGATAGCCCTTCGCGCGAATTTTTCACATAATTTCATACACCTTGACGGTTAATTGTCGAGTAATTCATCAGCGAGAGTTGACGGTTTTAGACAATCACACACGCAAAGATTGAAATCGACTATAATTTCCCTTAGATTTAAACAGCATAAACCAGCGATGATGATCGCTTGTTCGTGACGTTTTTATCGTAATCTTCTATCACTCCTAAAATTTGAAATTACATGGATATATTTTCTGAATAAATTTTCAAAAGTTTCGATTTCGTTCGCTTGTACATATGCATCGCCGTGTGACGAAGATGCATGTTCAGAAAAGGCATACGCGCAAAGTCGTAAAGTTCTGACGATGCATACGGCTTAAGTAATCCATGGACGTACCGCATGCAGTCGCCGTTATAGCAGTCGTCAGATAAAATATGCAGCGGTCCAGATGCTATCGATCTATCTCTCCGTATGATATAGATTCTACAGTAGTACAGATGTGCATGTATGCACTCGTGCGGAACAGTGTGTCAATAAAATATCACATTGTGACTGGGGAACCTCGATATGCACCGAATTGATATAAATGGAGGGTTTTTCTCGAATATCAAGAAGCCAAATTTTTCATTTCGGATCCTTAGAATTGCACGAGAGGAATAATTTTAACTGTCATTTCAACTGCCAAACGTTTTCCATATTTTATTACATAAAACAGAGCGATTTTTTAAAGGCGCGGTTACCGTGACTAAAAACGAGCAGTTAACATTCATATATTTTTGTTCTATAATTTGGGAACAATAGCTTAGTTATCTATTCAAAAAGTTTCTCGGAATAAAAGCAAAAATCTCCGGTTTGTATCGACATATCCAGATAGTTAAAAACAATTCTCTGTACATTCGTCCATTTATGCCAGCATCATCGGTTGTATTGAATATCGAATGCTTGTTTCACGAATATACATCCAATTCACATTATTTCTCTGTTCACTGTTATATTATTGCATTTAATATAAAAATCGATGACACGAAACTGAATTTCAAATAATAATCATGTAATTACATCGGCTGCATCTATTGTATTAAAAATATAAAACATCAATCGTGTCTAATTCTGAATACGTTCTCTCTCTTTTTCTCTGTATGTGTATGAGAGAAAGAGAGAGAGACCGAGAGAAAGAAAGAGAGAATTGGAACGTATGATAATTAATAGTACAAATAAATGTCACAATTGTATTGTATGTCATGTGTCATACAGTTTTCATGCACAGTAGCTTGTATTTATAATATCAAATAAATACAATAATTATATAATTTTTACACTCAATTAATTAACTTAATATTATAAATTATTAATTTCTTTTATATTCCTTATTGTTTCAATGCCGGATAATTAATAAATTAAAGTAACGTGCAATTTACTCACGATTAAATGACAAACTGCGTTCTTAAGCATAAGATGTAGACTATCTTATGTGCTAAAATTGACTGCTACTGTTTAATGGATTGCGACAGAATCCGCGAGACAGCATTTTGTAATTACAGCGAAATTATCTAACTTCTAATCGCAGCGCGCAATTAAGCAACGCTAACGAGCTATGCCGACAATTGAGTCAGAGCACAATCTGCAAAAGTTTGAAAGAAAAGTGTCACTTATTCGCGACATCCGATAGACGACGCAAGAATAAACGAAAAGTGAACTGTAGTTGTTTATTGCTTTAGAGGGAGCATGCAAAGTCCATTTAAACTACGTTGTCGCGTCGCGACATTCGTTGACACTCAACGAGATTTAGGCGTCCAACCTGCTATTCCTTAATTATGTCAAACTTCGATAAACTTGATAAATATCGACAACAAAGTCCGCAAACAGAATTATCTCGGGAGAGAAGATCGCCTAGTAAAAATGGTCGAGTCTACATTGCGAATATTATCAAGAATTCTTCGTATGTTTTCGGTTGATTTATCTCTGCGCACATTTTTATCGTATATAAAACATATTTCTAAAATACAAACTATTATGGAATTTTTTCATTAACTTGAAGTTTAAATTTTTTACACAAACTTAATTAAAATGTTATATTTTTTGTAACTTTTTATGATCCCTTTTAAAAATAATTTTAAAAATATCTGATATCTCCTAGCGTATATCATTGAATATTATTCTTATCAGTCAAAATTAATAAATTTAAATTTTTATTCCACATACGATTCTAATTATCTAGATTTTAAATACAAGTATATACGATATTGAATGAATTAAATTAAACGCTACGGGGAAAATTTATTTTCATTTTTATCAACTTTAATAATATAATTATTAAACAACAAAGTCAATTTTCAACTTTCAGATTTCAATTAAGCAAATCTATAAAGAATCTATATCGATTTGTGATTCAGGAAACGCATATTTTCAGACAAAGAAACAGAGAATCGCTCCTTTCTTTCTTTTTTCTTTCATCGAGATTGGCTGGCGACAAAAATGCTTCGAGAGAAAGGATCCGAGCTGATAATTTCCCCGGCGACAGTGAGAAAGAACGCTCGTCGATTGTTCTTTATCGGGAAACACGGACTAGTGGTTACAACGCCGATGGTTCCTCATCCATCTTGACCGCGGCCGTGGGAGACAAAAATGACAGGAGGAAAGAGACGATAAAAGAAAGAATCGCGAAGAAGAAGCAAGCGGGAATAAGGGGCAAAAAGGACCGCGAAGGGAGCGTTGCTTGGTGCACCTGCGGAGAGAGAAAAGCAAGGAGCAAGGAAATGTCCGCAAATAATTACCAAGATCATCCATCAACGGATCTCCCACTTTCTTTTCTCTCTCCCTCTATCTCTCTTTCGCCTTCTTAATTTACGTCTTCTCTTTTTGTCGGTATTAGACATTTTCTCAAGGCGAGGAACCGCGATAGTCCCGGGAAAAGGACGACGGGGATGAGAATAACGGAGAGGAGTTGGGAATGACAAAACGGTGGAAGGAAATGCTTCCTTGTTAAGGTGTCGTTGTATACCGGTATCCTTGTTAAGTTGTGAAACTGATGTCGGATATTAATCACATTTGTAATTGAAACTGGAATAAAATGCATAACAATATGTATTACCAGTCACCAACAAAAGAGAAGTTAGAAAGAGGATTATCAATGACAATAGGTCTGATTATTCTAACTACATTTTCTTGCGCTATTTACATTTAAAGTAAAGCACACGTATATTTAAACATTAAACGGAGAGAAGAAAAGAGAGAAAGAAAGTGAGAAACAATAACCAAAAGGTACAATTTAAATGAACAAATAGCAAATTTGAAATTATATTTTAAATTTTAACTAATTTCAACTAATAGTGAATTTTATGATCTTGTCCGTTTTGCGTACCATAATTTTACAATTTTTTGTATTCAAATTGAATGAATATTGAGAAATATATATTTAATTATAGTATTTGCCGCGCGTGCTTTTTAATTATATTATGTAGAATTTTATTGCAATTTATTATAAAAGACACTTTAACGAATAAAAAAATTATTACAATTCCACACATATGCATATAAACTATACATAATATTTTACTGAAGACAATATATTACAATCAAATTTTTGTCAGTAAATGATAAACACTTAAATAAAACTGCCCGATGAAGAGGTTGAGAAAAATTTAGAAAAGAAATAGAGGGGAAAGGTTTTTATATTAATACAGATAGATACATACATATCTATGTTGCACTGTACATATAAACGTTATACGTTTATCTGCACGAAACATATCGACCTCGGCGCGCACAACGAGAATCGAGCGAGAAGAGACAGGGGTGTATATGCTCACGCAAAAAGGAAAAAAAAATAGTCGGGCAAAACGACGAGTAGTCGGTAGTGAAAAGTGCAACAACAAAATGCGAGCTGCGCAAAAAGAAGCTTTAGCTATCGTACGAAAAACGTATGGCTCTATACCTGGTCGCGTCCTCCAATAAATCGAATGTATTTACCAGCACGTGCGCACAGATGCACACCTACGTACGTATGCAGCCGACAATACATATGTCGTATGTCATATATATGTGTGGTTCACAATGCACATCGCGTTTATTCGTCGAACAACCGCGGATCTATCCACTTTCATCCGCGGTTTACACACCCACATGCTCGCCGGACAACACTCGGAAGCCTTTTTTTCTCTCGTCCACATCTTTTCTCGATATTAAAGCGTTTAATATCGAGAGGTGAATTGCTATGAGGCCAGATTCTGCGCGGCCGATCGGTTTACCAGTTGGGAATTTCGGGGTAAATTCTCCCCGCGCGTGCACAACCGTTTCGACAAATCGAGAAGATGTTCATCGTGATTGCCGTTTGCTTTTAACCGAACGTTATTGATCGCAATGACAGCATGCACTATGAATAAAGTGGAATCACACAAGACCCATCTTCTGAAATATCAAATAAACGAGCACCGCATGCGAGATCTTACGGGACAATTAAATTCAAACAATAATATTTCGTATTGTGTAAATAATGCATAAGACATAATGAAAAATCAGGGTGTATAAAAATGATCGAACGACTTTACTTTAATTAATAATTTCTCAATGTGTTAAATCTCCAATTTGCAAAACGTTCATCAAAATGAAAAATTAAAAAGCACATTCAGTATTAAAAATCTGAAAAGCGCGCAAGCTTGCCTTGAGTAATGTTTATAGATTGTGTGACAGTTTTCATTTGTGAAACCATCCGAGTAATACGCGGATAGAAATTTCTCCGGAGACTCGTTCCATGGAAATTACAAACAAAGCTGGACGAAGATGTCTTTTCGAGGATAGTTGTAATTCCATGGCGCGCTCGCGAGCAAACTTCGCCGGTTGAAAAATAATAAAAGCCATGACTCGCGATATCAGCGGGTAGTACCAGGAGCAGACACGCGACGACCGAATTTGCTCAGAAATAGCAAAACTCGCTATTCCACTCGAGAGATAGTCAGCTTATGAATATTTACCGGTCAAGCCATTCTTCTGAACGAGTCCGAAAATTTTGCCAGATATAGACAACATTTCGGAGTTTCAGACTAAAGTAGAACGCAAAGATCAAATACAATTACATTACTGAGAAATATCCACAATTTCATAATTTTCATAATTTCCATCCCTTTTCCATCCCCTGTGTTTAGTATTATTTCAGAATTATAATTACTCTCTCTTGATGTTCTAACATAAAGTTGAACTTTAATGTAAGCATTCTGAAAGGTGTAGATAAGAGCTTCTGAGATGCTGGATGAATACGTAATGTTATAAATGTAAAGAAATAAGAGATTTATATAGATAAGCTCTATTTCCCATAATATATATAATATATATATATATATACATATATATAATATATATATATATTATATATATAATACTTTTAATAGAATAATACCTATATTCAGAGATTATCTTTATAGTAATGTTCTTTATAAAATTTTTAATAAAGGGAGTACAAGTTTTAGAAGGAGAACAGAGAATGATCTTTAACCTCTTCCAAAAATAATTTTCCAAAATGTATTCTATATTAAGATGGAAACTTTTATCACCTAGGATAGGATAAAAGGCATTATGCGGCCGTTATGATAAGTACTTTCGTTATCGTATATAATTCAATGATACCCACGGCGTCAGGGCCACCCATGGACAGTAGAGCAAGTATAATTCGCGATAATGCTCGACTCTCAGCTGAAAATTCCAATTTGGGTAGGCGAACGTGCGGCGAGAAAAATTGGTGGCAAAAATCCGCCGCGTTCGAGATTGTTTTCGTCGTTGCGCGATCACGACGCGGATGGAATTTTAATAACTACTCGGTAGATTTCCCCGGTGTACCACTCGGCTCCTTCGCGAAAAAAAAAAGGAAACGGCCGCGTCTGCGCTTTATATTCGTTTCCGACGATTCATGCGAAGGCAATTCGCTCTGCGAAGTGAAAACTTGCTCGGCGAGAATAAATCGCGATTGAAATTTTACAATTCGAGCGGAAAAGTGTTGAATTTACATTTTTTTCCCAAAAATCATCTGCCGCACAAAACACGGCGAGCAGAATGTCATTATCGAACTTTCGTTAGAGTCGTTTTATTTGGAAATTAGATTATTAATTAAATCTGCTCATTTACATACACAGAAATAAGACCGGCAGACGTTGTAATTTGAATATACTCAGGTTAAACATATCCTCGATTTTGAAATTCGCTCGAACGGAGAGAGCAATAAGAATAAATCAACAACAATCCGGGGAGTTATTATCATTCCCTCTTGGAAAAAAAAAGAAACTACGCCTGCTCTCATGTATTTTATATTCGTCCTGTGCTGCTTGTGCTCCAGTTCGCGGGTGCTGCGAGTGAAAACTCGCGGCGGACGAACTTGCTATAACCGCACGATTGAAATTTTATGGCTGCGATTACCATATTTATGTTATGTAAAGTTATTCATATAGTGCTGGAGACTATAAATCGAAACTTATCGTTGTTATTACCGTGCTTCCACTCGGCTTTACTATTATCTCGTACTCGGTGCTTAATAATTTGGATTGCTAAATATAATTCGTCGTACTATTTTTAATTTACGTTCACGTGGCGTTATATTAACGCAATTTCCGCGTTAGCCTGATGTAAAATGAATTTCGACGATCGCAGGATCGCATCTTTCCGAAATATTCCTTACGGGAATAATCTAGATCCTTTCCCTCCTTTTCCCAAGAAAGTTAGAAAGAATTAGAAAAAGTTTATATCTAACAATATAAGAATGTTTTAGCAATTTATTAATTGAGAAAGTAGAATTGAGATTGAGATAACGAACAAATAATTAAATAAGGTTTAATTCTTTCTATTCTAAAATATTCTTTCGTGATATTTTCATGTCATGCCTCTTTTAAATGTATTGTTATTCATCTAAAACTTTTTAATTAAATAAGGAAATGATAAAATTTTTCATCTTTATAAAGAATCTCGTTCAGAGAAAATATTGAAGTTTAAGCTTTAATATTATATTTCTTTGAGAAGAAGGAAGAGCATCCGTTATAGTTTAAAGTTTATATTACTCTCTCTTTCTCTCTCTCTCTCTCTCTCTCTTTCTTTTGGCAACTTATTAAGTCAACTAGTGCAAATATGTAAAAACAACTTATAGGCGATTGACGTATCTATGAACTTTTTAAATGAACTTTATTGTGTCAATACTTTATTCAGAGAAGAATAATTCTGGCATGTAATTTTCTGTGGTACAGGTATAAGTAGGAAACTCGACTTAATTAAGGGATTGCAGTCCAGTCCTGCTCGCCGCGTCCCATCATCCCCCGGTTTCGACCGACGCTACCGGCGTTATCTTATTTTCAATTAACTTCTTTTGCTGTCCGATTGCCACCGCCTGGCAGTCGGCACGCTCGAGAAAAAGAGACGCAGATGGAACAAAATGGCGGAATAAGCCGTCGTTGGATGTACCTGCAGCTGGTCCGAGGTTAATCTCGCCTATTACGAACAAGAAAAAGCGAGGCTAACACAAAAAGCGTATCTACTCCGTTAACGCTGCTCTACTTATTTATCTCATACTATATATAGTATCCGTGGCGTTTCGTTCAAAGTTCAGTTTCCTAAGAGGGATGTCTCAGTGATGACAGAGACGAAAGTTACAATGCTATAATATGGACAATATCATTTATGAGAGAACATGATGCGGCATAATTCTCTGATAGTCAGCCTAAACTTTAGATCCTAATAGTTCCTGAGTTCTGGTCTAGCGAGTTTGCTGGTTCATATCGAAAATGCAAAAACAGATCATTACGTAATAATAGTTACCCTAATAACGGACAGAACTGCTTAAGCAGTAAGGTACCACAAAATGTTAACCATAGCAAAGCGCACATATAAGGAGAAGCTCTCATGTAATCGTAATATATCAAAGAGGAATGTAGGTAAAACTGGATGAATCGAACCAGGCGTCTGTCCATTTTCGTGAGAGATAGGGAAACCCAATATCTCGATTGAAATGGTAATATTACCACGATTGTCCTATTTTCAACGATGGACATATATTCATTGCAAGTGCAAACTAATTGTTACGTAAATGGCTCCTGTAATATAATCAGTAATATAATGCTGCATTATATTACTAATAAGAGGCATTGCGTCAATAAGAGGATATGATTGTAGATCTATTGTTGCAATATCAATCCCCTTATTTACTTAATATTAGATCCAGATGAGAACAATCACTAATAAGTAGAATATTCGCAAACTTAATGTCAACGACATTATTTAATGAATTTGAAATGAAATTTTCCTTAGCAAGGTCATTGGAGTATATCTATGATTTCAGAGTTAGATTAAAAAGAATTTTTTGCAAACTGAGCTTCAAAGAGATAAATAAATAAACCATATATTTTTAAATAAATTTTGATATTACTGTCATAAGATTTTAATTCAGCATTCCATTTTTTTAAATTACGATTATGAATTGTGGAATATTCAACATTTCTCTACTAACCATAGTTATCTTTAGATATTTTTTTTCATGAGATTAAAGTTGGATAGCTAATATTTGAGTTATAATAGACGAATGTTCGGTTTAATTCATCTCAATCCTGTTTTTACTTTCTCTCTGCGAGCTGTGATAAACTAAAAATTAACTTTTTCATTAAAAGAGTGTCGGTCTTGCCGCTATTACGTTATCAGCATTCATAAACATTGAATATCACACCTATCTTCTTATTTGAATGGAATTTCAACAAGAGAGATACCGTCTTAGATCCATCGCGACTAAACGTGACCCAGTTCGGTAGCTTGCGATATGTGAAATATTAATGAATTTGAAACTCGCAGCCTCGGCCGGATACTTCAATTAACGTAATAGATCTATTATCGCCGGAAGAATCGGCCGACGGCTACAGAATTTAATATCCGAGAAAAAAATAATCTCTAATTTGCCGTATGCAATTATAAATTGTAATATTTATTGTTAGTGGTCAACTTTTTAAATAAGACATCTTACAATCGTTACGTATGATCAAAATGATTACAATGCTGTTGCGAAATTTATCTAATCTAGGGAAGAAAAACTTGCGGTTTCCTTCCTTTTAAAATTACCTCATTTAGGCCTCGATTGGGCGTCTATAATCGGGCACGAGTCGGATATTAGCGAATGTTTCTATATACGGCGTCGTTTATTTTCTTTCTTTTGTAGAACAGAACTTTCGCGACGATTTAAGCAAGGTGAACTCGATTTCCTTGGAGCGACGTTTATGGCGGTAGTAGGAACGTTGCAAACGAGCTTCTCGGTTGTTTCAGTCGCCCCGCGGAAATCGTTCGGAATTATAGTCAGCTCGATAAAGCGACACCCTGAGTACTCGGCTGCCTTTATTCTCTCACGAGCGCGGCATACATAAGCGACATGCACGTAGCAAAACGTATGGTTCTTACGTGCGTTTCGATTCGCAATTGCATGGGAGGATGCGCCAATGTTTGTAATAAAGTTTGGTTGTATCCATAAGTGGACGTAATAAAATTTGACATTAATCGTATTTGCATTATACCTACTGACCCCTTGTCTACAATGCGTATTTAAGGCGTTAAGACTTAAGAAATTGACCAATCGCAATCGTTTATTCTCCTCATATACGACTGTGATTGGCCAATTTCTTAAATCTTGACGCCTTAAATACGCATTATAGACAAGGGGTCAAAGATACAACTAATCAGAGAAGAGATGGTAGAAATTATCTTTTATGTAGAATTACATAATATAAATATAACTAAATAAATATAACCAATCAACTCACAAATCATACATTTTAATTTAAATTAATTAAAATTTAAATATTTATAACATAAACATATTTAAATCCCCTTCTTTGAAATGGCATCAAATAAAGCTTGCTCTAAATATCTAATAATATTTCTTACAATTAGATAAACAATAATCATATTTTAAGTGCACAGTGTTTCTCATTCGTGAATCATAATCACATTGCTTGGTTGACAATCTACCTGCCTAATTTAATATCGATTTTTAATTCTTATCTTTATTAGAGAATTATCCTTATCTTAATTGAAGGAAGAAAGATATTGAAAATAAAACGGATATGAATAAAATGTAATACATATCAAAATTTTTATTACGAGAGAATTGTCTGCGAGACAGTCAATAAAACCTGAGCAAAGTGAAATAGCTCTGGGACATGTATACGCGCTGAGAAGTTGCACAAGTTTAAACAGGAAGCTTTTAAGCTGAGGACGTACGTGCACACTCATACCGTTACAGTGCATGCGTGCTTCAATTTGGATGAACCTTAACTGTGTCATTCCTGTTATATGTACACATTCCCTCAACCATCTATGTATATAACTACCATCTGCCCTTTCGTGCTCGCCATATTTGATTCCCTTTACATTTGACCTATTGAGCGCCTAGCAAAATGGTATTTTCATCAGAACTCTAGCAAATAATTGTTTACGTGTCTACGTCAAATGAGATGTTCATTTTACGTGCATGCAGTAGTATTTCGACGAAACACATTTTGTCAAAGTTACTAGAATCAATCTGTCATGATTAAATGACAACAATAATGAAACTGCAACTCAAAGAAGCAATAAAGAAACTACAATTCAATAAACTAATATTATGTA
The DNA here is from genome assembly GCA_003063815.1 of Aphaenogaster rudis. Taxonomy (NCBI): domain Eukaryota; kingdom Metazoa; phylum Arthropoda; class Insecta; order Hymenoptera; family Formicidae; genus Aphaenogaster; species Aphaenogaster rudis. Next base: position 422,706 of record NJRL01000132.1, read on the forward strand.
AAATAATATTTTATATTTTACTTTTTTTTGAAAGAATTAGTTTTCTTCAAATAAGTTTATGATAAAAGCAACTAAATGTGATATGAATATTATTATTTGATCATGTATTTAATTAAAATATACCTATATCTTTGGACATTACTGTGATATTTATAATTCGAAAGAATTATACACTAAATGGCTTATGCAAATAAAACTTGTTATTTGTAATTTAGGATTGCGACAAATGTCATAAATTTGGAAGAAAGCTATTTCCATAATTAAATATATATATATCACTTATATATGCAAGAGCAATTAAACGTTTATACCTACTTCTATAACTTCGATCCTAACTAGACTTAAAACTTCTAATTACGATGACCAAGGAACTTGATGAAAACTGTTAACCGGCGCGTAAGTGCTGAATCAAAGGCTATGGATCAATAAAGTTTTCTAAAGTTCAGCATGAAGATCAGGTCGAGCGGATATTTTCGAAAATGCGGGCACGAGTGGATTAATATCAAAGGTAGATTCAGGTTCGCGTGTCTTGAGTTTGCTGTAAATTAGAAGGTCCGAAGTCCTGATTAGTGAACGATCAGGTTACGAGGCATATCTTGGTGTGGACTTTGATAATACTGTACAGACACCGTGGCGTATCTCTAATCATTCCTATCTTAATGGGTCGAACGATAAGCTAATGTTCAAGGGACGTTCGATTAACGGCCGATCATAATGAAGCCGCCCAACGACGTGAAGCTTCACGACTTGACATCACTCAAGTACAATGTCGTGCTATCGCGTGAATCCCGCACGGAATTCTGGTAATTCTCGTATTTGAGAATAAAAAATGATTTGATTAAGTCTTTTTCACCTTCAATTATATGCTTTCAGATATAATTTCGGTAAGTTCTTAATTTTTTTGCATAATTTTCCGCCTTTATTTGTAAAAATGTAAAATATTTATATCTATATATTAAAAATTAATCATTTGTTATATCAAGTAGAATTTTTAACTAGTTTACATATATTATCCCACGTGAAAGCTGCATTTTTTTGATGTGAAAAATTTTGAGCATGAGAGGATCGCCGGGCTTGATATAAATTTCTTTGTTAAAGTTGTACTCAAAAGTCTGTTCATAGCGCCAATAAATCAGAGTGCTCGGGCATACTGAAAAGTTAAGCGCAATAAAAGTGCTTCACACGGAAAGGCACTTACGATGAGATATTTAGTCATAGCGGGTAACGTAATGTAATACTTAGTTGCATCGTGCCGCATTGCAGTAGAAAAAAATGGGTTAGCTTCGACGTCGTGCCCGGTATCTACTACTCGAAGATAGAGCTCACCTACGGAACTCTCAATCCCACGGTATTATCGTCCCGCCGGGAGAATGATTACACTGTCAAACGAAGTTACGCCGACTTCACGCCGGCGTGGAAAACGTCGTTGTCGATACGATACAGGCTTCATTACGATCACCTGTTAACGAAGCGTCCTCCGTTGACGTTATCCCACAGGCATGGCCTTATCTTCGAACTCGCATTAAAGGCCAGGTACGACTTCACATTAGGCTGATTTGGCCTTTGAGACCTCTAACGACCTGCATAGGTGAGCTTCTAAATTCTACGTCGTGTAAGGATGTTATTTATAGATTTATATAGCAGTCACTTGTTAAAAACAGGGAAGGGATTATAATTTAAAACAATAACGACCGTGTAATGTATACTACAAATTAAAATCGAGAAGGGCCTAAACTGTCATAGCTGGATCTTTAGTGCTCAATAATATTTCATGTGTGAATATTCTAGTTTCAATTGATTATCAATTTAATATTGTGATATTACTATTCTGGTTTAATATAAATTCTGCATTTCAAGACCGACAAATAATCGGCGCGCAGTTTGTTGAAACTAGAATATTCATACGGAAAGAACGGTTTTGCTGAAATATTAAAAAATTTGGCCAGATACAGATCTGAAAAATAATTTTGTTGGATCATCAAAATAATTATGTAGGACGCCTAAAATAGTTGCTAGAATATCAAAACTTTTTGCAGCATTATCATTATGTTGGAGTGTTTAGGCCCTTCTCGATTTTAATTTGGATTATAATTTATTTCTACATGGCATTATCACGCCATTCGCATGGATTTATTGTTCTAATTGGCTGTTAATGGTTGGAGTTCTGATCACAATTGTCTTCCTTTTCAAATGCTTGACGAACGAAGGACGAAAGAATGCGTGAAAATCGGGAAATGAACCGCAGTACCGCGGATTAAAACGCAATCCGAAATGCGCACCAAATAGGCGTACGTGGGTGTATAAATACTTGTTGGCACGGGCGCGGAAATTCACGTTCGTGGAAATTGACTAAGTTTCGCGGGAAATTGCGCGGCAATTTATAGCCGCACGATTTAATAACCGGCCCTGTTGGCGACGATGTTTAAACCTCGGTGCCACTTCCCCGAATTCGTGTCACGGCGCCCTTGATCGCGCGGGGCTCATTTTCTGATTTCATTTCCGTGCTTATAAATCTCACCAGTTAAGCTCGCTCGCGTAGAAACCGAGTCGCGTGTGATAATTGTCGATCGAAAATATTAATGCTTTGCACTTCCCGATCTGGAGTTTACGAAAAATTCATTTCATCGAAATATTAGACCGCCGCATGCAAATATGTCTAACGTTTAAGTATTAATAAATTTATGTATGTATTATTTGCAACAATCCTTGTCCCTGGATACCCATAAATCAGCACATAATTCTGCAATACTCCTATTTAATGAGCACCACTTTACCTTGTTAAGTAAATATATGCGCGCCACGATCAGACGAGGATCTACCTCAAGTTCCTCCCACGGGTACATTACTCGCTACTTACTAAAAATTTCCAGAAGCTGTTACGTACGTAACAGCGTTTGCATTTTTAACGCGGTATAATTAAATGGAGTAGAGTTAATACACTGTTCGCGCAACAACAAAATAAAAGGAGCGGTAGGTCAAGGAGGACTCGCTCCAACGTGGAAAAACTCCAAGTTCTACCTACAAAGTTCTGGTAGCTTATAATTATGCCGGGGCGCCGCGCCGGTGCCATGACTGAAACAGTATCGCCGAATTCCCTTCGCGAAAACGAGTCTTCCAATCTCCGTCCAGTTTAAGAAAGTTCTAGCGTAGCTCCGGGCGGACACCTCACACGATTATCCCTTTGAGCCAACTTCGGCCGAAGCAGAACCATTTAATCAAGTTGACAACTTTCGTAATCACGTCCGTAATATGGCCGAGCCATGTACAGAACGAAGTTAGACGCCGCCATTGAATAAGGATACCGCGAAGAGAGCGGAAAAAAAAGATTCATCGTAATTAGAATTTGTCGAGGTATTACGATAAGTTTGTCCGAAAGTTACATCTGTAGGATTAAATGTTAAGGTTTCTCTGGCTTCTGTAATTGCGATGTATTATATTCTTCAGGTCAGAAATGAAAAATTAATGAATTTTTCTATCATGCATTGCGCATCGAAATAAATTAACTATTTGCGTGACACAATTTGAGTTCGATAGAATAGATTTATACCGGTTCATAGATAACTAATAGGTAATTGCAATTTCACCCAATTATCACCAGTTTCATCTTTGATGGAAATGTAAAATAAGTATAAATGAAATAATACAATCATTTAGTAATAAATTTAATTAAAAAGAAAGTTTACGGCATATTATATCAGTCTGTGCTATCGAATACAATAAAGAATAAGTAAAAAAACGAATTCTTTTACTCGTATAGAATAGAGAAAAGATTTATACATACTGAGAAAAAAAAGTTAAATAAATATTCAGAAACAAATGTAACTTGTGACATTTTCTTCGATATTTATTGATTATAAAAAAATTTAGCTATGATAACGGAATATACATTTCTGTGAAATAATATCTAATTTTTCTCATTAGATGGTTCATTTGCTAGAAATAAAATTCCATTTCGTATTTAAATAAAGCTTATTTTCTGTGAAATAGGCCTTATATTTTACAAATAAATTTTTAAGTACTTTTTTCTCAGTGTATAATTTTGTCTTTTGTATATGTGTGAAATTATGTAATATAACCCAGTGAGAAATGACAGGTCGGAAAAACGACTATTAGACGTCTATTAGACGACATAGACGTCTAATAGTCGTTTTTTCGATCTGTTTTCCGACCTCATTTCTCACTGAAAAGACTGCAGTGTAAAATGTTAGAAATTTTAAAGTAGCAAAATTCACATCATGATTTCCAGAGATTATGAAAATAATTATATAAAAAATAATATATCAACATATGTTAATTGAAATAAAATATTTTGTCCTGTCGTTTCTCAAACTTGTGCTACAGACACACATTGCCATCAATCACCCGATCATGGAAATCTCTGACAACGCGGATCGAAAAATTCGCATTTGATAGAAATGCCGCGACACGTTCGCGGCAAAATGAATATATAATGAAGTCTCCGTGAAATAATGGAGCTCGTATTTGTTCGGAAACTTTCTGTCGCTCTTCGCGGCAAACGTCTAGAACACTAATCGTATCGATTGTACGTGGTAAATAAATCAGAAACCGAACAATATTACATGGGAAGTAGAACAAAAAAGATTTGATATCGAATAGTAGATATTTAGTTGTGAACCTGAATAATGACTTTTTGCAAAGTAGAATTATTTTCTACCTCCAGAAACATTACTCTTGTTTCTTCGACTAGACGGCAGAAGAGTAAAAATTCCGCAATAAAACAGTATCATTGGATAATGGACTATCGGAGAACTACACCGCGTTAAATTAAATATTTCTTCTCGAAGCTAGAGTGCGTTCTAAATTCGTAAAAACGGATATAGTGGTATTACGTTCTCGATCAAATCTGCAATTGGATTTCGATGTCGCGTTTCTTTCTCAATCAGGGTCGGAATATGGACGATAATGGGTGGTAATATTAGGCAGTAATATTCATCAGGTGTGGCAAGAAAGGCGAATATACATCTCCTCCGTACGCAAGAGCCTGTAATGGGCTGCAGTAAACGTATTTAGTTTCCGGCCTCCTCCAGTTATTCTCCGGTTGGAGGCTAAAGTACTTTGCAGACGAGGACGGTTGTTATACACCGCAATCTCTGCAACTCGTTAAAACAATTTTCACATGCTACCAGGTTCTCCATAATTTCGCGTAGATAATGACAAGAAAAAAAGAAATATGATAACGGGCTGGCGATCTCCACGTGGCAGTTAAAGGCAGTTAATAATACTGACTGCTCAAGTTGTTAAATATCCACGTAACTAACGCGCTTAATTACATTTCGATTCAATTTGCAATTCATTATACAGCAATACAGGAAAAATAATGAAATCGTACTTTCGAAAATACGCGTTTCTTATATTTTTTAATTTAATGGTTTATTTATCTGCATAGTTATATAAAATAGAAAGTAATAAATATTTTTTATTTGTGTGGAACGAGATACAAAAGAGATGAAGATGTTTTGTGGAATTCTGCATTATGGTTAATCATCCATTGTGTATTGACATAATATAACTAATGCTTTAAAAACAGATCAGATGACATTATCATTAACGAAATACAATATATATTTAAATAATAATTAAAGTTATTTGAAATTTTTTCACAAAAAGATTTTAAATTTTTTCATTCACTAAATTCTTTTTGACAATATTTAATATTACATATATGTGAAACATGTTTATTAATTATAATTATATACATTACGTTTATTAATTTTCCACATCAAAAACTATATCTATATTTTATTGGAAAAATACATAAAAGTAGAGCATACTGTCCGAATATCTCACGTAAAGTTTTAACTTTTAATAATATTCACTATCAACGAGTGCTAAAACTAGAAGTCTACAACAACGATTAGAATGTCTTCGATTCGATTCCATTACCGAAACTCTAGAAACCCTTTCCAGAGTCCTGACTGGCCGGTAAATTTCGTTACACCATCGGCAACATCTCGAGGAAACGAGGTGCCGGCGGTGCACAGGAATTGGATGGAAACTACGAGCAAGAGGTGGGGATATATATCGTAAACTCCGTGACAAGTCTCGGAATCGGTTTGCAAACTTTCGCCATATCCAGTGTGTGTGAAGGATCGTGGGCCCAAAGATTTACCACGTATTCCTTAATGGAAGCCGACGACAAGGCTGCCTAGAAACAAATCCGCGAATTCGAGCGGCTAGACTGCGGTATCGAAGCTGGGTGAAACTCGAAGCACCGCGACATCGCGTTCAGCTGTTATACCGTCGAGAACTCCGCGAAACACTCGCCTAACATCTCAAGCAACGTTACAACAGTATACGCGTGTGTGTATTTCGTGCCTCTTTGAGCGCAATTTACTATTAAATTTGTAATGCACAATATGGTGAGGCTAAACGTTCTTTGTAACAGAGATTGCATATATTCATATGCGCATATCGATCGTATCAATGTATCACGTTAAAAAATTTTCGAATGTTATTTATGGTATTTGTAATATGAGTTTTTAATATTAATTTGTGACATAGAATTTGTAATTTCACTATATACATTTTTTTAATACTTTTTTTATAAAGCCACGAGTGCGTTGCATTAATAATTTTTTAAGAATAAATACGATAAATTTTTATATGATGTTATTCATATTTTTAGAAATAAGAGTAATTTTGTATCTATAAAAGACCTCTCATATTTTTGTAGTATCGAATAAGTAATAGAGGCTATAAAAAGGCATAAATATACATATTGAACTCGTTACTCTCAAACTTTAATAATTCTTTGAAAAATATTTTATCTACAGTGCTAGATAAAAGTATTGCCATATTGGTGCGGCTGCTACTATAAAATATTTACTATAAAATAGTAAATATTTTCAAAGAAAATAGCTGCATACCGTTTATTTTTGTTAAAATTTTTATTTTATGCTTTATATTTAATAGTACATTATATAAATAGACATAAATCAACATAATCACAAAAGAAAAATAACAATCTTGTTTTAAGAGCATTTTGAACAAAAATATTGGCACATTTAACTACAATAATAAAGAAAAGCTATATAAAAAAGCAACTAGTATTTAGTTGATAATCCTTTTTTATAATTACTTCTTTTATGAAAAGTGAAATATAATAAAAGTAAGAACTCCCGATAATTAAAACTTGAAAATAGAAAGAAACACACGGCCATTGGGAGTTGACGTACTGAAGGTTATTTTGATTTTTATGTAATTAAATTTTTAAATACTTAAAATCTTGGTATTTAATTACGCAATGTTAACTACGTCAACTCCCAATGCCCGTGTGTTTCTTTCTACTTCTTCTATATTCGTTACCAATATGAATACACATAATTTGTCAGTTGTGCCAATAGTTTTGTCCAAGGATAAAACGTTCTCGGGAGACGTTTTTTATTTCTTGTGTAACTGCATTTAGATTAATTTTTATAACATGTAATTATATGTAAACCAAAAAATAAAAATGAACATTTTACTGTCATTTTCTTTAGAAATATAAGCCGTTTTATAGTAGTAACCGCGCTGTATCAATACTTTTGTCCAGTACTATATATCATCCACGCATTGTGATTTGATTACAGTATGCATTATATTAATTAAAACCATGTGGAAACTAAGCAAAGATTTGATGTTAATGTAATATGCGGTTTCTCGTTACAAAGCGCATATATTTTTAACGAATAACATCTTCTGCAAGATTTTTACATCAGACTGACATTAATATTCCGATGTTTTCAAACATTTCAAATAGTCGCAACCAGTGCATATAGTAACTGCATGCAGAACTTTAATATGAATTTTTATTAGAACCGCGCCAGGAAATCGGTTGAGTTTAATAGAAAGATTTAAAGTTTAAGTGGAGTAAAGTTGCAGACTTTTTCGATTTAGTCAAAGTCAACGTCGAACTTCATTATAGACCCTCATGTGTTTATTTAACCAAATATAAAACCGTAAATTTTAAATGCAGATTTCCACGTTCGTATTAAAATTACGTCATCTTTATATCTTCGTATCTCAAATATATCTTTACATTCTCGTATTAAACTATAATTTATATTGTTATTTAACTTTAAATTTCATGTATAATGCACAATTTGCAGAAATCGCAATAAAAATAAATTAATAAGTATGCTCGTATCTTTATTATAATATGTGATATCGGCTAATAATAATTAAAACTACCTTCATTAAAATATTAAGTTTCTAAAGCATTCTTTCGTTTTAATTCAAAATTAATAATGATATGTCTGATTAATTCATAATTAATAATGATTAATAATAATGATAATATTTTTATCTTTGTCGTGAATCAACCTTTCATGGAAATCAAAGGAGAATTAATTTTGCAGATGTGGTGCTTGCTCACAGAGCGACAGTAATCAATGAAGTAACGAATGAATTATGCAATCGGCAGGTTGGACCTATCGCGTTGCATTGATGCTAACGCGGTTAGCCATCGCGGTTGTTAATTCGGTAAACTGCACCGCGCAACCCTCCCCGAACTTTGCCGAACGAGCCGAGTTCCCTTTGACGCAACTTATTTTGTATCTCCACTGGTTTATGCCCCGAGGTCGCACGTTTGTCCGGGATTCCCGTGTTCGCGGTCAAAACCAAATAGCGCAGTTTTGGCACGGCGCAGTTTCGTGCTGCGCCGCACCGGCACGCGGAGATGCAGTTGCTCCCGCAGTTGCGCAGAAGGTGCCTTATTTATTGCCTTAGTTTCTGTCGACAATCTGACGGGCCGGGGTACAAGACCCCTTCTTCCGACTTTATCGGAGTTACCGCGGCCCGAGTTCCCCGGCGTATTTCGCGGTACGCTCTGCGGTCGGAAGAATGCGCATTGCACCTGGGATGTGCATCCTTGGAGACAGGATGACTCGTGTCGCACGAAAATTGTATCGTTCCTGGCGACGCATACGTAATCGCCCTGCATCTTACTTTATACGTGTTTCACTACAGTCACGTCTAACGCTTTGCAGAATCACACATGCACGGAGAATTTACGAGCTACGCGCATGGTGTGTAATAACGTCTCTACGAGTGATAGATTTTCCACTTATAATCTTTGTAGGACAAAGGTGACTTGCTCAGTTTTAAGAAGATCCAAATTTACGACCTGCTAATCTATAGGTATGAGTAGATTACCGTTATACATGCCAGGATAGAAAACTTGCCGACGTGAGGACGGGCCGATCGCGCCGTTTAATCCCGTCGAAATTAAATCGCTTGATTTATTTGAGTACTTTCGCGTTGCGGTCGGTGTAGTGGTAGACATACTTTACGCAACTATGCTGCGCATAGTTCATAAACATCATGCAGCTTTTGTCTTTACCGAATTTCGTCGTACGCGCTGGATTAATTGCAGTTAATTAATTTTGTTCCGTAAATTACACAAGTTTGATTTGTCTAAATCGATATTAAAAAATCAAAGAGGCTCAGTAGCAACTGAGCCGCAACCAACAACGTAGAACTACGTCAACTGTCACTATTTCTTGGCACTCTCTCTTTTTTTTGGTCCTAACTTTTTTTTAACAATGGGCAAACGAAAATTTTGGGTGGACAAACGTGGACAAATCGTGGACAATCGTATCACGCTTAGAAATTAATGCAAATTCTTATAAAATTCAGGTGGCATTCGTTTGTCCACAATTTGTTCACATTTGTCCACCCAAAATTTTCGTTTGCTCACCCTTCAAAAGAAGTTATGTCCAAATTAAAAATAGGAAAAAATTTGACATCAGCACCCTCATGATCATTTTTCATTCATTTCTAAGCGGGATACGATTGTCCACGATTTGTCCATGTTTGTCCACCCAAAATTTTCGTTTGCCCATCGTTCAAAAAAAAGTTATCACCGAATTAAAAAATTAGGAAAAATTTGACATCACACCCCGAAATGCAAATTTTTATAAAATTCAGTAGACATCGAATTCGAAGTATTAATTATACCTCTAGATACCAAATTCTAACGAAATTCAATACCAACAATCCTTTAATCGCTTCGCCAACGATCTATTCACTAATTATCAACGTTACAACGGCGTGCGGCGAAACAAAATTACAAGAAATTTTGTTTAACTTTCTAACGCTACTACAACGAAGGATTAAGGGATGGAGGGTTGAAACAAATTTTATTATAAATGGGATTCTATAAGCTATCTAATGAGATATTATTTATTACTCTACGATTATTAGTTGCGAAGATATAAGCGTTCAAAGTGTGACATGTTTTCGTTGCATCCGTGCTTGCGAAGTTACTCCCTACTCCGGAGAAAGACGTAGTTCTACGTCAAAACTGTAATCAATGCGAAAGGTAGTCATGCTGATTTGTGAAATAGCATAATTTAGAAAATTATCGTTTTAATAGTATTTTTTGTATTTAATTGTATCTTTTTTAGTTTTCTTAAATTTACGTGAAAACGATTTTACGAAACTTTGTTCTATTCCGAATGCACTTATTTAAATTTGCTTTGAAAATGATACTACTTGTTCCTCTCTAATCACAAATTCTAATTCAATTTATTATTTTGTTATTTTTTAAAAATAGAAAATAAATCTTCATAATAATCTCATTAGCTAGTAATGTTTCATTGCGATAGAACAAATTAAAATAACTGCATTTAATTAAAACAAACGATCAATTAATATGATGTAATTAATGTATCTGGTCAGGTTCCAGAGCCCCGAAATAATGAACCGTGTTATTTTACTAACTACAGAAAGGCCAGAAACGGCTAAGCCAGGGTCATATCGAAAATGCAATTTGCCGCGACTAGACGTCAATTAGCTTTTCTCGCAGGAAATCTCGTTAACAATCCTCTGCACCGCATGGTCCAATATGATTAATGCGGTCGACTCGTTTAGCAGACTTGGTGACCATATTCGTGCAGTCTATACTCATTAGTCTAACAATAAGTCTTTTTACCCTTCTATATCTTGCGTAGAAATAGATACAAGTTAAACAAACTTTCACGATGCTCGAATCTATTTTTAATTACAGACACTTGGTCGAATTCGCAGTATTTGAAAAGATATTAAAAAGAAGTATCACTTATTGTAAATTTTCTTTTTTCGACATTGTACCTGCTATTACCTATAAGCTTGAAATTAAATTTCTTTTAAAAGCGAACGTGCTCAGTACTACAAATGCTCGCAAAGAAAACCTATACAAATTCAGATAGAATTGCGCGCTTCGTGTAGAACTGCACTAAAGGATTTCCTGCACCGCCTATCTGAAAAACAGCAATGTCTGAATTTAAAGCTAATACATGTTCTTCGATAATCTATGATTAAGGAAAATGTTCAATCTCTTCACATATGCTGCCATTCATATATTCAATGCACGGCGGAGTTAACCCATATCGCCTCCCTTCGTTTCGCGTCATCGCTAAGATTACTTATTCCGTATTCTGCGATGGCCATTTGCCAACTCTCGAACCCAACCTGGCCGCAATAATAGAGCACAGCGACGCGATTGACCCCGTGACCCGACACGTGCATCCGCATCGCTCCACTGACTAAATTCCTGGCGATCGAGCCGTCGTAAAAAGTGTCGAAGAAAATTTTCCGAGGGCGAAAGATATTAATAACTCAATTTAAAAATAGCTAGGGAAAGTCTACCATTAATTGAACTAATTATATAGGCCGTTTCCCGAGGAAGTAAGAGAATAATGCAGCAAATTGCACTTGTGTTAGTTTAGCCGCAACGCGCGAGTGATTTTCTGGCGAATAGAAATTACGCTGCATCCTTGAGAGACTGGAAGTTCAAATATTTATATCCGCTGGCCAACAAGTACGTACCACGAACTTCGCCGGTGGAAGTTAGCATCGCAAGTGAGAGATGAGAAGATCGTGATCTCCGTGGTTGTCTTATCGGCCGGATTTGAGGGTACTCGTTGCGCAAAGATACATTCATTTGCAAGTTTTCGTGAAAGTTAAGAATGTTTCTGACTTTTAATCTTTCGACCGAAATACCGACGAATTTCTTGCGAAGACAATTGTGAATATTTTACCAATCGCCATGACATCTTCTATGGAATGCTTGGGCAAACGTTTGCAAAAAGAAAATTTTTGATTTTTCGACATTGGGGGGGCCAGTGTGAAGTTGGCCCCCCAAAATTGAATTGCTTATAACTTTTAAACTAGAAGGGGGCAAACAAAAATTCCAACGGGGCATTTGTGGGCAAACGATGGGCAAACGGTTGCAAAAAGAAAATTTTTGATATTTTAACATTAGGGGGCCAGTGTGAAGTTGGCCCCCCAAAAATTGAATTGCTTATAACTTTTGAACTAGAGGGGGGCAAACAAAAATTCCAACGGGGCATTCGTGGGCAAACGATGGGCAAACGTTTGCAAAAAGAAAATGTTTGATTTTTCAACATTGGGGGGCCAGTGTGAAGTTGGCCCCCCAAAATTGAATTGCTTATAACTCTTGAACTAGAGGGGGGGGCAAACAAAAATTCCAACGGGACATTCGTGGGCAAACGTTTGCAAAAAGAAATTTTTTGATTCTTCGACATTGGAGGGCTAACTTCACACAGGTACTATCGTAAGTGCTTAATGTGCTACTGATATTTGGAAATTAAATAATCATGAAACTTATATTGTAGCATGATCTGAATAGCAAATACTCTTACTGTATAAATCTCGTGCGGTTTTTCGGAATTAGCTCACATTGAAGCAAAGTGATCTGCGGCGAGTTCCTTCTATCTAATTTTACAGACTCAAATCGAGTTGGGGCCAACATTAAAAGAACTTCAGGAATAAGATCAACGTCCGCTTATTCTCAGTGCAAAGGGCATCCATAAAAGTCAGTTGTGGCCGGCTCCTGGGAGTGAAAAAAATCTCGTTTGCGCGACTTAAAACGCGACGGTGCACGGTGCAAAGTAAGTTGCAGTGCTGAAAGTGCGCTGTCAAGATAAATGAATCGTAAAAAAAGATGTTTACCGCGGCGGCGCGTTCCGCGTTCGTTTATTATTCGTCGCCCCCGAAGAGCAGCGCATAAGGTCGCGAAATAAAGATAAATGTAAATTGAAAAAATGCGAAGCTCTTCTTCAAACTAAAGTAGGTTATTTTTCTACCTTCTCTTTAATTTTCGTCGCTACGTAATATCACGATGAATATTGCAAGCGATATTGCAAGCGAACGTATCAAATATATCATCTATTCTTTATTTCAGAGAGGGAAAAAGAGACATGTATACCAAAAGAAAAATTTTATACATAAAATATAAAGAAGTACTTTATACTTGAAGAAAATGTATGTGAATTCTAAGTTTCATTGTTTGTGATTGAATTTAGCCTCCTAATATGTAATGTAACAGTTTTTAAAATCTTGAATTAATCTATATATAGAAATTATTTATTTTATGTCGTATATTAATTATTTTAAATTATTTTGTTTGCAATCTGATGATATCGTCTTTCTTGAAACAACAAAAATTTTTGTTACATCTTAATTCTTAAACATAGGTATATATTTTCACAATATTAGCGTTAGTGGAAAAATTTAAATATTTAAAAATATTTACCGCATTTTATAGATGAAGTTCAGTAGAAACGGCGTAATTAGTAGTTAAGTGTGAAATGCTTTAAAACAAAATGTATCATAACGCACTGTTAAATATTTAAATGGCCACATCAACCGCATGCCAAAATACTACAAGTATTACGTGAAATAGAAAATAAAAAATTTTACTTTCCCGCCCTTACTATCACGCTGAATCTCTCTCGGATTCATGTTAAGAAGTGATATTTCTGCAGCGCTAATATATCCATGCCAGGAAGTCTGTCTGCTGCATAATACGATGCGAAAATTATAGCACGTAATAGTAGGAATAATTTCAGAGCATTTGCATTCGTAAGACGTCTTTAAAAATGTATATTTATAGTTTAATTATTATAAGGTTTTTCTGTAATATATGACGTAGTATTTTTAATTAGATAATGGACAGTAAGACTGTTTTGTTTTCTATTTCTTATTTCTCACATTCAATTGTATTACGCGTTAATTTAATTACGTTTATACTAATCTGCTGATTTGTATAATCATAAATGTAATATGATTATACAGATAAAGAAAAAAATCTCTTTTCTGTACGATAAAATTTTTAAAAACGTATCGTACGTAGCAAATATAATTAAAATAAAATATTTTTCTATTCAATGCTCGGTATAAATTATATTTTTATATAAATCATATATTTGATATAATGCTTTTTTGCTAATTAAATTTTATAATGCTTGTGTTATACAGTTGCTAATTCAAAGTTACAATATTTTACTGTTTATTAAAAATTTCATTATGAAAGAAATGTTCCGTATCACTATTCACAAATGCTCTTATTAATAATTTGGATATAATCCAAATATTAAATAATTATTTGTTGTAACGTTATAATTTGATGCCTGTTACAGAGTTTACGCAATATGGCGAACACAACGGATGCTTGCGAGACTCGCGATCCGTGTCAGCATGGTGGCATTTGCATTTCTACGGACAGCGGACCGATTTGCGAGTGTCGCACCGGCGATTATGAAGGCGCATATTGCGAGAAAGGTTGGTAAATTAACTTTTAATAGATTAAATTTCTAAACTAATTATAATAAAAAATAGCTTTATATATATATATATATATATATATATTATATTACTAATTATATTTTATATCAGAAATATTTATTATGTTTTGCTGAGAGGATTTTGTTGATATTAAGTTAGAACTTTTTTAATTATGTAAAATACGATATTGATATATGTTGATGCTTAACATTAAGAAATAATTAACAATATTGCACCACTAGGTGAATATGGATTAAACTATATTTTCTTACACATTCGCGAGTTACACTTTTTACGATTAAAGGAGCATCTGTGTACACGCAAACTTAAAAATGTTTAAACAACACAGGAAAAAAAGAAATAAACTTTTCCTGTGCCATTCTTACGCATAATAAGAATAAAACAAAGTATAAAATCGCTGATAAAGATACGAAGCAGAAATACATTTTTACAAATTTATTTGTGTGCATTGAATATAATTTAACTGATTGCGACCGGAGATACAAACGATCTGCATTCCTTCCAAGCTATTTAATATGTGTACATAGTTTTAACTACAGATATACGTAAAACCTAATAAATAAATCATGATAAATCAAACGAACCATTATTACAGATTACACTGAAAAAATAATTTTGTTGTCATAATCAAAATTTGGTAGATCTAACCAAATAATTTGGTTAATATAGGCTCAACCAAATGTTTAATTACTCCAACCAAAAAATTTGGTCCCTTCCATTTAGTTCCTGCAACAAAAATATTTTTCTTGCTTTAATATTTTCTTTTAGATATTTTTTTGTCTTAATTTTATAATTGTAATGTCAAAATAACATTTACTTTCAAAATAATATTTACTCTTGGTGCCCAATTTTGAGGACTCTCCTTCCAAGAGTTATCATTAGAACATGAATGAAAATTTCATAATGCTGTATCTTTTATTCCATTTTCTGTGGTTCTTTATATGAAAAATAGAACTCTGCCGCGTCCACATCTGGCAGCGGTGCCGCGTACTGCTCGCGAGTGAGCAGCACGTTGTCTTTTCGCTTAGTCGAATTTTGTGCTGTCTAGCCATAATACTTATTATAAATTAATACAATTGGAATAATTACAAATTTTTTGCAAAATTTATTTACTTAATAATACAAATAGTTTTATTAATAACGAATTTTAAATTAATGTTAATGAAACCAAAAAAATTAAGCGAATAATTTGATTGCGCTAATTTAACCGAATTTGTGAATTTTGCTCTGTCTATAATAAATTTGGTTGGCGCAAGTAAAATATTGCCAATCATAATGTGTGTACCAAATATTTTGGTTGCAGTTAAAAAAATAATTTTTTCAGTGTAGAAGATCTCGAATAATATTCAAGATGCTTTATAAACAAATTTAAAATACTTTAATAATTATAACTTATGGATGATAAGAATTAAATCATCTTTTAATTATCAATTTTAAACTGTCGGAATGTTTGATTCACCACAATTTATTAAAGACGCTTCACATCTTTTGCCAAGGCTGCAATTAAATTCCTTTGGTATTTATCCATACAAATTGATTTTGTGTGGCTTTGATGTTACTGTCAGCAATCAATATTTCATTAATTATTCGCAACATTCTTTTGATTTTTACGTCCTTCGATTTACTGACCAATAATCTATTAATATCGCAAATTGCGTTGCATTAAATTTAATATCAATCACTCACTCAAGATTCGTGAAAACGGAGGATATGTTTCCTTCAAATATTCATCATTTTTTTACATTTCGCATTCTGTCACGTAGCAAACGTATCACGCGATTGCTTTGACCGTTGCCGTTTTTATCCTTGTTTCACATATTCAGCTCGATCGATACCTTTAATGATAAAATGCCTGGACGCAACTACGAGCGTATATTTCTCGTTAGCTCCTACGCGTATTCGCGAGAGAACGCGCGTCGCCTAATGAGGCGTAATTGTCGACAGCTGCAGAAGCGAGATGGTGTTCCAGAATGATTTTTCCCTCTCGTAAGCCATTGGCAATTAGAGAACCCGAGCAAGTCGGGGTCGTTCCAAGACGTTTCACCGATAATTACAATCAGACTTCTTCCCCATTAATGAGGTGCGCGCATAAGGAGTCATTAACGGAGGCGATTCGGAAATCGCGAATGTGAGTGGCGAAATATGAGAAAGTTTATGCATTTGTTTCAGTCATTTAAAATAGCTAAAAAAAGAGCTCGATCGTTGTAAGAGATGAGTTTGGGGTCAATTCCAATAATTTACGAAGAATATTTTAGTGTTTGCGTCATAGAGATGTATTGGAATTCTGATCGGTATCTGAATTAGGATTTATTTCGGGATGGATTCTCGTAACGTTATTGCAATGAATTATACATAATTCTCTATTTTACATTACAGCAAACACTATAATTTCAATTGATTGCAAATATTACAACTGGCTTCAAACTCTCCTATCAATTGCTCTCTATCAACAAAATTTTGTTTATAGTGTAAAAAAAGAAATGTAATGTTATTGTATTAATTTGCAACATACGTTCTCGAAAAACGAATTTCCTTCTTACAAAATTCAGAAAGCACTCGACAGATTTAATAGCAAAAGGCGAAATTACATTTCCCGCGAATAAGCAACATACCGAATCTACTTTAATTGCGATTTACTCTCTACGATAAAATTTTGCGTTTTATCGTGTTTTCGTGTTGTTCACAAAAACAGCATTTTCGGCCATGCATTAGTGGTAATTTTACTACTAGCGGATTTTCCATTACTGCATGTGACAGATATACGATATACATTTCAACATATATTTATGATATATATATAGCGGTAGATTCTTGTAGCTTTATATAATTAACAAATAAGTATGCAAAATTATCGTTTATGTTACAGTTCATTAATTAACTATACATTATAACTTCACCATGTATTATTCTTTCTAACGATAGAAGAAAATTTTAAAACACCATATAAAACTGTTTTTAAATAATACTTAAATTGTTCGATTCTTACCTTTCATTACTTGATGCAATAAGCAAATATACTAAATAAATTGGTTCACGATATTAATAGTTGAGCGTTTACTGTAGAAAAAGGGTCTCTTCATGTTCCAAATAAACAATCTTCCTTTATCGAAAATTGCAGCGTGGAATGTTTATTCAAAGGTTTACTTCACTGATAATTGCGAATCTTTGCGAACTCACGGCCGAGTCTTTTGTCGCTACTGAGACATCGTCCAGAAGAACGCGAAACTTCAAAGACGACTCTTCGCAAAAGGAACCAGGACAATTTCATTTTAATTCCTCTCTTAACAGCTTTTTGCAGGCGCGATTGTCCTCGTCGTACCTGACAGGCACAGTCGTTATACGCGATATAATGTAATTTCCAGCCTTAATGACCATGTTGAAACGAATGGAGGAAAAAGGAAGAAGGAAATGGGAGGGTGCAGAAAGGATGAGAGTGTTACAGACGCGCAAGATAAAATAGCGAAGCTAGAAATGAGGGCTGGAGCACAAAGAAAAAGGAAGTTCAGAATTTATTAGGGTCAAAATAATCAGTCTACCGGGATTTCTTAACAAATATCGCGGAAAATTGAATCCTGCCTGTACTCAGAAAAAGGAAAGAGTACATGTGTATATGAGAAGAAGGGAGAAGAAAAGAGATTCGACACCTAATACATTGTGTTGCATAGCAATAATTAATATTACTTAAAAGAAACTATAGTACCGACTAGTGTTTAAAATTATGACTATTTAAATTTTTTTAAATAAAAACGTTTAGGAGGTCGAGAGACTAATCAAGTCGAGTGAATATAAAACAAGCTACGATAAACCGCTCGTTTCGCATTATCTATTTGAAACTGGATAATCAAGAGTTTATGCTCGCGGCGAATCGTTATCTGGACAAAGTGATTCAACTTTGCACGGCATTCCGCGGGGAAACTTCGTTGTTTAACACTCGATATTCGCGTTTGTGGAACTGCCGCTACAGGAAGGCAATTTTATAACAATCGCGCGAAAGTTTTTCAGCGTTTAAATTACCGAGCGGAGCTCCGTGTTTCTTTCTCTTTTTTTCTAGAAAATGCATAAGGATCTTTTCAAGAGCGATCGACGCATGGTTTCGTTCTTTACTTTCGTTCTTTCTTTCTTTCTGTTCTTACATAGACGCATGGAGCACGGTGCTGCCCACGGCGGGTGCTGGCGATTACTGGGCTTGGGATTACAGTGAGTCTCGCTAATTACAAAACCAAAGCGTCCACAATAACGTGGTGCCGCGGTGGTAGAGATATCAGTACGAGTAATTAGTAGATCGTAGCTCTAGTTCTATATATAGACCCTTTGGGCACAACCAAATAGTTTCTTTATTAACGCGAAATTGAATGCAACAGCACAACAACTTGCTAGTGAAAAGTAGCCAATAATATTATTAACGCGACCTTAAATATTTAATTACACGTTTATACGTAAATATATTCGAATTGTGAATGGAGTTGTTTTAATAAATTGACAAGTAAAATTATTATTATATCGTAATAGCAACAATTTATTGGTTATTATTTATCCATCGATATTTAGAATTTATTTAGGCAAGATGCGTATTTTATTGCTCCACTCTGAATTGAATAAAAATTGTTTAAGTATAATTAGTCCCTACGTAGTTTCCATTAGTGCATTACAAAAACAAAAGATCCTTTAATATGTTAAGTAAAATTTTTGTTATAATGAATGTAATCGTCAAACCTCAATTTATCCGCTATTCCATCTCGAATTTACGTATCTAAGTAATTGTGTGTCTGTAAATGAATGAAATAATAATAAAATCGCCGTAAGGAAGAAAAATCAATAACAAACATCCGATATAAACCAATTAAAATGAATAAACATCGTTTATATCTAACGTTAACAACGGAAATGGAAGAAAAATGGAAGGATTATCGAATAGCAGAGGCGAGACGAAGTAGAGTGTTATTCAAATAAATAATTATTCACGGAAATAATTATAAACGTAAAAATATTCGTACTATTTATTCGCTAACGGTTGAATGTTTTATTTTTTAATTAATTATTAATCATTAAATATACACGGAAAGAATGGTTTTGCTGAAATATCTAAAAATTTGGCCAGATGCAGATCTGAAAATAATTTTGTTGGGTCATCAAAATAATTATGTAGGACGCCCAAAATAGTTGCCAGAATATCAAAACTTTTTGCAGCATTTTCATCATGTTTGAGTGTCCTACATAATTACTTTTGATGGCCTAACAAAAATATTTTCAGATCTGTATCTGGCCAAATTTTTAGATACTTCAGCAAAATCGTTCTTTCCGTGTATGTAATTCAGATTTGAATTATTAATTAGTCATTACGCTAGTGCTATGATTCTGATGAAATACGATGCATCAAAAGAATTATTAAAATAATATATGGACCGTATATTAGAAAGTCATGAAATTTGTGTGTGATACTGAGAAAATAAAACTAATTTATTCCGCGATATATATTCTTAGCTGAGAAAATAAAACTAATTTATTCCGCGATATACCTATATTCTTAGCTAAAAAAATTATTCCGCGATATATATTTTTAGGGAGTCGCTAGCGAGAAACCACAAATACTGAGAAAATAAAACTAATTTATTCCGCGATATATATTCTTATAGTGTCGCTAGCGAGAAATTACGAAAGAGAGAGCGAGATAACGAGAAACAGCGCTATCTAGTTATGAATTTTGTACTGGACATTATCTGAGTCCAACCATGACGTTTCTTAAAATAAAAATTTCCCGATTCGGACTTTGCGTCGCAATATCTCCGCTCGTAGGTCACGTAGAGGAAAAATTAAAACACTTTTATTATGTAATTCGAACCCAAGCTTTTGATTGAGCCTACTCAGAACTTAATCGATTCAGCCGTTATTCAGATTCGATAATCTCGGACACTCGCAACTCGCCGGCTCGCGTATACATGTAGATACACGAGGTAATCTCGCTGCGCGTATACTTGGCGCGAGACACTACCGTATCTCTTGATATTGCCAATACACTATTTCAGTACAATATATTATATATAAAAATTTTCATTTTATCATAAAATATTTTAATATATTTAACATACAATTGGTTAACTTTAAAATAAATTATATGAAAATCTCTTTTGTTCTATAATGAAATTTTAATTTGGATCTCATATTATTTTATTTTGTATCAAGTAATGTGTAAAATGATACACTTGATTAAAAAATTATTAAAAAGATATGAATGGATAGGCTATGGAAAATCAGGATAAAATTGGCCATTTTAATAATAATTTCTATTTAAATAATTTAATAATTTTAATTAAATAATTTTTAATTAAATAAATTAGTCGGAATATACAAAAGGCGATTATGAAATAATCTCTGTTTTTCTTTTATTTATGTTTAGGATATATACACATTAGAAAAATCTGTCTGAGTATATTTCGTTTTTACACCATTTTATCTAATATTTAATCCTGGAAGGAAGCCAAATGCACAGACCTCAAATTCTATTAAAAAGATATTTGAAATAGGAGAAGAAGAAGAAAATAAAGAAACATAATTAAAAATTAACAATTGTTTCTTGCTATATATAATAGATATTAATTAATATTTATTTGATATAAATACATATAAAAAGATCCATAAATATCTACTTCTGATTTCCGTTGTCTCAATAAAATATAAATATTATAAAAATAAAATCTTTATTTTCAAGAAATATCAGTACTTCATTTGTCACAATTTTATTTTATTTATTTCTCTTTTTTCTATTTATCTAAGTAATAATCTATTAATTTAAGTAATAAACTCGAAACTTTAATTAATTATTCAACAAATAACAAACTGATTAGCCGATCCAAAAGATATTTCGATAATAATAAGCTTTATTAGCTTCAAATATGTGCATTCTTGCATGTATAATAGATTGACAGTTGTATATGATCCAGGATTAAATATTAATGCTAATTTGCCCTAGCCCATCCATTTATGGCAACGGATCTATGTTATATCTATGTACAATATCCTCTCTTTTCTGCCCTCAAAATTAATATTATTAATTTATAATATTTTTTTAATGTGTTGATAATATAACATATTATATATAATTAATATAATATAGGAATAACATTTATATATCTAATATACAATTTTTTCATAGATCCATTATCTCAATTGGAAGTAAAAAATTTAAAACTAACAGATCTGATGCGCAGCAGCGGAATTATAACACATCGACCTGTAAATTATAAATATATCCATACAATTGTGTTTCAAATAATTAAAATTAAAACAATTATTGATATTTAAATTTTTTATTTGTTTTTCAAATAGATGTTTAAATACTATAAGTAGATACTTAATAATTAGATAACTTCTATTAAAAAATCACTTGTATTTGCTCAAGAATGTATAAAAAAATTTATATAAATATTTTATCAAATATTTTCCTCAAATTGTCCAAAGAAATGGTAATTGTGAAGGAGAGGGGCTTCCTCACCGATTTGGCTGAAACTTCATAATTTTGTGCAGTTTAGTGCGTAAAACATGAATTTATAAGTTAAAATTGTCGCTCTCAATTAGGGAAAAAATTATTAAGTACTAAAGTTGCCAGTTGCGTAGTTAGGATATCTGTCATATCGACATGATGTATGTAGATGCATATGACCATGCGCAGTGACGTAAAAGTGCATGAAATTACAGTAATAGTGCAGTATAACGGCAACCTCTCCTTAAAAAAATATTGCAGCATAATGTATTTATGTGCTATTATTTGACTTTGTATTTATACTTTGTATTGATAGACTTTTCAATACTAATTATTCTCTGTTTTAAAAAAGCATACACTCTATTTCTATTATCTTTTTTAATCGTTTAACTCAATATATTATGGCATATTCAGTACTACAAAACTGCATATTTACCCAAGAAAATAATAATTTGTTTTTGGTTAAAGCAGACAATAGTTGGAATATTGAACAGTATATAAACAATTTAATACTTTTACAACTGTGTGCGGTATGACAGAGATTCTAATCACGCAACTGTCAACTTTTCCTAATTGAGAGCGACAATTTTAACTTGTAGATTCATGTCTTACGCACCAAAATACACAAAATTGTGAAGTTTCAGCCAAATCGGTGAGAAAGCCCTTCTCCTTCACAATTACCGATTATTTATATAAAATGTAAATTTTTATAAATATTAATCTATATATTTATCGACCTCGATGTCCTCGTCTCAGGATTTTAATTAATCTTTAATTATAGATGTTCTTAAAATATGCTGTTCATATATTATTTTATATATATTTATAAATCTATTTATATACACACACGAAGAATATTTGTATTTGTAAGTATAAATATTTTATTTATTTAGCAATTTGGATCAAATAATCGTTAATTTCTCTTCATAAATAATGATTGCTAGTATATTTTATTCGTTCGAGACTATCCGAGAAGAAACCAAGAATATACTTTAATATCTTTTTTAAATAGTAGATTTCCCGTAACCACAGTATATATCAAATATTTGAATAGCATATCTTAAGAACTAATTGAAGATTAATTGAAATCGTGAAACAAGGATGTTGGGGTCACGATAAATATATAAATTGATTGCAAAAGTCCAGATTTTATATAAAAAATTATATAAATAATTTAAGTAGTTTTATTAATTTTATTCGTACTAAACGTGTTGCAAATTAACATTTTAAATATTTCACATTATTTAGTATTATTATTCGCGCATTAATCATAAATATTTTATTATTAGTAAGATTATATATATATATATATATATATATATATATATAAATTTCTCATTATTCAAGAACTTTTTAAATAATATCGATACAAAACGGAAAACAGAAATTCATCGCGTTAGATCATTAAATTCCCACTGGTGCAGTCTCGATCACGGTATAAGCTCTCGGCGTGGAAATCAGCGGCGGACTCACGTAAATCACCAAGAACATTCCGAGAGTCGTGCAGCGAAACACGCGGTAAACGGATAGACGACGGCGTGAATCGAACGGTAGTCGGCTAGGCTAGGTCGGCCCTTCGTATCAATAGCGATTCTGCGTCAACAGTGTTTAGTCGCTAATTCGCATACCTCGCGAAGTAACAATGCATCCCACTTGTCCGCCGGTTATACCCGCTCAGAATTAGGCTTGCGTACGACTCGGCTCCGGTACTCGGGAGTCCGAACGGTTTCACAATAACTCGCGATACCGCAGGATCGAGTCCACGTCCGTTATCGGAATCGAAGGTTCGTTCGCGATCGAGGGGAGATCCGCGAAAACGTTTCTGACTCTCTATAGCGGAAAATTGCCCGCGGGATTGTAAGGCCGCGTTCGACAAATCGCGAAAGCGATTTCACGCCTCGTCCTTTGGTAAAGGAACGTCTGTGTAACGTTAAAGAGTTTCTTTACATAAATCGAGAGATACTATTCACAGGCGAACAAGTGGTATTCGCTCGCGAATAATATCTCTCGATTTATGTAAAAGCCATCGCGCCGGATATACGAAGATAGTTCGAAAAGTTCTTGGCCTGACAAAGAAAACACATGATTTATGGTAACCATTTTTTTTTTATTCTTTAACGTAGTCCCCTTTCAGCTTAATATACTTAGGGCCATTCTACAATATGTTGTAAATTCCCCGTCGCCAGTTGTGAGCCACGAGTTGGCCAATCATCGTTTAAGAAATAAAACGCTGATTGGCCAATCAGCGTTTAAGAAATAAAACGCTGATTGGCCAACGCGTGGCTCACAACTGCAGGCGACGGGACATTTGCAACGTATTGTAGAATGGTCTTTATTCCAACGATATTCTAACTTCTTTATTCCGTCTGTATAATATGATTTTTCTAAACCTTCAAAATAAGCATTAGTTTCATTGTACTTCAGTATTTGAGCCGAATCTCTTTCCAGCGAGTCATTTCTTCATGTTTGGAAAGAGGAAAAAGTTACTGGAGGCTAAATCTGGTGAATACGGTGCGTACGTGCGTGCGTGCGTGCGAAGTATTTTATCACTGCGCGATATTCGATTTTATCCATTTAAAAAAAAAATCAAAAGTTGTTTGCTTTACACGACCGGAACAAAGAAACTAATAAACGCATCTGTTAGGAATTTTGTCAGTAGCCCTCAGTGAACTCTATACTATACTGGAATGTGAACCTCTATAGAAGAAAACTGGACGAGGGAGAAGGAAAACAAGGACTCAACCTTTCCTTTTCTATGTCTGTACTAGAAAGAGAAAATAGAAAATCATGGACCAATCAAAACTCGCTAGACGATGGCAGAGATAGTACCCTCCTGAACCCTTGTCCTTTTCTTCTTGTGGCCCGCCTGCTAACCACAGCGGTTTACATTCCAGTATAGTATAGAGATCACTGGTACCCAAGTAGAACACGAAAGTCATAATGACGTCAAAATGATGCTAAAATGACGCCTTTGACATCATTTTGACGTCATCATGACTTCAACATGGTGTCAAAGGCGTCATTTTGACGTCATCATGACTTTCTGTTCTATTTGGGTAATCCTTTGCAAGATCAAACTTGTCCATTGATACTTCTGACATCATCTCCGTGTCAGGTCAAGAACTTTTTAAACTACCCTCGTACAGTAATATACATCGTCGTTCATAAGTATTCGTTTCTGTTGAATGCAACCGGCGTCACGCGACGGCGAAGAGCAACCCTCGACCAGCGGGGTTAATAACACGGATTACGCTTCACCGCGTCCCTTGGCGACTCTCCACGGCCGCCGTCGCCCACGGTATCGTCGACAAAGAGTTATCCGCGTCCGGTCGGAAAATCCATTTTCCAACGGCATCTCGTCCGAGACGAGCAAAAAGCCCGTCAGGAAATAGTCGGATACGTTGCATCGGTAGACGGGGTGGGATGATAGGCAGGGGAATGGAGGGTCTTCGACGATAGTCGGAGTTAAAGTTCTCCTCGTGGCTACACACCGGGAGGGAAGATAATATTCTCTCTGCGCCGGATTTATGCCGCGGCGGTCGCTCACCGTGGTAATTGCGACGCGCGAGGGATCGCGTTAGAAGGCGGGCCCGTCCTCGTGGATTATGAACGGCCGTTTTGTTGCGTTGTTAGCAGATATCCGACGCGACTACGAGGCAAGAGACGCTAATTAAGTTTTTCGCGCGCGGCTTCGTGCGCCGCATCTCCACGCCGTGCAGATCTCGAGGAACGAACCTTTCAGTCTCCAACAAGACGCGAAGAGACCTTATCTTTAAGAGACAAGACCTTATCTTTAAGTTTTTCCTGACGTTATATCTCAAGATATCTCCAGATTCTCACGGAAATCGTAATATATGTACAATAAAATGCTTTACTTTCATCCGTTTTCCCTCCTGAAGCTTAGGTATCTCACTAAAAATAAACCTCATTTCCGATCTTTAATTACTTGTGAAAACCGTATATAGGTATTTCAATACTTTTTGAAAGGGAAATTGACTTCGAACGTGCATTAAAAAATTGATGAGGTCTGGAAACATTACTCCTGGTCCGCAATAGGTGTCGTTAGCTTTAAGTCCTAAGAAATTGACTAATCACAGTCGAATGTGAGAAGAATAATCGTCTGTGATTGGTCCATTTCTTAGGGCTTAAAGCTTACGATACCTATTGTGGACCAGGGGTTATGAATATTAAAATTATACGCCGTCCGCAAAATCGACGTCGTAATATTAAAGTACCGCAACCGTTTTAGGGTCCTTCGAGTTGTCAGGACTACGAAGCGACGACGAGGAAAATAAGGTGAGAAGGGACTTAGAGCAATTACTCGTACGTTCCGGTTGCGAAGAATTATGGTCTCAAGTGCGGCAAACTCGCGACGAACTTTACCCGATCCTTAATTCCTTAACGCCTCGCCAGTGCTAAAACTGTGTGAGAGCGATATATAATTCATTAATGCACTCGTCGTCTACCATTCCGTTAATTATTAATGAGCACTGAAGTCGGGAAACAAATTTTACAACTTCAAATTGCGTTAGTTTGTGTTATAACGATAGTTTAATGAAAGTTAAAAGAACTCCGATGAAATGTATGCCTTAGTGAAATCAGATATAAATAAATCGAGTAAATCATCTGTAGATGTATCAAAATTAAAAACTATTGTGCGAGAAAAAAATTGTGAACATGTCGCAAGATAACGTATTTCACAAATAAATACAACTAATAGTACAATTCGGTACGTATTTTACAAATAAATACTAAGTAAGTACAATAGAACTAATAGTATAATTGCATAAAATATGCAAGGAATGATATACAATTGCATAAAGTAAAGCAGGGAATGGATGTAGCTTTAAAGAGTATATATTTGTTAAATATACTATTAGAAAAACAGTAATTATCGTTAAGAGCACATTTTTTATTTAAAAATAACATGGAAATCCTAATGAGTAAACATCGAAGCGCGGTAGCAGCTTTTAAATTAAAAAAGAGAAACTTTCTGGTACTATAAGCTTCAGAAAACAACTTCAACAGATAATATAAAACTCATTCTCTATTAAATTTTATATATAAACGGATTTTATTCTTAAACAGATTCATAATTTGAAGATTGAATACAAAGATATTTAATTAAATCGAAAGCTCGCTTTAAATCTATATAACGACTTTTTTATAACGAGAAAAATTCGACTTATTAACAAGTCAAAGAATTTAAATGAAAGATGATTCGCCCAGCGTGTCTGAAACGTGTTTTATATTAAGTAATAAACGAAGCCCGTACCTTCTTGTCGGTTTGTGAAATTAATTTGCGATAAGCATTCTTTTCGGCAAAAAAGGATTCGCCCATCTTTTTTCCAAGCAGGCGAGAATTTTAGCTTAGATTAGACTTTTTTTTATTACATTTGACGGCCTAGGCCACTATGCGCCCGTCGCATCAACTGGGTCACTGGGATGGAGGCGTTTGAGGCCAGTGAGAAAAACGGTTTTATTAAATTTTGGGGCTTAGGCCAGTTTTACACGTACGGTCTGACGATTGCAATTTTCCACTGCAACGATACAAAGAGGCGCTGCGAAGAGGATCGTTCGGCTCCCACTTCTGGCAATAAACGAGTTGCTTGCAATAACTGCCGCGCGATAAGTAATCCATATTTATGGAATGGACGATCGTCCGACGAAGAAAGTCGGCATTCAGTGATACGAGGCACGTAGTGAGCAAAATTATTAAAGAGCCGCGATAATTAACGACCATACATGTACACCTGACCGAATTTACAGTATTGTACACGGTTACGCGTGTATGCATAACGTATACTATTATACGTATCGAATGGCAGCTTATACGGAATATTCGATAATTCATTCGCATTCGGTAAACAGAACCATAATCCTTATTGAAAATGTAATAATTTTCCCTCGATAAAAGCGTTAAAACAAAGTGATCTAATTAAATGAAATTATTAGTATGCAATTATTAGTACTTTAAAATTTTTTAAAAGTTGCGAATAAAAACAATTCACACTAAATGAAGAAATGATATTGATATAAACCAAACGGCATATTCCTGTTATGCATCAGCAATCTGTATGTATGTAATGAAAATCATTTTGGAACAATAGGTTCATTGATTTATATGAAACATAATATAGATAGTTCAATTGCATCTATATTGTCTAAAATTAATTTACTTCGAGCGATCAAGTTGAGAGAGAGAGAGAGATCTTCTCTTTAAAATTTATGAAAGTTAATTTATGACAAGTAACAATAAATATATAATAAATAAATAATAACATTTTTTTGTTTAAAACGCATAAAATGATTTATGATTTAGCTACAATCGTTTTACATCGAAAAAAGCGTATATTTTTTTCATTATATTTTTATATTCAAAATTAAATTTCAATTGGAATATTTATTCGCACCTTTGTTTGCGTTCCACTGACGTTACCCGTTTTGATTTTCTTTCCGTACACAATAAACAATTCGAGTTAAATAACTTTGCCGTGCGTTAATTAATGACAATTATCGCCGTTTCTTCTTACCAATTTCATTAAGCGAAACTGTTTTCGGTATTTCATCACAACAATTTCGCGCGAAATTTTCACTCTTCTCTCGTCTCGCACACTTATGCTCCGAAAACGAGCGATGCTTTATTCCGACGCTTTGCTCCTTGGAAATGCAAGCGTCTCACGTGCAGAAAAGAGAACAACGAATTTCAGCGAGGTGGCGTCGCAGCATGCACTACTTCTGAGATGAGAAAAAGTCTGTGTCGTTTCCCGGGGGATCTCGTTACTCCTCGAGGCTCTTCGAGAGATTACTCGGCTAATCCCGCAGGGACGACGACAACGTCGAGCATGAGATCGAACGACAGCGTTAATGCCCCTTTTATCGTGCTGCAAAAATTTATTAAATAGGTCGCCGCAATACTGCACAAACCATAGCAATGTTTCGACTTGATGTTTACACTTGGGAATAATTTAACAAGATGAAATAGATTTTTCGCTGTGTATCTTTCTTTTCTTTTTCCTCTTATATTATTTATAATAAAATATTAAACCACAGAAGAGATTTGTTACGACTCAACTGGCCAATATTTAATTTAAATTAATATATCGCGAATCGCGACATTTTTCGACCATGGATTTTGGTCCTTTCTAAAGAGAGTGAAATTAATTTTAAGAATTTGTTGCGAAAAATTTTACCTCAGCCAGGATTTGAACCTGGACCTCCCTACACTCCGGACGGGCGTCGTATATAAAATATTTAATCTATTTTTTAAGAAACGTTGGCGAGAAGAAGAGAGAGAGAGAAGTACAAAAATAGAAATTAATATTTTACATGATGTTTTGAAAGTAACATCTGCTTCATAAAGTATAAATTCATTTTGACGTCTTTCTAAGAAAGATTCGACTCCAAATTGGTTAAATATATCATTGAAAAGATTTTATTCTGAAATATCCTGCTATACATTTCTTATATAATATTCAATATATTTTTTTATATCTGTATTTTATGTACTCTAACAATTTTTATATTTAAATTCCTTGATCTTCAATTTTGTAAGAAAAATTCGGAATAAAAAATTTGTAAGGATAAGTCTCGAAGAAGTTAAATGGCTTGCTCGAAGGTGCCGCGTGCGCAGATTTCGTGCTACACCCAAAGAGATTCTTGTCGCAGGAGTTTTATAGGCTCGCGGTATAAATCAGGCTAACGCTTCCGCTTCGTGAAACTTTTGTAATATTCCATCACGCTGCCGGTGACAAGCATTATTCGGTAGGTGGCCTTCGATCGCGCGAGTAGCTGGGGCACTTACGTAATTTTATATCCAGACGTCTGGATTCAACCATTTTCGCGCTCCCCTGAGAAAGCTTCTCGACGTGAAAATGACCAGCCACCCGTAAGGTATCGTGGGGCTTGTTTACCTTTATTGGCTGCTTATACTCTTTACTACCATCGTGTGCGCGTATGTATATGGCGCATTCCCGGAGTGTTGTAGCAGACTGTAAAAGGCGATAAGTCACAACGAAAATTGTACTTTATTGAGACATGAAAAATACAGTCCATATACATCGATGGGTGTCGTGCGAATGTAGGATGAAAGCTGCAACGTCTTATGTTTTATAGGCAATCTTTAAAGATATTTGCGATTTAATCGGGGACGAAATGAAGATCATCTCGTACTAATCAGTTGTCTTAAACAGGGAATCTTGGGCTTTGATTTGATTACTCATTAATTGCCGAAGGATATTGCGAAGCGTGCACTTCAACATTTGCGCAGCTGGCTAAATTCGTGTTTACACGAATTTACCCTTTATTGACAGTTGTATATATGTAATATCTGATTAATGTTCGTAGCGCGTAGCTTATGGCGATTTTAAAGTATACACGGAAAGAATGGTGTTGCTGAAATATCTAAAAATTTGGCCAGATACAGATCTGAAAATAATTTTGTTGGGCCATTACAATAATCATGTAGGACGTCCAAAATATTTACTGGCATATGAAAACTTTTTGCAGCATTATTATCATGTTTGAGCGTCCCATGTAGTTACTTTTGATGGTCTAACAAAATTATTTTCAGATCTGTATCTGGCCAAATTTTAAAATACTTCAGCAAAACCGTTCTTTCCGTGTAGCAACGAGATTTTGAGTCTCTCTATAGTAGCAATTATTAAAAAGATTTCGACACAATGCGAGACAAAAATTCGTTAAAAATCCGTTTGATTTTATGAGGAAAGTGACAGATGTCGAGTCTTGTTGAATCCCTGGATTCGTGTCACGTGCTCCAAGTTGTCCTGGGAGCGTTCTTGCGGACGAGCCCGGGATTTCGATTCGGCTGCATCCTCGCGGGGTCGAGCCTTGAAAGTCTTTGGCCGCGCGTCTGTTATGCAAGAGAGAGAGAGTTCCCGGCCATTCTCCCGCGGTCATGACGAATACGCCGGGAACGGACCGAGGGAGTTCCGCCACTCGCAGAACTCGATATAGCCGGGGTTGCTAAGCTCGGGCGCACAATTGTCCGGATTCGCGCGCCGGGGTACCACGACTGGTAATTTCCATCGCGTTCTCTGTCGACGAATGTGTAGTGCAACGCCTCTCGTCATGCGCTCATGCGTGGAATTGGTGTTCCGCCGCGTCGCCTTACCCTAATAACTTGTTCTCGCACTTTGTCTCGACGCCAAGGACTTATTTAACCCCATCGCAGGCGCGACTGAATGTGGGATATTCTTCCTCCGTTATGGAACTCTTTTTACAAAGAACTTCTTCCTTAGTACATTGGTATTTGTAAAGAGAATCCGTGAAATTTACTTTACAAGTTGTGTACATTATTGCATACAATTCTTAAATTTTATTATAAAAATTGATGTAATAAATGTATAGAAATTATATATATTTTATAGGAAAATGCATATTGCTTAAAGTAGAATTAATAGAAAACGATATTTCGATTGTGATAAACTATCGCAGTCTATATTATTTTTTCTTTTCTTCCTTTTTTTATTACTATAATGCTGCTGTTAAAAGTTTCTTGACCGGGATGGACCAACTCAATGTTTTCAACTTGCGGGGCTGCGAGACAGTCTGCACAGTTTGCGATGTCAAGCACTTCGCAAAAGCCTTACGGGATTAAAACGCGACGTGGTGTATTCAGACCGATTGCACTTGGGACACAATTTTCACGTTTCTCGCTCGGGGTCTGGGACGTAGATCTGCGCGCGAAGTTTCGCGGCGAAGCGACGATATCCCTTTCTCAAACGGAGTACCGGTTGAAGCCACGGGCCAGGGATGGTCGTGCATTAAGGCCCCCGGAGCGCGCAGGCCGCAACGGAGCGTGCAATAGTAAAACGACGGTCCGTACCACCTTGGTAGTTTCCGGTGAGCGATGTCATCATGTGTCGCGCCGACGTGACGCAATATACATGCTAATACGATAGCTTGAGCCGGTTCATGAGGTGGATACCGGTGGAAAATGCCGCCGCGAGATTCTCTCGTCGACCCTTTGAAGTGACTACGAAGAAAGACGCCGCCGGCGACCGGCCACTCGCCCATGAATTTCAAGCGACTCTCTTCTCTCGTTTTACTGATTTAAGGAAGTTAGGAAAAGACTATCAGTCTCTATGAAAATTTCTCATAGTTAATACTAATGCAATCACATAGTATAATTAACGTAATGTTGTACGGCAAGAATATTGTCCATTAAGCAAAGTGTTTTGCATTGTAGATCGTACTAATACATCCCTTTTGCTTGAAAGAGAAAGAAAAATAATGAGGAACTTTGTAAATGTTTTTTTTGTACTGGTATGGCATAATTTACGATATTACATACGTCAAAAAGGCCTCGAATTGCAAATGCTATAAAAATAGACGATTGTTGATTCGCGTTATACTCGCAGCTATCAAAGTGTCATTCAATTTTCTCAACATGTTGCGCTCGCAACATTCAAAAAGGTAGATACTTTTTCTGGTTTCAGCTTTAATACCGAGAAACTTTGTTTTCAATGGCGATAGTAAAAGGCTATATTGTTTTAAGGGATTTCCTGGGTTACAATATTCCCTGCAGTCAGAAACACAGAAAGCCGAGTTCTACGGTTATGTTTATGATGCGAGTTAAATTTCTATGTGAGTTGTAAGAGCGAAAGCGAACTGTTTTCCGAGAATAATTAAACTGCTAGTAAACAAATGTGTTTATTAGTACAAGATTTGAAAAAAAGAAGTATTATAAAATTAAAGAAAGTTATGTTAAAAGTATGGAAAATAAAAGTTAAAAAATAAATAACATACACGTGTAGAATTTTTGCAAAAGTTTATTTACTCTTATTTACAGGTTAATTTCCTCTAAATTTATAATACATAAATACTCTGTGTAAGATCTTAATCAAATTTATAATTCTTTTTGAGAGACTTAAACTGTAATTTACTAGATTTTCTTAAGTTCAATGTAACATTAAATTAATTGTTTAAATGAGTCAAAAATATGAATAAAATATTAATTTAATGTATTGTCGATCTTAATAAACATGTTACTCTATATAAAGTAACTGTCAATTTAATATGTGAATTAATTATTCCGGCTTCATGTAAGGACTGTGTTTCAAAACCGATGAATATGCGGCGCGCAGTTCGCATGAGTAGGAAAATTCATAAAATAGTGTGTGTAACACGTGCGAGTTGACAATTGTAAACTCGTGCGGGTGATCGCATTCGCCTTCTCCGCGCTCGTGTCCAATTGTCAACTTCCCGCACTTGTTACACAAATAACTATTTATTAGGCACCAAGATCCGCCGCGACCGATATGGGCTTTCTTTCATATTTATATTTGTTTAATATCATTGATCTTATTCTTAATATTATTTGTTTAAAGTAACTGTATTTCAAAATTTATCATAACTTTAACAGATGTTATGCAACAATTTAAATACCGTTGGTAAAATTATTGACAGTTAACTTTTTTAATCCCATTATACGTTTACATTAAATTTCTCTCTCTCTCTCTCTCTCTCTCTCTCTCTCTTCGTTTATTAAATATTTTATATTTTAATATGCATTTGCGTTGTGGTGAAGGATTGCAAATTACTTTCGCCGGAGGCGCTTCTCGTGCAGCAAACTGTTTGCAAGGATTAACTCGGCAATCCTTTAAATGCAGGGAGAATACCGACGTAGAAAGATTCGAAAGTGCAGGAACTAAATAAATCGGACGACGTCCTTAGCACGCTTTTATCCGCGTGAGCCGTCGAGATTTATTAAACCTGCATATACTTCCGCATCCACTACCTTAAGCTTAAGCTTCGATACGGTTTATTTTACTCCGTCCAGCAAGTTTCCTGAAATTCAAGCTAAACAAATGAGCTTTACCGCTGCTCAAGAAAAACAACCGGTTGAATATTAGATTAAACTGATACAATGTTTGTCTTTTACATTTTGATGAAGGTTGTAATCTCTCCAACGCACTGTTAAATCATATTATTTAATGTGTTTGATGAAAATTATGAATTTCAAGTTGTTTTAAGCTTAGGACAGACATTAAACGATAATAAAATTATGTGAATAAAAAATAAATTATAAATAAAATAATTCAATTATAAATAAGAAATACAAATAAAACCTAGCATTATAATAGCAATTACCTAGCAAATAATTTGGTATTATAAATTACACACGCATGCAAGAATTATATTTAAAAAACAAATATTGTGCGAGTTACTTCTAAATCATTAACACTTTCATTACATATTTGCAATTTAATCAATATAATAGTTCATCCACTGAGCAATAATTGCTTTAATATATGAAATTAAAAATAGGAGTACAAAAATGAAAATGTTTTTGAATAAAATTTTAGATGTCTGGCAACACGTTGCAGTCGTAACACCGATACCTTATAACGCATTGCCCGATATCGATATTTTCCCGGTTATTTTTCTCCGTCAGTGTTATCGAGTAAAGGAGAGATATTTCCATCTCTCTCTCTCTTCAGATATTGATATTTCTACCAACGACGTAAGCCATTAGACGCTAGGAATATATTATTTTTCCTCTCTTTCCTCCTTTTTCTTCTCTTTTTCTTTTTCTACTTATTTTCTTCATCTTTAAAACAAATTTTGACCGATTGAAGAAAATCTTCCTTTCTTTTTCTTTCTTTCTGCTATTAAATGCAATTCAATACTTGACAAATAAGAAAAAACAGATATGACGATTAAACTGTAGACTTAATTTTACGATCTAATAAAATTCCTATCAATTATACAGATTCGCCTCACCGATGCGATAATAATTATGCAAAATTTTCATGCATTTTTATGACTGATAAAAAGTAGCAAATCACACATATTCCGCATACATTGACTCGTTTTCTATTTTGTTGCGAGCCACATCGTGCTCCCTGTTTCACCCCTGGAAATTTAATTCTTGGAAAGATCGGGCCGATGCTTAACTCGCGGAGTAATTACGCGCGGCTGATGTTAATTATCCGCTTGCATTATATGCGCGAATACTGCGAATCGGCCGATCGATTTAGTTGAGACGCCGCGGAGTGCCAAATGATCCCCAATGGAGCAAAACCAACTCCGGCAACACCAATCTGCCGGATATCGCGTAATTATCTAAGCAGCGTAATATGCGCGCGCGAGATGCCACATTTTATAGTAATTACCTTTCACAACTCGCTACTTTGCGCTCGACCAGAGCTTCCTCGATGATATTGTTTTGTTCTAGGAAATTTTCAAAACGAGCTTGATAAGAAAACCCTGTTTTATGTCGTTTTATAATTATAAAAGTATGAGTATACTGAAAAAATAATTTTGTTGTCATAATTTAAATTCTGTAGACCTAACCAAATAATTTGGTTAATATAGGCTCAACCAAATGTTTAATTACTCCAACCAAAAAATTTGGTCCCTTCTATTTAGTTCCTGCAACAAAAATATTTTTCTTGCTTTAATATTTTCTTTTAGATATTTTTTCGTCTTAATTTTATAATTGTAATGTCAAAATAACATTTACTTTCAAAATAATATTTACTCTTGGTGTCCAATTTTGGGGATTCTCCTTCCAAGAGTCATCATTAAGAACATGAATGAAAAGTCTCATAATGCTGTGTCTTTTATTCCACCTCCTGTGTAGTTTTTTACTTACGAGAAATAGAACTCTGCCGCGTCCATCTGGCGGTAGTGCCGCGTACTGCTCGCGAGTGAGCAGCACGTTGTCTTTTTGCTTTGTCGAATTTTGTGCTGTCTGGGTATAATACTTATTATAAATTAATACAATTGGAATATTTATAATTAATCATTTTTTGCAAAATTTATATACTTAATAATACAAATAGTTTTATCAATAACGAATTTTGAATTAATGTTAATGAAACAGAAATAATTAAGCAAATAATTTGGTTGCGCTAATTTAAACGAATTTGTGAATTTTGATCTGTCTATAATAAATTTGGTTGGCGCAAGTAAAATATTTTGTATTGCCAATCACATGTGTGTACCAAATATTTTGATTGCAGTTAAAAAAATAATTTTTCAGTGATACTTAGAAACTTTCTTTCCTTAAGAAGAAAATTGATTTCAAATTCGTTAAAGAATTTGTCATATTAAATTTTGTAATTGTAAGAAAGAGGAAGAGAGAGAGAGAGAAAGAAAGAGAATATTATCAGTCCTGTTAATACAGTGTAATCACAACTGATTCACTTGCGTGAGATATTATTTTGCGAATCCAGAGGTTCCGCGACTTTTTGTTCCTCAGCCAACACCTTGTTTCGCATCTTTTATCGCGCATCGAAGAATACGTTGACAAAGTCGCGCATAAATCGTGGCTAAGTGTGCCTTAGCGCAGCCGATACACGCGCCTCTGCTAATCCGTATTAATCGCTAGCCATTCATTAGGAAGTCAGCAATGGGTGCCGCGTAATTCTGCACCTGGCGCACTCTCGCGATCAATCGCGCGCGTTCCCCTCTTACCATAAATCTTGCCGCTAAACTGCCGCTATACGCCCGCAGAAGACAATGATCAAGTAAGCTCAACGGCTGCTGAAGCACCCGTTGTATCGCTACAGGACAGCCCGAAAGAAACACGCGGCAATTGCGTTTTCTCTTCGATCGGAAACGATGGAAGCGCACTTCGATAAATTTTTATTAAAAAATATCGCTACGTGCGCATTAAACCGGGTACACCGAAAAAATTATTTTTTTAACTGCAACCAAAATATTCGGTACACACCAGATTGCTTGTCAATTTAACATGTGAATTAATTCCGGCTTCATATAAGAATTGTGTTTCAAGACCGACAAATTTGCGGCGCGCAGTTCGCATGAGTAGGAAAATTCACAAAATAATTATTATTACACTGAGAAAAAAGTACTTAAAAATGTATTTCTGTGAAATAAGATTTATTTAAATACGGCAAAATGAAATTTTATTTCTAGCAAATGAACCATCTAATGTATCATAGCTAAATTTAGCTATGATGACGAAATATACATTTCTGTGAAATATATTTAATTCTTCTCATTAGATGGTTCATTTTCTAGAAATAAAATTTCATTTCGCCGTATTTAAATAAATCTTATTTCATAGAAATAAATTTTTAAGTACTTTTTTCTCAGTGTAGGCACCAAGATTCGCCGCGACCGATATGGGTTTTCTTTCATATTTATATTTGAAAAATATTTTTGTTGCAGAAACTAAATAGAAGGGACCAAATTTTTTGGAGTAATTAAACATTTAGTTGGAGTAATTAAACATTTAGTTGAGTCTATATTATCCAAATTAATTAGTTAGATCTACCAAATTTTGATTATGACAACAAAATTATGTTTTCATTGTATATTTCATCGAATATTTTATATATAAAATTGTATCATAATAAAAGTACAGAGAAGCACAAGATAATTTATTTCTGGAATAAAATATTTATTGATATTTTATAGCACTGGAAACGTTTCATTAAATAAATTGGAGAGCTCCGATCGTTTTTATGTATCCAGAAATTGAATGCGTGTTTTCCGCTTTATTCCCATTTGAAATCTTCTTTCAGCCTCCTCTTTTGTTAAGTGTCAAGATCGGCTTGTTTCGAATTCGTTATCGTTCACGGTGTTACAAACAAGTCCCGACGCTCTTCATTCGATTCGACGCGGACATTTAATCGGATTTTGAGATTCCGCTCGTGAGAGACCGGTGGCGGACGCGCTCCCCTGTTATTTTCCATCTTTCATTGTTATCGCGGCGAAACAAAGGTAAGCGCGGTCGCGCAAAAAGACCTAAGATGGGCTTAATGGCACTGGCGCGTCGCCAAATCGCATCGCGGGGTCGAATGCACCGATTGAAATGTTCATTACCGCCGCAAATCATCCGGCCGATCCGCGTAAGGAAGAGCCGCCTGTACTATATATCCACCACTTCGTATCTCTTTCAGCTCGCTCAACTGCGCTAGAAACGAATTGCCACGATAAATCCGCCAGCGTCGATTTTTCTCGAGAGGCGCGTCGCTTCCAAGATGATGGGTTGGGATTCTTGGCGCTTATTACTGTGATTCGCAAACTTGCGAGAGAAGCCTGAGAAATCTCGTCATTTAGCACAATCTTAGAAAAATAAAAAAAATTGCTTCTTTCGCCTATTTGTTAATGATAGTTTTAAAAGTACAGACGTAATTAAATAATGAACATATTTATATGTATCTTTGTATGACAGACTATCGTTGAAATAATACGTATCTAATAATAATAATAATAATAATAATAATAATAATAACTTAAAAATAGGAAGAAACCCGCAGTTAACAGTGCGTAATTAAATACCAAGACGCATCTTAAGTATTACAAATTTTAATTACATAAAAATCAAAATAATCTTCAGTACGTTTCGGCTCCAATTTGAGCAAAACACCTCCAAATTCCTCTTAACACCGCATTACTATGTGCACTAATAATGTGGTGTTAAGAGGAATTTGGAGGTGTTTTTTGCTGAGGATGGCTCAAATTGGAGCCGAAACGTACTGAAGGTTATTTTGATTTTTATGTAATTAAAATTTGTAATACTCAAGATGCGTCTTGGTATTTAATTACGCACTGTTAACTGTGTCAACTCCCAACGCCTTTGTGTTTCTTTCTATTTTTAAGTTTTAATTATCACGAGTTCTTACTTGTATTATATTTTACTTTTTAATAATAATAATAATAGTAGCTTTATTGAATGCAATTAGATAGGCTTACTCGGTAATACATATGTATATACACAAAATATAAGTCTAGATATTAAATTGCAGACAAAAGGCGAGGTTAATCAATTATTTAAATCAATTTTTCCACATTATTTTCAATAAAATTAAAAGTATTAATCGTATATATTGTGTTAATAGGGTACAATGAATTTTTTTACAAAGAGAAAATTGCTACGAGAGTTTCACTAAATGAGGAAGAATTTTTTTATTTTTTGGTTTGTACCGATAATTCGCTAAGCGTGTCTACAACGAAAACCATTGTGGTGAATTGGCCAATTTATAAACTGGTGGGTTTTTTGTTCCAGACAAAGCCCCGTCGGAAGCATCCTTCAGAGGGACTGAGTATCTCACGATAGATTTGAGCAAAGGAGAACCGGTGCTCAGTACACAGGAATCCATAAGCCTCCAGTTCAAAACGAGACAGCCAAATGGACTTCTATTTTATTCCGGTAAGTACTTCCTGTGTTCATGGCGAACGACTTCCTTTGTCAATTATAATAACTTCTCTCTAAGTGGCGATTTTATTTCCACTTGCGAATTGTTTCACTTCCGAATGCGTTTGTCGGCAATTAAGGAAATACATTCTTGACGGAAAATGTTCGTAGTTCGTACAACCTGTGAATAATTAATATAAAGATATAGAACCAGAAGCGTGAAAATAATGATTAGGAATATGCATTGGACAAACAAGATTGTTATAAATTTTCTGTTCTGAAAACGATCAGTCACGGAAGCACACGATTAATTGAAAACAATTCGGGAAGATCGACAATAGAATCGTATTTAATCGAGTAACTTACGGACGACCGGATATCCTTTGAGAGAACGCAGATAGACAATGGAACCATCTTGGACAATGGTCGCATATTAAATCTTTACGATTGCTCCTCTTCCCTCGTGGTGACATTATAGCCAATTAGAACGTTTCAATGGTTCGGATACCGGACGTACGGCCAACCAAAGAAATTTTGTCTCTCTCTTTCCTGTTTCCTTTCTGTTTAACATCCTCTTCTTATTTTATCTCTTCTCTCCCTCTTTTATTTTAAGATGGTATTATATCGGCTTTTGCTTGACCTATATTAATCTTGACTCCAAAAATGTTTCATTTAAGGTTTCCTGAGTAGAATAGTGAATAATCGTTATCATTTTAGAATATCGAAAACCGATCAAATTTTTTTCATTTACCTATTAACCTGCAAACATATTTTTTATTAACAATTATAGAATTTCTAATTTTATATTTAGCTCGAACATAATTTCAAAAATAAATACTATTCAAAACAATAACGGCAAAAATGTTTAGACTCTGCGCTATAACTATAATCAATTGGACTGCCATATGCAACAAGGACCCAACCAATAAGGAGGTAATTTTGAGTAATAAGTAATTGAAGTTTTGTTATTACAATTAAAATAATCGGCTTAAATCAAGTCTTTATGAGATTTATTTTGAATAATTTACTCAAATTGGGAATGTTCAGTGAAAGCTCGGGACAGATGGCGTGGTGGTGTCGGGCCCTGTCATGGCGGCGTATACCAATACTAATACAATACATGTGTGTATTGGTGTATGCGTGAGCCTATCTGTGAATACGTTTGTATCATCGGTAGATATAATAGATATCTGTCATTATGAAAAAAATGTGATATTTTGCGGCTGTTGTGTTTGATTGAAAATGTCGAAAAAAGATTATTACGAAAAATTAAATATTAAAGTATTAAAGGAGCTGCTGCGAGAAAAGAATTCAAAATTTCACTTTTTTTTAAATTTCACTTGATTTTTACAATAAAGCACACTGCACTTCATTTTTCACTTAAAGAATGCAAAGTGAGAGGAAATATCGTTATGTATATCTCATGGACGTGCTCACAGATACACCACACATCCAAAAATATATACCGTCTGTTCTTTTTAGCTGCACTGTTGAACTGGTGCAATAAGTTAGAATGAGACAAATATATATTTTTTCACTCTAACTTATTGCATCAGTTCAGCAGTGCAGCTAAAAAGAACAGACCTATGGTATTGATGACGCCGCCATGACAGGGCCCGACACCACCACGCCATCTGTCCCGAGCTTTCACTGAACATTCCCAATTAAACGAAAAGTAGGATATATTTTTCAAAATAAAGAAGTACATTTTAAAAAACAGACACAGAAAAAGCAGTTGGTTATTTTATTATAATATTCAATTGGTACTGTGTGTGTGTGTTACCAATAAAATGGCCCAACTTGTAAACTAGGCTTAATTTTTTTGCATAATTGAAAAACATCAACTTGAGACTTACTCTCTAAATTTCTTGGAGTGAAATTTTACTCCAAAGAGTGAAAATACTGCCAATTTCACTCGCTTGGAGTGAATTTTCACTTAATTGACTCGAAAAAATTTAGAAAATAGAATAACCAGTTAACTCATTTTTCTTCAAAATGTCGGTTGGGTCCTTATTGTATATGGAGGCCCAATTATAGTCAATTATTTTCAACACTGAAAAGATTAGTACTTTTATGCGATAAATGTTTGAGTTTGAAGAGCTCTTTGCAAAAGCAAGTTTTAGATAGTAAAATAAATCACGATGTTGCTCTTCGATATTAATCTCGAAACTTTAACCAAATTTTAGTTTGGGATTGAAAACGCAAAGTTGCAAAAATACATATAAATTAAATTTAATCAAATTTGCTTAATAATCAGAGGAAAAGCAGCTGAAGTCGAGATAAAAGTTTCTTCCTTACGCTTGCATTCTTCGGTCAGATTTCTGATTTATTGTGCCTTTATTATACCCATCGTTTCATCCGGCATATTATGGTTTCTCCTCAGATGCACATGAACCCCCAGTTTATAGTATACTTACTTAATGAACGGTGGAATCAGCGCAGCCAAGATGGCAAGACTGCGCCATCCGCAGTAAAAGGAGGAGTTTGCACCTTCGCTCCGGTTGCAGCGGCAACTCGAAACCTATATACCGGAGCCGCAATGCCGTAGCACACACACTTACATGTGCACTCACACGTCCGTATCCACACATCCGCACAGACGACACACAAGATGCATACGTAGCATTCGTTTCTCTCTCTCTCTCGTATCTCCGCAGCGCGCCCACACCAGGTTGCTCATTTGTTCTCGAGATAAGCTATAATACAACCGCGCACTCGCCGTGCATTTGAATTGCACGTATTTCCGGGGGGCATAATAATCGTCACGCCACGCAACTTTCATTCTTTCAAATCGCGGTATCGCATCGCGGGAATTCCCCCGCGAAGCGGTAAACGTAACAACTCCCTTCGAGAGTTCCGCCGGGATGTGTCTGACCATCTTCGCCCGTTACTACTTGCGCCGTATACTTCTACTTGGCTGGCTCGCGTGCCGAGCCGCGTTGTTGCGTTGCGTTAAATTCGCATCGGAATTGTTTCGCCCGCTTTTGAATAACTATCCGCAACACGATTAATGCAAAACATATTTCTCGAATATAATGGGATTTGCGCGGATAATTCGCGTTCAGAGGATAATTAAGCAAAGTATGCTCAAATAACGAGCGAATAATAACAGTTTCGTGCATGTGTTCATGGACCATTATTGGCGACCAACGACCGTTATTCCTGCTTCTAAAAATTTTGTTTGCTTTCCGGCGATTAAATATTCAGTAGTGTACGCGCAATATTGGGAGAAATGGGTCACCCATGGGAGTTTCGACCAGGGACGTAACGGGAAGCACGCAGGAGCTCGCTGCCGATTTCTCGCCGCATATCCGCCACGCAGGCGCTATCTTCGCGGCGCGTGTTATCGCGTTTGTTTTCCGATAGCGATCCGCGATGCGCGTCGCGCCGCGCCGGTCGGCGATGCGATGGTGGCCACGCGAATAAAAGTGCGATACGTAACGCGCGTAATGCACTTAGGCGCATGCTAATGCGTCGCGCCGGCAGCAATTAAGCCCGAAGTACTGTCTGCATCTTTTATACGCTCGAGTCCCCGGCTGCCCGTAGGATAATTAGTATGCGGTCGTGGCCCGATTTTAAAGCGACTGCGGCAATAACCGACGGTGGCGTTTGCGAGATTCACGAGCGTAACGCCACATCCGTACCCGTTTGCGCCTCTCCCGATGCGCCTTAAGCGTCCTACTCGCGGTGATGAAAATTATGATCTCTGCTCCGCTAGCGCACGTGTTAACGCCACTAAAGGCCATTGCACGTGAAGAAGTTTTAGTCGTAATTGTAAGGCTGTAAGCAAATCAACCAATCGCAGTCAAGCATTCTCATAATATAGTAAAAATATTTGACTGTGATTGGTCGATTTGCTTATGACGATTACGATTACGACTAAAACTTTTTCACGTGCAATGGCCTTTATATACTTGTGTTCTTATTATTCGCTACGCGCACCGAGAAAAATAATCGTAAATTTTAAAAAATGCTCAAAACTTGAGCCCTTTTCTCCTTTAAATTTCGTAAATTTTATCAAATGCAACAGCTTGGAAAAAGTAAAGTTCTATATTCACATAAAGGTGTTTATTAAGCAGCAAGGCAGCATACTAAGAGGAATTTTTATAAATATTATTAAAGGATTTTTTATTTTTAGTGAAAAGTACCTAAATAATAAATCAATTTTTGTTTCTTATTTTAATTTCGATTTTCTCTTAAAAGACATAATTGTTTTCACTGCGTCTATACATTCTTAAGTGTACACTGAAAAAATTGTTTTTTAACTGCAACCAAAATATTTGGTACACACATTGTGATTGGCAATACAAAATATTTTACTTGCGCCAACAAAATTTATTATGGACAGAGCAAAATTCACAAATTCGTTTAAATTAGCGCAACCAAATTATTTGCTTAATTGTTTTTATTTCATTAACATTAATTAAAAATTCGTTATTAATAAAACTATTTGTATTATTAAGTAAAATGAATTTTGCAAAAAATTTGTAATTATTCCAATTGTATTAATTTATAATAAGTATTATACCTAGACAGCACAAAATTCGACAAAGCGAAAAGCAACGTGCTGCTCACTCGCGAGCAGTACGCGGCACCGCCGCCAGATGGACGCGGCAGAGTTCTATTTCTCGTAAGTAAAAAACTACAAGAAATGGAAGAAAAGACACAGCATTATGAGATTTTTTATTCATATTCTAATGATGACTTTTGAAAGGAGTCCCTAAAATTGGGCACCAAGAGTAAATATTATTTTGAAAGTAAATGTTATTTTGACATTATAATTATAAAATTAAGGAAAAATATCTAAAAGAAAATATTAAAGTAAGAAAAATATTTTTGTTGCAGGAACTAAATAGAAGGGACCAAATTTTTTGGTTGGAGTAATTAAACATTTAGTTGAGCCTATATTAACCAAATTATTTGGTTAGGTCTACCAAATATTTTGATTATGACAACAAAATTATTTTTTCATAATTTAAAGTATACTTTAAATTGTATCTAATATTAACTGTACACAAGAATTCTCCGCGATACTAATCGCGCGTCTTTTAATCGCAAAAATATACTTTCCATCAGCAGAATCATCTTAATCCTCCAACTCGTTACAAGTATAGCATAATCCGCGAGGATTTCCTGGCGAGTCTGGCACGATAATTATTAACGACGATCGCCGGACGTTTTAACCGGTCTCGGCCGGATACTAAGTGCCCCGAAACTAATGGTTAAGCGGTCGTAATCGATTTATACGCGTCGCATCGCGCTATAATCCGGCAGGCGAGCTCGACGAAAAATGAAGCGTACGAGGGAAACTGATGGTGCGACGTCGCCGTGGGGATTAAAAAGTTGCGTCGGAATTTGCGTGCGCCGCTGCCAATCTTTTTTTTTTCAGGCAATGCGTGCGACGTTAACGCGTCAAAAGGGATCGCGCTCAATGGACAGTAATGTACCGGTCACGTCAACACAGACGCAACTAAAATGGACGTCCGTGACGCCTGCGAGCATTTTCCGTTTTCGACAATCTCGTGTCAGCCACTGTCACGATTAATTCAGCGACATTATTTGCGCTTCAAAAGCGAGATAAGGGTTCATTCGCTGTGCGATATATAAGCGCGCTCACGGCACTCGCCACGA
Organism: Aphaenogaster rudis; assembly: GCA_003063815.1. NCBI lineage: Eukaryota > Metazoa > Arthropoda > Insecta > Hymenoptera > Formicidae > Aphaenogaster > Aphaenogaster rudis. The sequence continues at coordinate 467,540 of NJRL01000132.1, forward strand.
CTTCATTAGTCTCGTTTTTAATTACAGGTGAGGGCGATGATTATCTCACCATATCGCTGAGAGACGGAGGTGCCGCGGTCGGTATGACCCTAGCCAAAGGAAGATTGGATCTGCACATAAAGCCGGCCAGGGTGCGGTTCGACGATCATCAATGGCACAAAATCGTCGTCCACCGGAAAGTTCAAGAGGTAACGATCGTTATTATTTTATCCGTATATCCGAATGAACGATGAAATAAGCGTTAAATACCGATGGGTCGCGGATAAGATTTGACTTGAGAATGAGTTATCGTGGGAGATGGACATTGTCCAACATTCGTTAATGTTTGATGTGCTTAAATCGGTATATACCGTATCAGCTCGCGTTTCGCTTTTAAATGTGTCTAATTTTAATGAGCGGAAGGTGGAAAATCCATTACAGTACGGACGTTGAAGGCGTTAAATTTTCACACTGTCGCGATTCAAATGGATCGGCGAACGGACGTGAGAGCAATTTCGTTAATGTCGTGGATATACACTGGCATTCATTGCGCATTACGCGCAGTGGAATAGATAACGCAATTATTTGCGCGCTACCATCGCGGATTCCGTGAACTGCGGAATGACATGAGTTTATCAGTTTATCGCCGCGAAATATTGGCACCCCTTGTCGAATTGTAACACATACTGTGCAGATCAGCCGCAATAATTAAACTAAGCTAATATTTGTTCTGGAATCTATGAATTTCGTAACAATGGATTGTTAATTAAAGACATTGTTTCGTTCACTTGTCTCATTTTTAACAACAAACAACATTGAGGCGTGCATTAATAAGGTCTATTAAATACCGAATGTTAATTTGATATTTTAGAAATTTCAGTAGTTTGAATATATGAATGAGATAAAATTAGAAAGGAATATAGACAAGGTTCTAAACTAGCCGATGTAGATAAAAGCGATTATTATGGATATAGATACGCTTCATTGTTCTAGTTGTGCATAGAGTAACTCGAACAATGAAAATAGCATCACATAGCCAAACGCATTAAAGTAGTACATAGAGAAAGCTTAAATCTGTTTCCCATTCAATTTATATCATTTCCATTTTCAAAATGCGTATTGTTAACATAAAACGCGATTGGTGAGAGATCCTTTGGTACATTATTTTTTATTAAGCACATTTTCTTTGAACTACAAATTCTGAAAGCTCCACAGCCTCTGAAAGTTTCCTTTATTCTCAATCGCTCATAATTCAAAAAGACGGCCTGTTGACGTTTCTGCAAAGAAGAAATCGACCTAAAATCGGTCAAAGAATCTGCGATTCGAAGGAAATGCGCTTCAATGACGAACACACGAGATTTTCTAGGCTTATCTATTTCTGACCAACCGTTTGTTATCTTACATCAGAATCGGAATGCGCCACTCCGCGCTATGTACGGTTACAATTTAAGGGCTGCGGATGTGCAGCGCGTCGAGAATTAGGTCGAGAATAGCGTATAGTCCGACTAATGTCTGCCGCTGCTTTGGATAATTTTCCTAAGCACACGCTGTTCGTTTGAGTCACTTCCGCAACTGTGTAAACGAGGAATCGATTCCCCGAACATGTGCTGCCGAAGAATCATCGCTCCGCGCTGCGATTAGACCAGGGAAATATTTACCAGGGAAAGATTTCCATGTTTTTTCCTGAGCAAACGTATATTTTTAGTATAATTTCAATATTGTTATAAACCGATTTAAATATCCTGATAGCACTTCTCTAATAATGACACTTCTCGTTAGACGCTGAACTCAAAGGCCAAATAGAGATATTTTTCCTCGTGATTCCGATCTCTTTGACTGCGATAAGCTCGCTTGCCAGGAAGCCGTAAAGGGTTTAGCAATCCTATCGTTCCAATTTTAATCGACCTAATTGTTAAATAATGTTAATAACAAATTAATCAATACCTTAATCACGAGCAATCACGAAGGTATACGACATTTATACGCCGCGTTCAATCGCATATTATTTATTATCGCGCTCCAGTTATCTCTACTTACGCGATGAGTGGCGATATCTCTCCATGTGGCGTTTCAATATGCGCACACGCACACGTGCGATATATGCAACTGTTCCCATCGCGTTACAAAGCGCATGTTTGCGACATATCTCGGGCGCAGCTCAAAGCGCCAAGTAATTGTGCACATTTTCAATAGCGAAAGATAAATACTAAATTGCGCACAGAGCCGGGTGTATCGGCCGCGTATGATTATTTCCCGGGTTTGTTTCACGATGCACATTTATGGTGGCACGCAGTCTTGTTATAAAAAGAAAAAGCACTCGTGTTTATCGGGTCAAACACGCACGACGTGCTTTCTGTTCGATATTACATGTCAGTTTCGCGGAAAGTGCTGACCGGAAAGTACTTGATGTGACTATTCATATACCTAGTCTGGAATTAATAATAATTCGTAATAAAGGTAGATTGTACGGCGAAAGCCATTAAATTGTCACGTTATAAAATATTAAAACCTTAATTCGCAAACTAGGACTCCTGACTAATAAATAACAATACAAATAAAAAATGGGCTGTTTGGAGTCAGCGCGGTACACAAATGCGCAAATTTAATAAAATCAAATCGATATTACATTCGTCCAAAGCATATGTGTAGAACAAACATTACGTAATTTAAACGTTTCGGCTCACGTTTGAGCCATCTTCAGGAAGAATGTTGGAGAACCGCCCGGGTTCGTAGCAAATCAAGAGATTGTTATATGCGGATCATTCTCCAACATTCTTACTGAAGATGGCTCAAACGTGAGCCGAAACGTTTAAATTATGTAATGTTTGTTCTATGCTTTGGACGAATGTAATATCGATTTGATTTTATTAAATTTGCGCATTTGTATACCGCGCTGACTCGAAACAGCCCACTTTTGTATTGTTATAAAATATTAAACTTCCAAAAATTGCTACGCCGTTTTTCTTGACATAGCACATTGAAAACGTCCGAATAATCGATTTAAACACGAAAAATATGCATGCGGTTGTGTTGTATGTATATACATATATTTACTTGAGAACAGATTATTTCAAAATCAAAGTTGTATAAATTTGCGCAGCTTTAAGAGTTCATTATATCTTTCAATACAAGACATGAAAAATGACATTCCGCAAAAGAAATCCATACCTTGCAACTCAGAAATTATTATTTTAATATTTTATCATCTTTATAATCTTTTTAATAAAAATAGACCATGAATTTTATAAAAAATTTCCGCTAATTTTAGAATGGACGGAATAATTATTATTATATATAATTATTATATATTTTATGATTACATGAAAAAAACAGAGACTCACAATCACTATAATAATATATCTTTTACAATTTCTTAAAGTATTTTGAACGTTTATCCACAACTAATAAAAATCGCTGTAGGTACACTGAGAGAAAAATTTACTAAATTTCAATAAATGTTTTCTCCAATAGTACTAATAAAGTATTCTTTTGAATTCAGTTAATATTTTTCGAATGAAAAAAATATTCATCCAATTGAAAACAAATTTTCTAAACCTAATAAAATATTTACTGAATTTAAAAGAATAGTTTATTAATACTATTTGAGAAAACATTTATTGAGTAAATTTTTCTCTGAGTGTAAAGAAAAATTTACATCGCGCTTTTAATAGAGGCCTAGTTTTGTAGGCAAAAGTGGGAGGTAAAAAAGATATGCATTCAGCAAGATTAGTCGTTGCCTCAAACAAGGGTTCTTGCACGACGCTTTTCAACCCTTCCATTCTACAAGCGGCGTGACTAGGCGCTTTCCAGGCGCGTTCAAAGAGCAAAGAGGGCTTTTCCCGTTCATTCTTGAACATTGTCCTTCGACCAGTCGACACTATCGCGATACGTGTAAAGGTTAATACCGTCGAGAGGAGGGAGGAAGGAAGGGAAAGAGAGTAGGAAAAGAGATTGGGTGTCTAGACACCCCTACCCTTCAGTTAAACTTGAGCCCCCGAGGTGCGAGCTGCGAGGATCGACTTGTAGCGCGGATTGCCTATTACGTTCCTCCCGCGAGCGTTTACACCCGCCATATGTTGCACACACGGACACTATTATCTCGCTGATGGTTTAATTGTGCGGTTACCACGGACGCTTTGTCGATATACGTCACACGTATATAATAGCCGAGTATAAGTGTCTTTTACTTTCTGCAGAGTTTTTATTGAATACTTATTTTAACTCATCATAAGAGAAGAGCAAGTTTATTTATACGATTTAGATATTGTAAAATTCACAATGAGTTTCAAAAAGTTATAAAAATAGAGGAAAAAGACGCTATTTTAGTTTTTGCAGCATTTCTAAATTTTTAAACTTTGCTCATGGCAGAAAATGTTTAGCATTTTTATTTTTATATTTTTAGTATTTTTAAAAACGTTTCTCTTTTTTGAAACCCCCCTCTCTCTCTCTCTCTCTCTCAAGTATAAAATACAGGAAACTCTCTATTGCAGTGCAGAATAGTTAATTTTAGATCCACAGTCGTTCAGTAAACAACTGAAAGTTTCCAATACTTGATGTATAAATGTTTTATACGTTTGTTGTTAGAGAATACAAACAATTTACGCGCTACGTTCAATTCTATATTCAATTAATTTAGCTTTTTGCTACGTACTTCGCTATCAGTTTAACGCAAGTATAAACTTTTATTTCTATTCGTGATAAAGATGTATATGTGTGTAAAGGTATATTTTAACGTATCGCGTGAATTCGAGTCACGTTACGGAATCGAGCAAGTGGTCGGACTATTTTTCATACGCGCTCAAGAATGCCTCGAACTCGGAAATGCAGAGGAAACTGAAATCCAGTTGGTTGACGTTACGATGACACGCACGAGTGCACTTAACGCACGACACTTCGCGGTAGCGTTCGTTAGTATCGACCAACATGAATACCCTGATGACGTTCCGCATGCGAAGTTCTGAGATTTCAATCGATTACGTCATCCGCGAGCGCCATAAATTAAGCTCTTAAATGCAATCACCCGACTTGCAGCTTCGAGATAAGCTTTATCGACCAATTACGTAGGTTTTATTAAATTTAAGATAATCGCTGTAATTCACGGAGAGACTGCAAAAGACAAAAAAAAAAACAAGAAAAGACACAATACTGTCCAATAAATTTAAGAGTTCAATATTTTTTGTTATTGCTGTTACTTGCTAATACAATCATAAACGCATCTATGCGTGGGGTATATTTTTAACTTTTTGTAATTTTTCATTTTGCGCCACCATTTACATGGTGACTGTCTTGGCAAAGGTACTCTCAGTGGTTTGCCATTGCCTTCCGAGAGGTGGTGATCAATTAAAAATTTGATTTGTTCTGGGTGGATTTGAATCTGGATCTTTGGCACAGAAAGCACATCACCGAAAAAATTGTATTCTACTCTAAAATAAGCGCCAAGAGAGTCTTCTTAGTTTAAGAGGAGAATCTGTTAAATAGTATATCTTCTCTAAAGAGATATTCTTACATGTTAAGATTCTCCTCTTAAACTAAGGAGATCCTCTTGGCGCTTATTTTAGAGGAGAATACATTTTTTTCAGTGTAATTACATTACTTATATCTGCAGTAATTTTATTCGCGTGTAGGTGAAATTAGTCAAAAGCCTGTAATAAAAACGTGTAACAATTATAGTAGAGTAAATTACCACACTTGTATTTCAGGCATCAAGAGTTTTATTCTCAGTTGTATTTCGCGAGTAGAAACGAAGAATAAAATCCAGCCTGGCATCGAGCACGAGGGATGCCTAAGAATGAACAGGGAAAACGCGCGCGTAGTCGGTTCGGAGATCCTCAAAGGGCGAAGCCTGCCACGATCGCGCGTGCTCCACCCAAGAGATTCCACCGATCTCTGACAGAAAGATTTAACACCGTATCACCTCGGAGCGTATCCATCCGCCATGCTCGGTGCATACCTATGAGGGCAACCCTTTCGTTCGTCGCGTTCCTCCTCGCAGCGAATTCTTCCCGCTTTCACACGCGCGAGCGAGCACGGGGTAACGGAGGCGAATCGCGCCTCATTCTTCGTGTGTCACTAGATCACCAGGTATCCCTTATACATGAGTACCTTCATCTTCCGTTGCCACACCCCCGCTTTTTCGTGACGACAAGTGCATCGACCGGAAGTCTCATCCTTACATTCGTAGATAAACAGGGCGTCTCGAATATGTAATAATAATAATAATAATAATAATATGTAGCGATAACATGATCTAATTTATCGCCGTGTAGAATTTATTTAAAATGCAATGTTAACCGACTCTCGCAATTTGAGATCTTGTCTGATTTCCATGTTTCATATGTTTTTATTACATGCATGAAAATGGAGAATTTATTGTAGTATATTTTACTTATACTCGCAATGTTAAAAATTAGAAAAATGTGATAAATCTGCTCGACATTTTTTCTAAGAAAAAAATCATTAAACTAGTTGAAAGTTATAATTATACAAAAGATATTGGGCCTTTTTGAGGCATATTCTATAAATTAAAGTTAAATTAAAAACTTCTGACAAAGACGTGTATAACTCTGGCTAAGAAAAAATGAACTAGCAATTTCTTTTTGAACAAAACTTTCCTACTGCTTCTTCTTGAATCACCCAGTACGCGACTCGAACGAAGAGATTCGGGGTCATATATATCCTACCATAAATCAAGATTTCAATTCGTCGCCTGCCGGATCGAACTTATGTGCATCGATAGCGCCTCTTGTCATGCTTGGCTTTCACGACGTGGAGACTTCGGGAATTTACTATCGAAGTATGCCATCTACGATACGTTTGTTGACACGATCGATTCCTGCTGGAGGAGGAAACAGAGAATGCTCGTGTAATAATGCTCGTTGAATGCGAGAAAATTTGACCGGAGAGATTAAACGCGCGCATATGCACGTGCAAAGAGATAAAGAATACGATAAAGGGAGTTGTTTGAAAGGCTTAAAAGATAACGTGGAGAATTTTTGTGGAAATTTACGCTAGAAGCAACACGCGTAATTTCCCACAAAGAATAAGTGCGTTAATACGAGACGCACATCGAAAACGTATTATTCGTATTAATTATGTATACGCTATTCTTTTCGGATTTTTTATTTTAATTAAATTTTTTTCATTCAGTAGTTGTATAACAGCTATTGTTTGAGATAATATATATTTTATTTTTTTCTAAATTTCTTCCTTGTGTGTTTGGAATATGATACAAGGTTGGGGAATAACGGGTTACTTGTAATACTGCTACTGTTAAAATGAAAATACACCCAACAAACCTCAATGTAACATGAAAAAACGAACAGGTACATAATGAGTATAATAAAGACACATAATGAAGAAAATAAAATGTTACAATCATATTCACTTGGCGTAAGCCTTCTAATATCATTGCTTTTGTAGTAGAAAAAAGAATATTTAACTTTTGTTATTATTGTTTTGTAGAAAATACAAATAATAAGACCAAATTAACTTTTGTCGTTATTTTTGTAATTTAACTTTTGTCATTATTTTTGAAAAAAATACAAATGGAATTATAAGACGAAATTATATCAAAATTTTTGTCATTAATTATACGCTGTTCTTTTCGGATTGCGGTACAATGTTTGAAAAACCGTCTTTACTTTCTAAATCATAAGTGCGTGAGGTTGATCTATAGACAAATCGTATAACGTTTTAAATCGGAGCTTCGAGGAATGGATATGATTCGTTAGTCCAACGTTTGTGAAATATCCGGGGAGAGATTATCGCGAATTACGGCGGAATAGAAGGATCTACGATCCTTCGTTTGCGGAATGTTTGAAGTACGCGATCTAAATCCGCGGTATTAAATCATTCTCGCGAGTGAGAGAGGCTTGCAACGCGTTCAAGCGGTTTTCCGGGAAACGTTTAATTCGTTACGTATGACTCAGCTGCACAAACATTGGCTTATCCGAAAGAGAGTTTGGAGGAATGCCGGAGCTTTTCTTTGATATGCTGCTGGTGCAAAATAGTTCTTAAATTCACGACGTAAAAATCCTTGGAGTCTCGACGGGTCGCGTAATGTCAATTTTATGTAAAACAGCAGCCGCATTTGTTGCCTCATAAATTCCATATTAAAAACATGGTTACAGCATCATAAATAATGTCACTCAATAGTTATTTTTAATTAACGCACTGTGATTGCTCGTAATAAGTAAAATATCTTAAATTAAAAGTAAGATCGATTGAGACATCTTATATTTTATTCCGACATGTTCTGACATAAATTATAAAATGCCTCGTAAAATATTGATTTCTCTTTATTCGTAAATTTGCCCAACTCTGCAACTCGTGTAAACACAGAACATTAAGCTTCATGAGACAAAGCTTATCGAGCTCGTAATCCCTTTGTTCCCTATTTTTACTCGGCAATGTATTCAGCATAGGAAATCTCATCGAATATCGCTTGAGCCCGAGGGCGATCTAAATCGAAAGCCAATTAAGCAGATAACTGATCAAAGGCAAACAATAAGCGTATCGACCTAGCTTGCAGAGATATTAACATAATGCCATCAGGAGCCATTCGTACATAGGACTGACTACACAAGCCTTCGGAAATTGTTTGCCCTGCCATAACAATATAATCCCTAAATTGATTGTCGTATATATATATATATATATTAAATTTGATATAATGATTGCGTGAAACTATATCCAAAATGCAAGTTGCGAATTGCGTGTATTCTTAAATGATATTATATATTATACTTGTCAACTGTTTCGATAACGTACTTCTGTAATCTTATTTAACAAATGTTACATTCTTACGTCAACATTGTAATGAGTACAATAATGAGTAGAATATATATTTGCACTGAATGTACAGAAATTTATATGAATTATATTTATTTATTAAATATAAAATATGCCTGCCGAGAAGTGTAAATGAACTAAATTCAACAAAACTAAAATAGTCGACCGTTGTATAAGCTTATAACCACATTGTATTAATTTGACGCGCACGCGACTACTATAATCAGGGGCGTAGCCAGGATTTTATTTCGGGGGGGAAGGATTTTTAAAAAATTAAAATCACAGAACAACTCATAACTTTTTTAATTAAATAAAATAACAATATTCGTTCAGGACATTTTCTTTAGACCTTAAAGCATTTACCATTTCACTTCTCTCTCGGCTTTCAACCTTTCATTTTTATATTTTCATATTTGGTTCCAAAATTTCTCCCTAATCCCCTCTTCTGGCTACGCCACTGACTATAATTGTTAAACGATGGAGAAAGTCGACAACGATTGTTTGATTCATGGCTCATTGAAAAGTTCGTGTGCGAGCGGTATATAATCGTCACAGAGAGAGATACGTGTGCGTCTTTTTCGCGATCATTTCGCAACCCGCAAAGGTAAGAGCTCATCACTGGCTTTCTCTTTCCGGCTGTTGCCCTTCTGTCAGTCGCTTAATCGCCGCATGATCAAAGGGATTCCTTAATAAGGCTCGCACACAGCCGCAGGCTCGTAAACCACCCGCGTTTAGAAAGCAAATGCCCTTTGTGTCACACGCACGTTCGAAGCATATCAATGACGGGAAATTTTACGGATGAAATCTTGGAGTTCTTTAATCGCTCATCTAAAAGCGATCGAAAATTTTCATCTCGATCGTAAACCCGCTGGAAGGATGCAATGAGCGGAAATGAGGTAAAACGAACACGAAAAGAATATTTTTCGAGCTATTTATCTTTCATGAAAGCTATTTATCTTTTGAAATAACGGAGGTAAGAGAGTATTTTCGGGCATTGCTTGGATAGCGATCGCGCAGACCGATATTACGTTATTACCATTTGAAAGATAGTAAGATGATTAAGATCCTAATAAGCTCCTGCAAAAAATTTAGATTCCGAACTCGACTCGTACCGCCAGGCGAGGCTTTCGTGCATCAAACTGCGAGCCTTCCTCGCGAAGAAATGAAAATCGGTGAAGTTTCTACAAATACGTAAAATACGTTTGCGTTTTTCTCGAGTGACGAGCGGCGTAGCAATTCTCGCATCAAAAAAGTTCTTATGATAATCCAGAGGAAAAGTTTTGCGCGCGCTCGGCGTCGAATAGCTCGCGAGCTCTCGCGGCGATCAGCTTCGAAAGCTTCCCCACGTCCGGGCAACTTTTCAATTGCCGGCGTCGCTCGGAAATGCGGAAAATGTACACTATACTCTATACTGATTGCACATTTATGCTTTCTGTTTCAGATTTCTTCAATAACCAGCTTTTGCAGGGTGAGTGTATGATTTTTATTGCACCGCATATTCATTGTACCTACATACATAGCTTTGATGCGCCCGATCGATTGCTCGGAAAGTGATGCAAATATTATCGCAAAAAACTGTGCGCAAAAGAAAATTACGGTCGTTCCAGTTGAATTAACATTATTTAGTCAGTTAATTACGATTCCTCTCTGTGTACTTTTTCTATAAAGCTCTGTTTTACCTTTACTAATTGATATTACTTTTACGTTTTATCAAACGATAAATTTATTTTATTTTAATTCGATTCGATTGTTGCTCATAATTCCTATGTTTCATCTACAGTAACATACATCGGTATTATATTTGCGGAAAATATTAAGACTGTTTTGAGCCAGTCAGCTAATTTAGCCAGTCAGGTCGAATGTAATTTACTTTGATTGTTTATTAATACTGGCGAAAAGAAGACATTATCATTGGTTTTATTAAACACTATTGACCTAACCAACGGTGTCACATCTCAAGAGTTTCATTTAACATATATTTGTTATTGCGAGAAATATCACCATATGCCTCGATAGTCGAATTGGTAGGACGCTCGCACGGATTGTAGGGAGATCCAGGTTTGAATCCTGGTTAAGGTGTTACTTTTCGCAATAATTTCTTTACAATTTTCGGGGAAGGGGGATCTCATAGATGCTTGTTAGCATCAAATTACGTTAATGGACCAAAACCCATGGTCGTGACGTAGTGAGAAGATTTTTAATTAATTTAGCCAGTCGGGTCGAATATAATTTACTTTTGTGATTGTTTTGAGAAGAATCTAGATAAAATTTATTTAACGAAGAATATTTTATACAATAGAATCTTTTTTTCTATTTAAATCGATTAAATGTTAGGCTTGATTAAACTGCTTCTTTCGCCGTGCCTCTGTTCTTGTTTCTACCAAACCTCTTGAACAACTCGCAACGAAGGGCGCGAAGTTGCCTGCATCCCAGAGAAATGCCGAAGCATTTTTAACAAGAGCTCAGTCATCCATCCGTTTAGGTCCTCCGGCCACGTCCTCTTATTGCTCCACTCATGTCCTAGCGGGACACACGGGTGATCTCGAGATCTCCATTCGAGTCTCGTCCTCTCGCCTACGTGAGCGTCGTTGTCTCACCCGCTGTGCTTCCGGGCGGAAGGAATCCCGTGTGAATTTTTTATTGAAAGTATTTTCACGGGAGTGGCATACAGAAATAAGTTGACAAATGTTCCCGCATTATTTATTCTAGCTCAATGCCACTAAACTGTAAAATACGCGGAGGGCTTTTAGTTTATAAATGATGTTATGCCGTGAGAGGAAATTCCTACATTCTGATCTGACTGACAAATGATTAATAAATAGTAGATTTTTGACTGCAAAATATACCATAGTTATTAATTATAATTTAAACGATCATGTTTTGTCCTTCTCAAAATTGAAATAATCGAGTTTTTAAGAGAGAGAAAAAAATACTCCATAAAGAAATTTCTGATTTGAAAATAATAGAAAAATTTTACAATTTATATTAAAATATTATAACAAAATACTATAAATTCTCTTAGCTTTTGTTTTATAATTAATACATAAATATAATTAGAGGGAGATACATATTTTATATCTTAATTAAAATAGAGGACTAAGAACAATTTCCCACATATTTTCCTAATACTGATATTTCAATTGTTCATATACAAAATAAATTACTTCATATATTGTGAGCGGAATAACATTTCAATAAACGATGAATTTTCCATCGCCTGTCTGTCTCAAAGAAATATACCGACGATTTCGAAGAGACGGCGGAAAAAGTTGCAGCTGATGCATCTCGCCTGCACTTGACTGCTTTCAAGCGAGGAGTCGGAAAAAGATTCTGAAATGCAAATGGGTGCGAAACCGATCGATTGCATAATTTACGGTGCAGCCCGCGAGCTGAAAATACTGACGTTATCACGAATTTCTTGTCACGTAAACGTAAATTACTTCTTTTACTTATCACTGACAATTTCCCATTAGCTAAATGCGAGTACTTTCACCTCATAAGTTTTTTGTTTCAATGAAACATCATTACGATAAGAATTAATGATCTCATTAAAATTATGAAAATTGCAACGTAACAAAATAGTATTTTCAATTTTCAAAAAAATATTTTCTTTAATTTTACAATTCAAATTACTATCGTAAATAGTTTCTATCTTGATGTTTATTTTTGGAGATACGTAAAATATAAATCGAAATCAGTCTGATATGTTACAGAAGCTTTTCTTTTCTTTGAAATTATATCTTCTGTCAGATTGACGCGACGCTACCGCTCTAAAAAGCGAGAATAAATCATTCATGATGCAAAGAGCAAGGAAATCTCGCATTGATACTGCCTTTTTCTCCCCTAGTGAGTACGCGCGTAGAAGTTTTCACATTTCCCGTCTTTTCACCTCGATGTTTGAGTCTGAACCGCTCTTAAGACTCTCGCGATGCTCCAGTAAATTCGATGATGACGTTTCTCCGGTTTTCCCCGGTTTCCCACGAATCTTTTTCCTTGTTTTTCACTCATTCCGCAGGCGGCCTTTCAGGGTGTCGGGTATAATTTACGATCTCGTTAAAAACGTAGAAATCATTTATTTCCGTGGTACGACGTAATGTAGAAAAACGATCCGCGGAGTGAACGAAACCAATAGTGAAACGGAATCATTTTGCAGCTTCCATTTTTAACCATGGAACAACATTGCTATTTGTTACGCAATAAAAACGTCAGGTTTTAAACAGATAGCAGTTGTACACATTGTTAAAAATATTATATTAGATTGTATTAACATTTATAACATCTCAGTATTAAATATTTTAATAAGAGAGTGTAATTAAAAGGATATTAATTAACTTTACGAACTAATTTTATAATCTTATTATCTACAAGAATTTCAATAATTTTGATACCTTTTTACTTATTAAATTAGTTAAATTTTTGAAATCTTTACTTTTAATATGTATAATTTTTAAACACTTTTAAGTCTACAAAAATTCCAGGATTTTTATCTTATAAGGTATATGATTTTTAAATCTGCAAATTTTTTATCACATATTAAAGAGGTAAAATTCAATAATTATTATCTTATTACATGTTATTATATTTACGATTCGATTTGTAATAGAGCCAAAATGTAAAAATCGTTAGCGACAACAAAATGCGGCGCACTTTTGTGTCTCCACGGACGCGTACAAATGCACAATGTCCGTCATCCGTGTGCGACTAAGTAGAGCTCACGTCTGGTTGTAATAAATAGTCTACTCCATCCCCTTGTCACTCCGTTCGCTCCATATTCGTCAAACGAGGATCAGCATACTCGTTGCAAGAGGGACCCTCTCGCGCGTACGTTTCCTCCGGTGGGTTTGCGGCCCACTTTCCCGGCTACGCTTATTGTGTTGCCCCAAATACATTGTGCACGCAACCGAGGAATGTCTGACGCTTGGTAGCCCACGATTATCACGATGCGAGGAAAAAGGCGCTATTAAGAGGTCTGTTTCCCCTAAACCGAGTTTGCATGGTTTCTTTTCGCACTGTCGTTTATTTAGGTTCTGAAGTAATATCTATAGTATACTATAAGAAATTAATTTTAGATACATTGCATGCGCATAAAATATTGAAGTATGCAACTTTCTTGCGTGTGCAAAATTTTATTGAAAAAATATAAGAGTTCGTGCTGTTATTATTTTATATGCCATCTAATATTTTATCGTGAGATTATCTGCAACGCGATTATTATATATAATGCAGAATTAATGAAGAAAACAAAAACACAAAAACTTATGAAATATCAATTATCGAACTCATGGTAAAAAAAATGACAATAACAAAATACATGTTGTATTTTAAAAGCGACGGGTCATAAATTATCATGCTAGCTCAATTTCGGGGAGAGAAAATAGTTGCCTGTACAATGAATTGCCAGTTCGGTTCACATTGGGACACTGTTATAAATGTTTAAGACGGCCATTAGCACGAGTCAGCGAGTCCAGAAGCGGCTAATGAAGATGGAAAATTAATTAAGTCGGAAAATTAATTCCTTCTTCGTGATAGAGCGAGATATTGCGGTTTCCCGATTCAAATCAAAGCTGCGAATTTTGATTTACTTCGGCTTAATTAAATTTCCACCTGAATTAGCGACTCGCCAAAGTGGGCTAATCCACCGGCGTAATGAGCCCCGCGGGAGATGTAAAACTGAAAATTTATAAAGCCAAGTCTATATATTTAAGATATATACACTTTTCGTATAGAGCAATTGAATTTTAATCTATATACTTCTGTTAATGATTTTACAAGAAAACGATAATTAATAAATAATAGATAGGTATTATTATTATATTATTATTATTATTATTATTATAATCAGAGGCACATAAACGAATTCAATAACTTATACGTACGAGGCGATTGAGTCGATTTGACTAATAATTTGTCATTTATAAATTGATTATATAAATAATTACATTACATGTATTAATTTGTTATTTATTGCTCGAAGCATATCATTTTCGTAGGAAAATATAACGCGCGTAAAGTTTCTCATTTAAAGTTATTTGAACTATGCTATATCGTTTTAATCGGATCTACTTTAAATTTTGTTATAAATATATGTAATTGTGATTAAATAATGGCAGAAACGCATTAACGTATCTTTATACTCTTTATGCAAAGTACGTTTTACGATGCGGAACACCGTTACTCGCAGACAGTTCCTTAATTTCATCGCGATGAGCTCGAGATCTATTTGTTCACTGAGAAGCATCGGAGATAAGGCCTCGAGGATTATGAAGGAGATTGCTCGACTGCGGTTCCCCCCTCTCCTCCTAAGGAAGCGCCCTCGACAAGAGAGCTACCTAATTACGATGAGGAAAGGCGGAAGCGCCAAGCAGGGCCGGCCCTATATGGCCCTAATGTTTCACGTCATATTTTCGGAGCTAAATTAATTAAAGAGATTATTTTTCAAAGCCTTATTTTTCAAAGTTTTAGATCTATCTTTATTACGGTTATATTTTATATTCTATTCGTTTATATAATGGTTTTATTGCTTCGTAACACGTCTCTGTTTTTCAAGGATATGGATTTAAGATGATTTGTATTTAAGCGATAATGCAATCTACTAAAAAATTTACGCAGTTTTTATATAATAATCTTATTTAGTTTATTTATTACACAGCAATCTATTTATAATGCACTAGTAGCCGTTATACTGCAAGTGAATATAACGTATTTTACATTTATTCTTGCGTTAAATTCACGCAGTTGCGCATTTAAAGATCTCAAATTTTACGTTAAATTAAAACTTCCCGTTCTTATTATATTAATATTAAATTAAAACAAGGAAGTTAATTTAAATTAACATTTCTACTGATTATTTAAATTTTGTATGAAATGCGAAAAATTCTAAATTTTCATAATTACATTAAACAAAAGCCTATGTTACAAGCTCTGTAATTCAACATTTTGCAACTCTGAACTGCATATAAAACTAAAGATTTCTAATTTCTATATTGTATTATTTTTTTAAGTATGTTTAATAAAATTTAAGATTTTTGGATGTTTTACTTCGTACATGTACAATTGTCTAAACTGAAAGTCCAAAGTTTTATTTCTTGGCCACCAAAAATCTCGAGGCTACATCGCGGCGGCCCTGGTGGTAAGCGAAGATGAAGAGTAGTAAGAGGATAGTATCTTCCTCTCGGTTAGATACCTCCGAGAGGTACGGCGAAAGGACGTAACATCCTAACGTTTTAACCCTGCTCGTTCTACCCGGTTTCCCTTTCTGTTGGTTAAAGCGGTAGTAGACGAAAAAGGAAGGATATAAGCGAGAGATAACGTCTATCGACACCACTGCTAAAGTCGTAACGAACCTCTTCTCAAGAACGGTGCTTGTCTAAATGCTAAACTTTACGGCATGCCCGCATGATCGTTCCGGAAACCTTAGTCGCTCTTTTTCAGAGATGTGGAAGCGCGTTACCGACATTAATGCCAGCTACTCTTTCGAAGCGCAAGATATAACGACGTCCGTAATTTACCGGTTCGGCGAAAAATAAGCCTTCGTTTATAAGAGATATAGACTTCAAATAGACAGAAAATTGAGAAAGCCATAAAATTTACAATTATTAGAAAAATCAAGAGACATTTATACAGCGCAACAAAGCGAATGCATTTTGAAGGTCATGTTAAAATTAAGAATATTAGCTAAATTAATAGTCAATAATAATAATTGTTAATAATAGTTAAAATTAAGAATTTATTTTTCAGTTTGAACGTGTTAATTGTATGCAGAAAACGAACTGAAGTAGTAGGGTTAAAGATAATTCCATAATTCGTTGTTGGATAGAATTTTTATCGTACTGTCCTTTCTGCTATAGCTCTCTGCTATTGTCGATGGGATTTACGCCGAGCACGGTCATACCGCGGGATCGTTCACACATTTGGCGAGCGATCGACTTCTCGTCGGTGGAGGCGCTGATGCGAGGTCCTTGCAGGGCGCCAAAGGGATCAACAACTTCGTCGGATGTCTAAGAAAGGTTGGATCGGCAACATGATTTATTTATACCTTCTAGTAACTTTCTCATCTTTACTCCGCAAATAAGCTTAACTAGAATCAAAATTGCATAAAGCGTAATAGAAGTCATTAACTATTTTAATGCTAGATGTCTGCACAATCTGCAAGAAGATTACAGCTTTGATATTTTGCAAGAAAATAATGTAAAATGCAGTAAAACTCGATGAAACTATTTTTAATTGAGTTTAAAAAACAATTCGGAGATTTTAAATAATGTCAAGTGATAGATAAAATAAAATGTTTTTACTGTCTCTACTTTAAGAGAAATAATAATTCTAAAGCAGAAAATAATGAATAATCAGTAATTAAAAACAAAACGTACTTTTGTAGAGAAAGTTCCAAAAAAATAAATAAATAAAAAAAAATTATATTCTTTGGTCAATTTCCATCTCATTTTATTTAAAAAATTTTAATCATCAGTAATTAAAAACAAAACGTACTTTTGTAGAAAAAGTTACAAAAAAATAAATAAATAAATAAAAATTATATTCTTTGGTCAATTTCCATCTCATTTTATTTAAAAAATTTTAATCTTAATTATAAAGATGAGCGATGTCAAAGCTTGAAAAATTGCATTAAGTGATAACATTTTGGAAAGGATTAATTACGAGTTTTGCATTAAATTTATGACTAAAATTTGATTCATTTATTTTAGCATACTATATATGAAATAATCTTTGGACTAAATAATGTCGTTTTTTCATTTTATTAACAAAGAGAAATAGTTTAAAAGATGACTTTATGCTCTCTTATTTTCTTTTATCGTGAACGGTTATTTTTCCGTGTGATGAGGAGCAATAATAGCGCTGGAGAACGAATCGTACCATCGTTCATCGTAATTATTAAATTGCCCTTTTTGTGCTCTTTTCAGTCGAGCATCAGACGACAATTACTTTGATACCAAAATTACACTGAACGATTGCCGATGGGGAATCACGATAGTGTGTTATTGAACATTTGATGAGATACATAGTATCAGTAAAGAGAACATGATCATAGACTCACCGCGTTCTTTCGAGTGCATACATGTAGCTTAAACATTCTGCGTTATAATAAATTTAATTAAAAGGTTGGCCGTTATATGCAGTATAAAGGAACGTAACATAATGCACTTAGAAAATAACGAGATTCTTGTTGATTTTGCAAATGAAACAAAATTCAGAAAAAAGTTTCTTAATTCTTTAAGCTTTGATTATACAGTGTGCTTCTAAAATATTTTATTGTAAGGATTTGATATAATATTACACAGAATGTAATTGAGTAGCTTTTATAATATATCTGCAGATTATCTCTTTTTGAGGCATTGTGAGCTGATTTTTTTGCATTAAAAATTTGGATGCCATTTTCTTAATTATTATCTTTCGATAACAAGTAAATATATCAGTGTTGTTTAAACTCTGGATTGTAAGAAGATTTTTAGATATATATTATATAATCTTTCTCGTTAAAGAATTTAAGTTTCGTCGAAATTATCAAAACTTTTTGGTGGGCAATAGTAAAAGTTAGAGTGATTTCTAATTAAAAGCCCTTAAATAAATGATCATAATGCCCATTAAACTTGTTAAGTACTACGCAAGAATATTTTTAACTAAGAACTTTCACACTTTAAGCGCTCGGAAATTCCAGAATTATTTCTATCGGTAGAAACGACGCACATGAACTTTCTGTAGGAACTAATAAAAATGTCCGCCCAACAGGGTGTCGACGTGGTCATCGCAACGCAATGAAATATTCATGCCAGCAACTTACTTGGGGAGTTCCACCGTGAAGTAAAGTCGAACTAACGCCACTATGGGTTGCAACAAAGAAACGCGAATGAAGCGATAAAACTTGTCACAATATAAAACGCACCGCCGAGGCAAAAGGTTAATGGCGACTGTAATTTGCTGACTGTTTGCAGCTTAAGCAACGCGATGCGAATCGCCTGGTGAATTATTCCTACGAGTTTTATTTACGAGCGTGCGCGCGCTTGCGATATGTAAATTGTTCGGAATTCCATCGCGGTGAAGTTTCGACTTCTACCTAAGGCTCTTAGCTTCCCGTTGCAATCATATTGCATTATGACGTTATACATCAAAATGGGTTCATTTTTTCGTAAATTTTTATTGATTAAATATTTTTGCATATTTTTTACTATCATATGCTCCTTAAATTCTTCGATTAGTCTGTAGATATAATATATACTATATAATATACTATATAATATATATCTAAGTTTTTCTGATTTTATATATATTAAAATTCTTTTCGTGCATCAGCGCGCTTGCATGTCTGTTGATAGACAGTAATCTTTATGACCCAAAGAAAGATATCTCATGTAAAATAATTTGTCATATCCTTGCTTATCCGGGTCTCCTTTTTAAGAATAAAAGTCCTTATAAAACTGTACACATCCTGTCCCTAGGAAAATGATGTGTACAGTTTTATAAGGGGACTCTGGCTGTTTATATTGCCAGCTCAAATAAGGAAATATTTGTAGAAGATTAAGATTTGATAATCTCTATTTTCCAAGCGCATATTAAAATTTACCTAATTCCAAATGAAATTTTAAAATACTCAACATAGCTCAATAATTAATACAACAGTTTAAATGAGGAACGTGCTACGCGAAGATTACACTGCAAATCCAAGCGTGTTATTTTAGCTAAAGCTCTTCTTACACATTTCTTGCCGTTTTAAATCATGTCATTTAACACAATTGAACGTATTAATTTTTAATTTAATACGATTAAACGTGTTAAATGACGTAATCTAAAATGGCAAGAAACATATAAAAAGAGCTTCAGTCAATGTGTCATTTTTGGATGTTTATGCGTGTAAAAATAACACGCTTGGATTTGCAGTGTACTCGTACACATACAAATTTAAAAATTCAAATTACGTTTCAAATTCAGGACAATTAAAAAAAGTAATAAACAAAACTTTAATTCTTTGTACTACTTCTTTCTTTTCACTTCTTTTCTTTGCACTAATTGTCATGATCATATGTTCGCAGGTGGAGTTTGCTGCGGAAAGAATCAGAATGGAGCTGATCGAGGCGGCCAAAAGCGGAGCGGCGGGTGCTGCGGCTTGGGGAAAGATGGATTTTCACTGTCGCGAACCCAGAGCTTCAGATCCGATCACGTTCACCACCAGGGACTCGCATCTCGTGAGTATATGTTCTAGTTATTTGCAATGATATGTAATGTCCTTACTTATATATGCACACTCGTGTCGCAACGTTAATTACCTATAAAAAGGAAAAGCAAGATTATATCTTCTAAAAGAATTTTTCTAGTTCTAAACACAATCAATAAACTTAAAGTATGTACTTTTGTGTTAACATACAAAAATCACTTTTCCGTCTTAAAATATCATTTTTAAGAGACATTATAAGTTTGACGTGTAATTCCAAAATGTTATGAATCTTTTAGAGACGTTATTATAAATTTGATATGTAATTCTAAAATTTCCTTTAAATCGACACAGCTTTTAATGCTTCTCCTTTTAAGACCAATGTAAATCTACAAATTTTATATATAATCTTTATTAAAATTGAGAGATTACAGGATATTTAGAACAGAGAATCAAATATGTAACGGAGTTTCTGTTATATATTTGTGAATCACATACTTCACCGTTCTGGAATTATTGTTTTTACTCGAGAATGGACGGCTTCGCGGCACTTTAACGCACGTGTCCCTTAAATAATGCAAAGGAGAAATACGATCCGATTCCATTATCGAGTAGAATCGTGACGATGGAAATATCCGATTAAATCGGGAATGCACTCGAGGAAGTTTTTTGCGCGAGTCAAGCAAGCTGCAAATAGCCGTTCGAAGCAACGGCGCAGCACGCCTTCGAGTTTTCGCGAATACCTCCGAGAGGCGAAGGCAGCGAGGTCAAGGAAACTCCGCGAATGTCCTCGTTCTAAATTACTAAAGGTTCTCTTGACTTTTTTTATATTGGGGGGCGCATTTGAACTCTTGCACGTGGCTCGTATAGTCGATTGCCGATGCGCGGTTTGCCACGTAAGTCTCCAGAAAGAAAAGACAGCAGGAGAAATATTAATCGAACACACATAAGCAAATACATGATCCAATACATACAATTAATTACCTGAAAAAAGTACACGTTTGTTAAATCACATTATTAAGGAGTATAAATGTAAGAAACAATGTGAGAGTATGCCATGTAGGTTTCGTACTTGAAACTGTCTTTGGCATATCAAAATTTCGTTCTTTTCTACCTCTGCTTATTACCATATAGCGATATTAACATATTAGAGTAACGCAGCGTCGATGATTTTCGAGCACATCCCTCGCCGACACTTATAGATAGACACTAGGTTACCTAAATAAAATTTTCATCTCTTTTTAAATATATTTAAGTCGGATTGAAATTAAATTGGTCGAAACGCAGTGCTTTTCTTTTTACAATACATCTGGCCAGTCAAGTCGAATTAAAATTAACATTTTTGTTGAAATTAAATTCTTTAAATGTTACGGAAATATATTATCGACATGAAGAAAATTCGACACACTGAATTCTTACGTTAGAAAAATTTGTATAAGTCTTTTTTCTCTTATTGTATCTGAAGATACTCGGACGTGTCCTCGTAGAGCACTGACGCGAATTCCCTGCGCACAGCGCGTGCTCTTATGCGCTTTTACAGGCCACGAGACACCGTCGTTACCATTGCAAATCCTTGTTACACCGGCCATCACGGTGTCAAAGGGCACGAGCATGAGGACGAATGTACGTGCCCTCTAAAAGCGCATTTCGCCGCCCTGCAGGAACTTGTTTATGAGCATGACCGTTCTTGCATTGCACTCTCCATCGCCGCGGTTTACGCAGTCGGTGCATTAGTGCATCCATTCCCGGATACGCCCTGTTCTCTTTGTAAGTGTAGATTATCTCAAAATCTCGACGCCCATTGTTTCGAGTATCGATAGTTACGCAATACGAAATATCGTTCGCAAATTGATAATTCATTGTAGTCGGTCTAGGGAAAATTATTAACCGGATTTTCTTTAATAAAATAATATTCTCGCTTTGCTTTAAATAGGTAGAGTTCTTTAAAAGTCGTTTATTTTCGGTGGTTAATCACTCGGAAATTACAAGTGACTCGCCGCTTTTCTTCGAATAGAAAAAATCGATTCCAAATAGGTCACTGAATCCGTAATGAAAATTAAATTTGGTTGTAGTTTTTGGACACTCTGTATAAGCTTCAAGCCGCTATTCTATCGTGCAGCTTTTTATCATGCATAATGTGCACACGATAATGAAGCCAGCGCACGTGATCCTCTGCAACTGCTTTGGGTCATCGAGATTTTTAATTTAACAAGAATATTACCCTCACCGGCTACTTAAATATATTATGTACGTATTATGTACGATATTTACGAGCCACTTTAATGTAAAATACACCTCGCCGCTACTTAAAGTTAATGAATCACTGCTTCCGAACATGAGAGCCTAATTAAATCATTTGATATTCAATAATTATATATATAAAATGCAATCGAGGTGCAGCTTAAAGTAGTCAACGATATCGGGTAATACTTGATCAGATTAAAAAACGTATTAACATAAAATTTAGCAATTAACAATTAATAAAGAGGATTTACTTTAACTGTAAAACTATATTAAAATATAGTTAATAATGCATATATAAAATATATCGTAGGAAGCCGATTACTATAAATATTACAATACCTTTTATTATTTATTATAGAAATTACGCGTTGTAACTTTAATGCAAAGATCTCCATCAATACGACGATGCAATTGATATTATTTTCGATCGGTAGATAGTGCGTATTATACTCGTTACAGCGTGCAGATGGTCATTCAATGCGAACAACACTCGCACACTTCGTGGTTCAGCTATAATTAATATCGATATTGGCATACAAGCGCAATTACTCTCGTCCCGCTTATAATCGTAATGCTGCATTTGCACCGGACTCCCGTCCGTTTGGCAATAGTAAGGGAACGTATAAATACGAATGCCGGTATTGTTGGCGCATTCATAATTAGATCAGGGGCTTTGCTGCCTGCCGCGTTCAGATATCGATGTTACATCTCGAGTTACTCTCGAATCGAGGCCCAATGGCCGGGGGGAGGGAGTATTTTCGTATATATGCTCGGAATATTCACGATGGATATTGCATTTGCAATGCTCTACGCTGAGATTAAAGCGCTTTACATTATTCCGAGAGCGTACGTATCAGCAACAAGGTCGAATATTTTCGAAAAATGATCTTTCGCAAAATTCAATCTTTCGACGAAAATTTTGCACGTTTTTTCTATTTCAAATAAATTAAGTACCGAAAATTGCGCATGAAAATGTTTAACATTTAAATATTTGAAACGCCATTGCTATATGCGTAAATATATTTAAAATTTTTTAGACTAGACGAATACGGATTATATTTAATCAGAGATTCAAAAATTCATAGAGACTGATTTCAATATTATTTGATATCTTGAAATCAGTTGTTTAAAATATAATTTCTTAGACAGATTTAAGAATCACACACACACACACACGATAGGATCATTTCATTATTCTTTATTTCGTAAATTTACGATTTGACATTTTCTTTGCCCCCAATAGGTTTTTGATCACGTATATTTTACGTCTCTTTAATTTTAGAATTTATAAGATTTTAAGGATCATTGAGAATAAAATTTTACGCACTATATTTATATCGCGACCGTTCGCGACATCTGAAAATTAGTACTGAAACATCACAGCGACCACACGGTGGATTATTTTAAGGTAGTAATTAGTAGATGAGACGTTTGCGAGGAACTCTCGGATCGAAGCGTTCGTTTGCTGGATGGCGCAGTAGTCCGAGCAAACGTCAATGCGGACGTTACAGTGGTTGCGTTTTAATTATCGAGAACTGCCACAGCTTTGCTCGGGTATCCTCTAAAGTTATTCTCTGATTCGTTGAATATTGGAGCTTCTTGGTGGTCCTTTATATCTACATATTTTGTACTATTATATATCTTTAAAGAAATTTGTTATAAAATATTAAACAAGGCACTTCTCGTGATAACGTATCAACTGTTTTAGTTCAAGAATATTTATCTATCTCTAATCGATATCGTTCAACAATTTATACTACTTTTATTCTTTAATTTAGTTGCACTATTAAATTTATCTTGAGTTTTTTAAAAACAAGGATATGAATAATAAAAACAATAAATATTTATTTTTCTTAAAACTTTAATATTACTTTTTTACTTATAGACTTTAAGAATATATATAAGAAAATTTATATTTTATTTTGGTTTGCTTTAATAATTATTATATCATATTAGGTACTATATTATATTACTATATCATAATTTATATATATGTGAGAAACTAATAATGCTCACCAATATCGAAATAGTTTGAAGTTATATAAATCGTTATTTGCATATTAATTTAACCATAAAAGGTCCGTCATTTAGCCGAGTTATTTTAATTGAAACTCGAAATTACTCCCATCGCACAGTATCCACATTATCGCATTATCATATTAATACTGTCATTTCCATTTGTCAAAAGCAAATTGTACATGCTATTAGCAATTAAAAGTGACATTTTATCGACTTTTCGTAATTCTTTCCGGGATACTACAAAATTACAGTAAAAAGATTTAACAGTAATTTGTCATATTCAAATACGGTATATAATAATAATCTGTCTTTAGCAATAATTCATTTTGTTTTAAGTTAATTTTATCTTCATAACAATAATTTATTAACGAATTAGTATTTTTCAACATTATACAGTTTACAAATCTCTGACTAAATCGTCAAAATTATCAATAAATTTGAAATTACTGTACAAAATGAAGAGTTTTATCTCTCTCTCTCAATGCTTTACTTTCACTTACTAACATACTGTTTTCGATCGTTAAATTTATTAATTTTTTTATATATATTTTTAATAGATTGTTTAATATAAAGTTAACAATATATGTACGTATATAAACTTATCGTTAATATACAATATTACGCCATTCTCTTTCATAACGTGAGTTTGATATCTCACGTCATTTAAAGTTAAAATAAAGTCGGTATTGTAATGTCGCGACAACTACGGATTATAATAGCAATGCAAAAGCGAAAAGGGTTTTGCGAAATCTCACATAGAATTTTTTACATTTTGCGGTGTACGTATGGACGCGCAGTGGGTTCTTGTTCCCTCTGCTGCATTACGTGCACCGAACACATTTGCAGTACGAGCGCGTTGGATGCATCGCCGTTGTTACACGCCGATTTTCCTCGTCTACA
The DNA here is from genome assembly GCA_003063815.1 of Aphaenogaster rudis. Lineage (NCBI taxonomy): Eukaryota > Metazoa > Arthropoda > Insecta > Hymenoptera > Formicidae > Aphaenogaster > Aphaenogaster rudis. The sequence goes on from NJRL01000132.1 coordinate 492,630, forward strand.
CGGCAACGCGCCCCTGATTTATTCTACGGAACTTCCCGTGTTCGGCCATCTAATGTACCATAGTCATATAGCTATCCCGTTGCACACGTGGCTACATGCATCAGCTAACTGCGAGGCTGCACTTTTTCATCCGTCCATTCCCTCCCAACTTCTGCAGAATTAGTGTCGTTAATCTAACGCACACTGTCTCGATTTATAATTAACCAGTAATTTAGCCAGGTCAAAACGAAACAGGCAGTTTGCTTAGAATAAATATGCAATTATATGGCCATTAATTTTTATTATATAAATTCGCTAAAATTCATATTTTTAAAAATTAATTTTACCGTCTTCTGCTTTTACTTGAAAATTATTAGCACAGTTATTATTACATGGAACATACATATTATATAATATATTATATGATATAACATACATATTATATATTAAATGTTCTTTGATTAAAAAGCTTGTAAAAAAAACCGTGTAGTTTCACCTGTCGCAAAGTTCGTCTTGCGCGCCTGCATAGATCATGAAAATTCGTTGTCGAGAAAGTCAAAAGCTGGACGTCCCGATTCACTTATTTACTGCAGCAACAGAGCAGGCGCCATTAGCGCAAAGTTAATTCCAGTTAAAGTAGAAAACTCGTGAAATTACCGCCGAGCTGGGCAACATATTATTAGCCAGCTTGCAGTCGTTTTCGCTGGCGACTTCCGCAACATTACGTAGTTGCCTGCGGTGCATGTTATAAATGTAAAATGCATAGAATGCCAGCAGCAGAGCCATTCTTCAAAAATTTCTTAGATATTTAATTTGCGAGTGTAGAATAGAGGAGCAACAAAGAGTCAAATTTAATTTTACTCGTAGTAAATTATTTATTTTAGTCTCTAGTTATTATTTTTTAATTATAACATACAAATGATCGATTCTTTTGTAGAAAAATTATCCAAGTGTCCTTTATGTTACAATATTATTGCTACGACTCTTATGTCAGCAATAAAAATGGCCCGAGAAAGATAATACTAATTTTAAAAAAACGAAGAGAGAAATAAAATATTTCGTAAGCGTTTTCTTATCACTTGTACAGATATACAACATTTAAAGCAACCCAACGATGTAATAGAATTATAGTTATAGTCTTGCGGACGACAAAGAATGTCCAAGCTAACTGCGTGACATCGATCGATGAAATTGCTTTGTGTTGGCCAAAAAGATTTATGGAAATGCCGGTCGTGTCAAATAGTCGAATAAATTCAATCTCGTATCCCCGCTGCCACAATTCCCATTTTCGTCTGTTTTCGCCGTGGAATACAATTTAATAATAAGAATTGTTTCCGCGCGCCGCAAAACGACGAAGCTAACGTGGCAAAAATCGAGCGCCTCATAGCACACCGTAGAACACCGGAAATGCTCGGCCGACCGGGAATGCACGGTATGCCTTTATAAGCAAAACACTGGAATCTCCAGTAATCCAATTAGGCAAAGACGCGCGAATTACCGCGAATCCCCTTTCTCGGATTCACGCTTGTTCCCCGGCACAATCCCTCCGGCTTCCCATTCCCCCGGTTACTCGAGAACGATTCAACCTTCTATTTTGCTCGTTTGCCTATAAACGGTGGGGCAAGAAGCTTACGAGTCTCGAGTGACTCTCCGGATTTGACGAGTGCGACATCGTTTGTTATCGATTCGAGGCAGAATGTGCATTTTGCATCTCAGTTACACGCCAAAAAAACCATTGATTGATTTTTACTGGAAATTTGTTTTATGTTCTCACCAATTGAGTAATATATTATTTTTATAACATCCTTTTACGCTCGATTATTGGCCCTTTTCCTACTTTGCTTTGTGTAATGTAATCCTCATTTTCTTTTTTTTTCATACATCTTTTGTTAATTATTCAAATCGCACACAGGATGATAGATATTTTCATCTTATATAAGAATATCTGAATTGTACTGCCAAAATTTATATTTGATTTAAATCATCTCGAAATGTATTTCACGTCGACTGAATTCCTTCCTTTCGCGTTTCCACTCGAACGAGATGTTAATCCCGTCGAGATCAACCGCGACCATCAAGGATCTCGTAGCATTCGCCCCCGCCGCGAAGAAATTGAACAAGCATTTATGATCCTTCTGTGGCTCCTGACGCGGTTCAGTTTCACGCTTTCACGATTTACGATATCATTTCTATCGGGGGGTATAGGGAATCGACCGTGTAACGTCTCGCGCGCGTTACAACGGCGCAAACGTCGTCGTTATTCAACGAGATTAGCCCTTCGGTCTCATTCCCTCCTGCACCCCTTATTCCTTTCTCTCCCTGCGGTCTCGCTCTCTCTCTCTCTCTGTTTCTCTCCTCCTCTCCGCCGCTTTCGCTCGTCCTTTCCAAACATTTTCGCCCGGATAGACGACGAATCTCAGCCGGCCGGAAAATATACGTCCCTGCTAAATAAAACATTGTCGAGGCTGGGTGCGGAGTGCACCGCGAGGATAAATGGACGAGAAAGCTTGCGACGGGGTTATATCTGGGAAAAGTGTCGGGAAAGAATAGTACGGATATACCGCTCGTCTCTCGCCCGCAACCCTGATTTCTCTCGTTCTCTCTTCCTCTCTTTCTTCTCTCCACGCTTTCACGCACATTTGCTTTTCTCTTATTCGCAAGTTTCCCACAATGCACGCGCGATAAGCCGATTTTATCTTAGCTACATATTGAGGCTTTGGTATCTTCGGAACAATGATATCGCAATTAATAAAATGATCAAATAGAAAGGTCAAATTTAGACGAGCAATTATTGAACATAGAACTATGTTCAATTACATTAGGTAATAAAAGAATAAATCTGCTGTTTTTACCATTTAATAATTGCTCGTCTAAATTTGACCTTTCTATTTGATCATTTTATTGTTTAGAAACACGAGCGTATTATAATATTTAATTTGTATCGCAATTAAGCTTCGTATCATCAAAGGTTTAGCGAATTATTCTTGAGTTGCAGAGATATATTGTCGGTAATTACATGGTGATGCTTATTAAATTGGTGTTTTATACATTAGAAAATTTTTGTATTTCCTATTAGATGCTATAAATAAAGTTATAGATTTAACTATTCTCGTCTTCTTTTTCAAAGGGGATTAAAAATTACTTTCTTAACGGAAAAAATATATTAAGCGTTTAATATGACTATTTTAGATAATAAGAATTATTTGAAAAAAAATTCCGTTTCTAATTTGATTGAACAAATACGATGAACCTTCCATATCAATCTAATGATCATGTATATTGAAACATTTAGCTATTATTTGTTAAGATCACGAAACGTAATTTATTAAAGAGATCCAAGCCTGCAAGTTAGCTAAATAATGCCGTACTTTCACGGATTACATTGTTCTTTTTAAGTAATTACGTGTTCGCATTGTGCAATGTAGGTGGTTCACCTCGATCGTTACCTCGTGTCACGCGTGATCGAGAGTTACGAGTCACGATTCCGTTGGTGGGTAAATCCAGGCCGCATTCGTAAATTTTGCGCGCAGTTCGGACGGATAACGATTTTCAGTGAAATTATGAGTTCGCGTCCGATCGACAAATCGGCGATTTTGTGATACATCAGTCAACAACTCGTGAAATGCTCTGTTTCCTTCAGTCCATTGCATAACAGGAAGTTCTCGAATAAAGCACTCTTCCTTCTTGAGTTATTATGAAGAAGACTCAAAACTATTTTCTTCAAAATAAAATTTTCTTCAAATCTTTTATTTAACAATGAGCAGAAAGAACAACTCTGACAAATAAATCTTATTATAAAAGCGATTTTAAAATAGGTCGCGAAGCTTTAGGAGCGCACTCTTTGACAGATTTTTCCTTAGGGAAAGTTTAATTGGACTCTACGCTTTTTCTTAACTTTTTAATTTTCAGCATTAAATATCCTCGAAGTCCACTTGATACTAAATTAAAAATAAAACTTCGTTATTTATTCTTAATCTTAAAATTTTTTTGCATAAAATTTCTTTCATTTCCATTTACTTCTAACTCGTAAATTAAATGATTGACATCTGATCATTTTCAAAAATAAAAATCTATACATGTACAGAAACGATTATTTATGTTATGTTACATTTATTGAAATGTATTAATCAGTAGTTTAGTTTCATATTTATATTAAGAGAAACTTTTATAAAATAACGCAATTTTAAAAGCGGCCATTTATGTACAGATAAAATGAGAATTTGATAAGCTCTACAATATTTATAAACATATATTCTTAATATGGCTCACAGGAGTGTATATTCGAACACATAGAATATTATTTTATTATTCCATACTAATATATCGCTTTCTCTCCTTGAGTTCTGACAACGTTTCTAAATCAATGCTCCATTTGTTTTTTACGTTCCATTTTGCGCCGGGGAGTGACTTGATCTTCCTTGAAGTACTCGCAACCGAGTACCGTCCCTTCCGTTTCATAGTACCAGCAATCAGGACGGTTGTAAGACGCTCCTTCCGCCTTTTAATTAACGCGCCAGCCGTTTTCGGTGCTGCTTTAATTAACCGAGTGAACTTCTCTGGAGGGCAACCGAGTTTCAAGAATTAATAAGCGCGAGTGTAATGTTTACAGGTAGCATAATAATTAATTTCTACGGTGACTAAATTTCGTGGCACTGTCAAATGCATCGCGAAACGTCATTCAAAAAAGGAATATTAATTTATTAAATATATTTATCGTTAATGGCATCCGATATACTGATTGAAGAGCTTATTTTGAAATATTATGCATTTATGAAGTAACAAGTTTTTAATAATTTTAATACCAAATAATTCCCATTTTCTCAAAATATTAAAACGGATTAAGAATAAATGCATTTAAAGATCTGACATACAAATTAGACGTCAAGTGTCAAAAGTTGAAAAGTGTCGGGAATACATATCCATTTATCAAATAATATTTTATGGATAATTATATTTTACATAAACGATTTTCTGCAAACGATACGCTACAACGTTGTCCCACTTTGGGATGTAGGGCAATAAATAATTTAATATTATTTAATAAATAATGTTATATGAAAACGCGGCTCTCGTATTGTCTTCGATTATTAATGAATGGCGGTGAATTATCATCAAACTAAAGCTCTTCATTAAATGTTCAATAGTCTTTTTATGCATATAATGATTTTGCTTGCATATTATATGTTGATTATAATTCACTGTATTAAATCGTAATAAATATGTCTGTGAGGAGCGCGATAAATTGTACGGGAAAAAATAACTGACTTGTGAGCTGAAATCTGCGTATACAAGTTGACGTCGACAAACTACATTTATCGGTAACGATCGCTCCCGTTCTTAATTAAACATTCCGCGACGCTAATTTCTCAACCTCAGTCAAGTTTGAAACTTCGCAACGGAATGAAAAAGTAGGCAGTTACATTGAAATATTTTATGTATAATTTTCCAAGAAATCAGTATGTTCTGCGCTACTTGAGGCATTCGTAACTTTACAATCTTCACGGAGAGACGCGGAAAATCGAAACGAACGAAAAGGATGCGCGGTGAAATTTTCTAAAGACCTCGCGCAAAATTGGCTGGTATCTGGGTTAAGTCGCCGGATCCAGGTATATTTTCTTATTCATGTGCGTGCTCGTCGAATAATCCGGCATAATCTGTCACGAAATCGCTAAGCCTCGAGTAGCTCGGGCTTACGTGACGTCTCGAAAGCGTCTCGACGAGAGATGGCCGCGATATTAAATCCCGGCACAGGTGTATTTTATTCCACCGCGGTATACCGAAGGTATTTCTCGTGTACTTAGATCCGATTCCGGAACGCTCGTGTAATATTTCCGTCATTGCATCGTCGATGTTTTGGTTTTAATCATATGGTATATCAAGAATCTTGATGTTTTGACAAGAAGGTTTATTAGATGTAAATCGACAAAACTGGCCAAATTTATTTTAAAAATCACAACGTTTCGACCATTGGTTTTGGTCCTCTTCAGGAGTTAATGAATTATGTTGTATAAATTATATAACGAACATTCTATGAATGTGGCGTAGTGCTTAATAAAGCTAATTATCTTGATGTTTTAATTTTAATCATATGATATATCAAGAATCTTGATGTTTTGGTTTAATCATATGGTATATCAAGAATCTTGATGTACTTCGGTACGTATTAATATCGGTCCGATTATTAATATTCTCAAGTACTTTCACGTTGCTTCTGCACGTTAAACTCATCGTTATCTGCGAATGAAGCGTCGTCATTCGTTTTCTTCCGGTAAATTTACTTGGGTCCGCGTAATTTCGCGACGTTCTCATTTTGTGCGCGAACTCTGCGGCTCGCTGCGGAAGTTTTACGGGTATTCAAGACGAACGCGTGTCTCCTCATATTTATGACAAGCGCCTTAATGCCCGGGCACGATGTGCCGACACGAACCTCCTGCCACGGGGACTTTCAGCGACTTACTCCTCTCGTTATACCGCCCGAAAGATAATTCTCGTCTTAAAGTGACGCATTATACCCCGCGACGTGTTTAACGATGCGCCTTATACTCGTTTCGTTCCGGAGACGGCTCGTTGCGCGCTCGTCCTACAAAAGATTGCTCAGAAAGGGGCTAAGTGCTTGCCGTGCTTTGATGGTAGCAAAAATTTTTAACAAAATATTCTTCATATAATCTAATACCGTTCTCTTTTCGTCTGCTAATTCAACAACAGCAGAGTTAGCAAAAAAAACTAGCGTTTTGATTTTTTGTTATATATGTTCTCGTATATTTTTACACTTCTCTCTATTCATGATATTTGTACAAATTTAGACTATTCTTCAAATCGTATTTCATCAGAAATATCCCAACCCTTAATTTTTATTTTTGCTTTAAAGTCAAATCTTTTTTAACCAACGTATCGCTATACCAATCAAAAGTAACTGAAAGTAATTATAAAAGTTTGGCTCAAATCTCATGACATGCATATCTTTTCGATGGAGAGTGAGCGCAATTATATTCGCAAAGGTTACTGCATCAACCCTTCCTACGAAACCTTGCGAACCCTACGAAAGGTACCTCCAAGGATTTATCCGCCAGGGATGTGCTCAACAACGGACGTTCTTAAACTACCGTTAAAAGTCGTACTTACTTTTATATACCTCTCGCGAATGAAACTTTATTGTCTCGTCCGCAATTCATTCGTTCGCAGCAAGTTGGTAGTCAACTTATTTAGAATTTAACATTCGGCTCCACGTAAAGTAAGAAGTTAAAAGTCTAGATGAGAATATATGTTAAACAGCCGCCTTCTTTTCTCGTTTTCCCGTTTCGTTTGAATAAGGGTTTAATAGAGCGCCAAGGAGATAAGATCTCGCGTCATTCAAAGCAGATAGGCTCGAAAATCAATTCCCACGTGCGAATATATAGGAGAATAGGTAGGAAATTACGAGTATCTCTCATAAGTCTAGACGAAAATGAATTTCCGAGATCGATTGTCAATGTCGCTGTCTGTCACGTGTCCCGGCTTCCTTCCTCGTGTCGAAAAACGAATATAGCGTACGAGAAATTCATTCGAAACGCGGCAAGAGACAAATTGGTAGAAAAGAACGAAATATTGAAAACGTCGTTCACGCCAAAATACATTCTCCGACTTTGCAATTTTCTTTCACACCGTGAAACTAATATTGCGATGCGAATAAAAGTGAAGAAGATTAAATTTTAATTCATACCTTGCAATCAATATAATCATTTTTTTACTTACACTTTGCATAAATTAACTCAACTATTATTTTATAAATACTGAAACATCTTAAACAAAAACAAGTATATAATCAAAGATCCTGATTTTGAATGTACTACTCGGTAAAGAATTTTTTATGTAAAAATATTTATAAATATATATAATTATATATAAAATATGTCCATATATGTATTTTCTCTTGTATAATTTGTATGTGTATATATATATATATATATATATATAGAAAAAATAATAAGAAGAATAATTGAAAAATAATCAGAAAGATAATTTTTGCATTGTTTTTGTTACAAAAAGTAAAATTGCAATTAGATTATACAATATTCCATATATAATCATATATAACTTTTCTGTACATTTATATATATGGTTATATGTATATGGGCAATTTTTCTTATTTCCTCAAACTTTACTTCTTATTTAAAAAAACAATGCAGAAATTATCCTTTTAATTGTGTGTGTTTTAAATTTTTTCTTATTATTATTTTTATATATACGAATAGAGATTATATATACAAGAGAAGGAAAACATTATATATGTATAATTATATGTATATGTTTATGTATGTTTGTATATGTTCTTATATGAAACATTTTTTACCGGGTATGTATATTCTGTGTTTCGGACTCATACATGCACTGCGATTAATTGCGTAAATGGAAGCGATTATTAGCATTTTTCTAAGATACAACTGGCACCGACAATTAGAAAGTCATGCACCATGCAATGAACGCATACGTCGCGCAAACATGCGACGCCGATCATTCTAAAATCGATTCTCGATGTTGCTGACCCTCGTGCGCCCACACGTGGTCGAACTTGGGCCAACGCACGCTATTGGACTACCATTTTAAAGATGGCTGGAGCAACGGTAAACAGGCGACTCCACGGCGCTTTGGTCACCTTCACCAGCCCAGAGTCCCACCTGGTAAGCCTCTGTATCCAAAGCTTGAAAAAAAAAATCAGCAAGTGAAAGAGATGAAGCTGAGAGCTCAGCTCGCGAGCTCTCGTTTGGCCCGGACACGCACCTGTATATACCTAATTGGCTAACTTTCACGCGAGAACTTAGCTTCTTAGAGAGGAGTGGTCACCAGAGCACCTTCTTCTTCTACTTCTTCTTCTTTATCTTCCTCTTCTTTTTCTTTTTTTCTTGTTCTTTTTTCTTCCTGTATTCGATCTTCAAATTAGATGCTGAATAGCGAAAGATAAAAATGTTTAAGTATTTCGAGATTCTTCAGAAACAAATATATATTCATAGATGTATGATATCGCAATATAATGAGATTACAAGAATTTCTTGTTATTCTGGCATGTTGTTGATTCGTAGATAAAACGAAAATATCAAACGTGCACGATACTTTCTGACTTAACTGTTTCTTACGACGATAATGGTGGTTCCTTTAGCAAGAAAATCTTGTTTTCTGTACGAAAAAAGCTTGTAGCATATATATTGCTCGGTTTAAAAATACTATAAAAATATTTCTATGAGTGATATAAACTTAATTTATAATTTATGAATCAAAAAAGTAACAAGTAATTTCCAATTTATTTTTATTTCCAAGTAACAAGTAATCTCCAATTTATTAATTTATGAATCAAAAAGTAACAAGTAATTTCCAATAACTTAATTATGAACTATCCTATACTAGATTCTGTGAATCGTTCATTTCAATCATGTTGAATTTATAGTATATATATGACTTAATAATTTTATAAAGAAACAAATGATAAGTAAATTACGCAAATTAATGGAATTAAATGATATAAATATTTATTATGCAATATTTCTAGAATTTTTGGATAGACGAATATTAAAATTATTATTTAAATTATTAAATTATTAAAATTATTATTTAAATCAACAATTTTACAATATATTGTAATTATTGCGTTTATGGTTATTCGCTGTTCAAGATATACGTGAATAAATCGTGAAGCAGGAACTCAGTTTTTAATATACGAACATTCTGTATACATATGATTTTATACGAGAAAGTCACGTAGAATATTCAAACGATCGAATGTTTCAATATTCGAATGCATCTATCCTATTTACGACTCTCATCCTACGTCCAACTTTATTATTTCTATCTGCTATTCTCTCTTCTCTTCTCTTTATTCCTATCGAAAAGACACGCAGCTTGTGAAAAGGATGATTGGTACGACACGGAACCTTTTGCTGAGTTTGTGAAAATCTTTATGATAACAGAAAGAGAGATTACTTTGAATCGCTATCGTATCACATCTAGCAATAAAATACTCAATTGCTAGCTGCTACGAATGTACATTAATATATAATTTTGGAACTTTGTTGATTTTTTAGTTATAATTGATTATTGCATATTCTAGCTGCTAAATGTTTTTTCTCCTTGCCAATGGTCGTATCGAGATAATCCTTTCCACGAGCGCTTTCTTGAGAATGGTTAGGAGATCAGCCACAATATGTACATAGCTCACGCGTGGATAATATACGCACATGACACTTAAGCTAGCTCTATAGGTACACCACTGGTCATTGCACATGCACGCAACAATCTACGCTCCTCTTACCATCATCATCTCTGTCATCAACGCGATCTAATATCTTTGCACGCGTACAATACAATCCGATTCGGTGCCAAACCGAAATTTCTCGTTATTCCTCGAAGAAAAGAAAAATATCGTTACTTCCTTTTTTAAAGAAAGAAATGAAGATGCAGATAATCGATCTTCTTGCAAGAAAAATATAAAACTTCCGCGCAAGTTTATAAATTAATTGTCGATCACGACGCGGATCCATGTCTATTTACCTTGAAATGACTGTGAGCGTTATTGATAAAATCAAACTATTTCTCGGCGGTTAATTTTTGGCAGATTAAAGCTCGTTCTGATTTTAACCGATCGAATAATGAATAGCGGATCATTTCATCGAATCATCCTCTCTACCTCACGGAATGAGTGATCAATGAGCGTCTGACAATTGCCTTAGCTCGAGCACCAAGCTGCATGAGGAAAGGAGAACGAACGAAATGCACCCGCCTGCATGTTGACGCCAAAAATTACGTCTAATTGTATTTTCAGGACGAAAGAGCAGATCGACGTCGATTGGCCCCCACTGTTACCGGTCATGCTGAAACACATTTGTTTCACGAGAAACATACATTAAGAAGCAGATTGAATTGAATCGAGTTTTTTAAAATTATGAGATTTAATACATACCCTTAAATATTGTAAAATTTTTTTTCGTAAATTCTTTTCTTTTTTCAAAATTTCTTTTGTGGACTTGATTCATGACATATATAAAACCCAAGAAATAATAGTAAAAAAGTTTTATTTCTGATATGCTATTATATGTGAAAAAAAAATTTAATTCGTAAAATACTGGTTTTTAAATATCTTTGTAACATAAATACTTGTGTAGAAAAGGTAGATAGTAAAATTAAAACATAATATATTTTATTATGACTTCATACAGATTTTATAGCACGTTACATTTGTTCGCAATTAAAAATTAATCTCCCATCTAAATGTATAATAGGAAAAAACATATTCTCTCAGAACATAGAAATTTAAATAAATATACAATTATAAAAGAGTTGTCTACATTTATTCGATATGTTTTATAATTATAATGTATATAATTTTCATTGTAGTGTAATAAAATTTAATAAAGTTAATATGCGATGATAAATAATATATTATCATCGTGATTATGATTAAAATTATACATTCATTATATTATAAGTACAAACGTGTAGACAATTTCTTTTCTATTGTACATGGTATTTACAAAAGTCATTTTTATTTTAATAAAAATGTTTTGTGATAAAATTATATAGACCAAATATATTGTCAAAAGACTTGCATATATTAATTAACGATTATTATTAAAACATAACTGGATATAAAATTAATGAATTAATTAAATTAATAAAGCTTCCGCAGGAATTTCATGGAATTTACTCCATCATCTAACAACATCGTTAGAAACTTCTAATCTGCTTCTAAGTCACGCAAATATGTCATACTGTGTTCGCAGTATTAATAGTCACTGTATCAGCATTGCTCGGCAACAATGGGTAATAGCGCGTTATATTATCGATGCAATAATATCTAACGAAGAGATATAGAAAGAGAGAAAGAGAGAGAGAGAAAGAAATAGGAAGAGCGAGAGAGTGAGAGAGAGAGAGAGAGAGATGTTTCAAATCGATCGAAATATACCATAATCGATTATCAAATCCAGAATCAGTCTCAGCCCGTCTCACAGTCGTTTCACACGATGCAGACACGCAACATACACGATACATATACGTAACACGATCGTGTACACGTTCCACTTTGTTTCTCCCATCCCCCGCGAGTAAGATCGCCCTAAATTCTCGTCTATTAAGCCTCGACGTATATGTATGTCGCGCACACTAACCACGACACCAATATCGTAACTCTTGCGCAGCTGCAACACGGTGGGGCTCTGGGTAAGAAAACACTTGAAATAACTTTGAATATATATTTTTCGATTACTCCGTGCTAAAAGTTCCTTTACCTCTCCTCATTCCAGCGGCAACTCCCAGGACACTTATCTCTTGTTTCTTCTGTATGCCTTTAAGGTTTCTTCTTTAACTTATGAAATTACACATATACTTCTTTTTTTTATCAATATCTTTGGGCTTCGAATCTTCTTTTTGAAATTAAACAATTGAATCAAACATCTTTATTTGGTTTAGATTATTCCTCATAGATTTTGTATCTGCATAGATTGTGTATCTTTTGTATCTAAATCCGATTCTAACATCTTCTGTATTACATGACATATTAAAGTTATATCGATCTATAGTTCTGCTCTAAACTTTGCCGCGATTTATAGATCGCTTAAAACGAGCTTTATGCCGAAATATTTCTATATGGTCTAATTTCTATTTTTCTCAGCTCAAATGTTTAAAGAAATTCCTACTCCCAAGTTTTAGAGGAAGTCCCGTTTCTTTCCCTCCACTCATTCCTCTCGAGTTGTCTACGATGTATTTCAGGATTCTTGATCGCTCGCGTGGACCTGCTCTTCATCGTCAATGGAGCTTGCAGGTGAGAGATCATTTAATCGATCTTTTGAGGCGGGATACGAGCCTCGAGCGTAAACACTTAACTTTTAACAAAGCCACCGTGTTACGGAGCACGACACAGTTACTGCGGTTGTAAGCCGGGCTATAACGTTTCGCGCATCAGACTCCGGAGTAGCTTGCAGGAAGCAGCTTGCGGTTTCTGAACTCTGGATAGCTTTGCTGGAAGCTCGACAGGCATACACAGAACGTGAATTAATATGTACAAAGGCTGTCACGTATGACGTTTAAAATAGTGGATAATTGAACCGCCAATCGCGTATATCCAGAGCATCGTTATAAATTAATACATGTTATATCAAAGTGTAACATTTATTGCCGGCATTCCGCGCACGTCATTTTGATCGGTTGCCTTTAATTACTATTCAGACCGTCCCGTTCATGAGCACTGATTCGATAATATAATTTCCAATTAAAAAAAAGAAGTTCAATATGTCGCATTATCTGAAGAGATTAATACTATATGAATTATACTCCTGTATTGCCCTACCGTGAGATTCTTCTGAAAAAAAGTTGCGACGCACTTTTAATAAACTACAAGCAATTAACATTTGATGAGAGAGGTAGTCTGGCAGACATTTAGCTAGTCCGGCATAATTAACTTCGCAATGTACACGGCTGGAACGAAATAACTCGGCATATAATCGGGCGAGCGCGACGATTAGTTTAGATGGGTATGCCAGACGATCCACGTTGACGTAGTTGGGGAAACTAATCAGCCAACCAACGCGTATATGTACACCAGCGACCTTAATCCGTCAGAATCGGTTCGCCAAGAAGGAGACGTTCCGACATGTTATCCGATAGCTCCCGATATTGCCTGCACGCTGACACATTTCCATTCGCTGGAAATCCTCGTGGGTCGTGTAACGCAATCAGATGGCTGGCAGGTACTCCCACGTGGACACGACCTACCTGCCTGCACAACAGGTTGTCTATTTACCTTTCTGGACTACGCCGGACGCGCTTTTCTCCTTTATCAATTCTGAAGACACTTTTTTAATCCATTCTTTTTTTGACAAGCTGCGAGCAAGAGTCGAGAGCAGCGTTGTCGTAAGTGATTAATTAACTTCAGAATTTCTACCGAAACTTTTAATGTACGATATCGTATAGCTTACTGCATTAGAGTCGTTAATTTTATAATATAAACTACAAGCAAACTTTTACAATTTCCCTTCCTTATTGCATGAAGAAAAGGTTTTTCTCCGAAACGCTCTAAAACGAGAGCCGCAGTAAAAGCTAACCGGCAACACTCGCCGATAAAATCCACATAATTATAATTGACATTCGCTGACAGACGCGAGGATTCGAGAGAATTGGTGAGCCGTAAAATGAAAGGGGCGCGCGAAAGGGCGTCACCCGCGGATTAGTAAATAATTTATTTCAGAAAGTAATTTAACTTTTCTAATTGATCGTCTGCTCGGTCGAGAGTTTCGCGGAAAAGGCGAGGCGTAGCGGGCAGACAGAAGGGTGAATGGAGGGTGTAGCCAGTTTCAGGATGAAATATCCTCAGCGAAGCGCCACTTTGTGCAGCGGACTAGCTGGAGATGAATTTCTCAGCGCGGCTGCCTCGGATGTGATATCCGGTTTCCGCGTAATTCTCGAGGAATCTCGAGATGTAACAAGATCTAAGATCGAGCCTATGCGTTTATGAACAGATGCATGTTCGTACACGCGCATTAATTTTGGTAATCGATGCAGTATCCACTGTCACAAATATTGGCACAGAATTCACTGGCACGTTGATCGTCGGACGCGATTGATACGACATTCTAACTAAAAAAATAATGAGAACATCTCTTCGATTACGATATAATACCTCGCGGATATCTATACAAATACCATTATGAAAATTAATACGACTACAATTACACGGCGATGCTCATTTTCGTGCAGAATATACGGATATCATTCGCGATGCTGTTTACTGTTAATTTATATATCTGTCGGCTGATAATCAGACACAATCGATAATTTATATAATTATGCAAATTGCATAAATTGTATGTTTTACGCGTAATATTACGGTAACGCTCAAATTTAGCAGTTAATAAAACGACGCTATCGATCATAAAGTGATCGCGTTCCGGGTCACAGCTCGGCAGTTCGTTTGTTAAGGGAGATCACTGTTGAAAGCCGCTTTCGACGGTAACGCGTGTCCTCCGGAAACTCGTTGAAAGTGAGAACGCAAAAAGTCCCGGAATGAACAAGAGAAAGAGAGACCGAAGAAGTACCGTACTCCGCTGCGTTCTTCGGAATTGTTGTTCGGAGAGATATTCGCTCCGGCAGAAGAATGTAAGAAGTACCCAAAGAAGAGTCCCGAAGATATGGCACCCGAGAACGAGTCACCCGAGATCGATCTCTTCGATTCTTCAAGGGGAAAAAATTTAGGAAGATTGCCATGAAACTTAAAGGAGATTTACTGCACTTATATTTCGTTGCCGTCATAGATCTTTTTACCACGGCCGTCCGATCTTTGCAATTTTGCGGTTTTCTACTTCTCCTACGACGGCGATTAATAATTACGAACGCGCTTAATTTCTAAGTATTTGCGCGAAACGTTGACGACGTATTCCGCCTGAAATATTCATTGTTATTCAGACGATATTACTGCAGAAGTTGTTATGCGGCACATCGAATATTAATGCGGGAGTGTTAAAGTGAATGAGACTCCGCGTTTGTATATGCACTGACGATCCGTTTCTAAACCGACCGGAAAGATGATAATTTTACATGCAAAAATAATTCGAAGATATACATTTTACCACGTAAAGGACCCTGGTCTGTGTATGATATCTTTGATATTTAATATAATAATTGGGACGTTAGGTGGGCACGCTGTACCAATATTAACTTTACAGAAGCGCGCGCCAGTGTCTGCTAAAACTACGCGGACGTTGTTCTCGCGTCGGATTTCCACACACGCAGAGGAAAATCATGCATAGAACCTGTTTTCTTCTTCGTATTGCAGGAGAAGTTTCCAGGTTCAAGATAACCGTCTTGAGTCTCGTGGCGAGTTACGGGTTCGTTCCCAAAGGTGAAATTGGAAAAAGTTTTTCCGTTTGCGTGTGGATGCTTCTGCGGGCAGTATCAATCTCGCGGACTTTCGGTATTTCAGACCCCGGAATCTCTATACCGATGCACGTAATGTCCGAAGTATTTTAGTAACAGATTTTAGATCGGAGCTGAGAGAGCCGGTGGTTTTAATATCGTTTGAATCGCTTCTCGGTCGTTTATCCGTTGTCGCGTATTCTTTCGCCAAAAAAAAAAAGATACGCTG
Source organism: Aphaenogaster rudis (assembly GCA_003063815.1). NCBI lineage: Eukaryota > Metazoa > Arthropoda > Insecta > Hymenoptera > Formicidae > Aphaenogaster > Aphaenogaster rudis. The sequence goes on from NJRL01000132.1 coordinate 508,708, forward strand.
TTTATTCTGCTCGAAATTCTTCTCTGCGGGTACGAAATTTGGGCGTCCGGGGAATACCCGGGATTTCACGCACACACCGGAGTGCACGAAGTGTAATTGGAGTTTCATGACACAGCGGGGCTAATTTCCCTGGATGGAAAGCCGGACCGAAAACTCTCGGTAACGAGACTTATTATTTATTCTTCCTGCCATGTCGCGCGTCCCCATATCCCTCGCCCTTCCTTCAGATCGTGGCTTTCACAGTTGGTATATGACATGTGGGATATCCGTCGCTAAGTGCATTTTTTTTCATTCTGTCAAGAATATCACGGGGAAAAAAAGAATCGCGAATTAAGGGAACGTCGATACGCCACGCTCATTTTGGGTCACGCTTTGTGCATTGAAACGAACGCGCCGTTTATCTCTGGATTTAAATACACGTATCACGAGAGCAACTATTTAAAGAGAGACATGGAAGGATCGAGCGGAGCCACAGCCATCTCGTCGGACGTTGATTAACGGCGACGGATGAAATCCTTTGTCCATTTTTGTTTCGGTCGAAAAAATATTGCTTTGCGCCGTTCTTTGTTCCATAGATGGCCTGTTGGAGTGGCCTAATTACCGCGGTATTTAAGCCAAAAAATAAAGGAGATGAAAAAAGGAAAGCCCGGAAAGTAGCCAGTCCGTTTCTTCAACGACTCTTTCAGATTAAGAATATCTCGTGAGATGTTTCATTTAATTATGACTCCTCAGAATAAAAACAATGCCTTGTCATACGGGCATTGTTTTCGCCTTAATTGCAAAAAGGAAGAGACAGTCTCTCTTTGTATGTTATTTCGTCATCGTTATTTTTCAAACTTTGAATTTTCCCTTGGTTATAAGTTTACAAAGTATTATATCTGCACCCTCTTTTCCAGACTTGAATTTAGCTTTATTTCTATATCTTCTTATAGACTTTTGTATCATCAATACTTTTCTTAAGTTTAATAAATATATTGTTCGCAATGACTTGAAATAGGCATTTATTATAATTGTCGGATTATAAGCGTTTTGTAAAAGTAAATTGCGAAAATGATAAGACATGTACATAAAATTGTTTTTTTTTTTTTGTAAAATAAAGTTACAAATCGTTCGGCAAAAACGCGAAAAACAGACGATATTCTTGTCGCAGCATCTTGCGGTTGCTTATGCTGAATCTTTACGGAGCTGAAAAGATAGAGAAGAAGTATGAGCTACAACGGGAGGACCCATTTCGTCTGATGCTGATTCATAGCGGTTAGGCGTGCTCTGCATTATTCAAGGAGCGCACCTGACCGTATAACGTCGCGCGACTTTAAATATGGCTGCATCACTTTTGACTGTCAAAGCGGATAATGTGGCACGTCGTACACTTTTCTCCCAGCTGCATCGATTGTTCGCGAAATCGAATAAAGGAGATGCACAGGGTTTATGCGAGAAAAGACGAGACAGATTTGTAGCCGGAATATCTTATTATATACACAGCTCATTTGTTCCTGTCATTGCATTCATTGAAATGCATTGCATTTTGCATTTGTCGAGATTGTTAATTTATTATTGCTATCAAAAATGTTATTCTCTACGAAACCAATTCCGGAATTTCGTGGTACCACTTGGTAATGAAATAAATAAAACAAAAGAAATCTTACAATAAAAGAAAAATAACGAAGTTATCTGATTTAATTAAGTTGGCTGTTCGCCCAAAGAAACTGAATCTTTTCAATGTTTCGGAAATCAGATAAGATGGCAATGAGAAAACGAAGTGTGTCGTAACATAACAATAAACTATGTTAGAGATAGTAATTATTATGAGGTATTATTTTTCGCAATAATTTCTTTACAGTTTTCGGGGTAGGGGAGATCTTATAGATGCTTGTTAGCATCAAAATTATTAAATTGCTCGTCAATTTATAACATGTGAATTAATTCCGGCTTCATGTAAGGATTGTGTTTTAAGACCGACAAATTTGCGGCGCACAGTTCGCATGAGTAGGAAAATTCACAAAAATAATTATTATTAGGCACCAAGATCAATATTGGCGTTTCTCATATTTGAGTAATTATTATGTACTCGCAGCTATATTTGCATTAAAACGTTAAGGAATTAGTATACGGTTAGAAATTAAAATGCGAAGATCGTCTAAGCTAATGAGGGGTTCGTAAAACCCATAAGAAGTAATTGCGGAATGAAAATAGTATATAAGACTAACGGGATACTTTCATTTAAATTTGGATACAGAGTTCATTCTCGCAAATGCGGAAACGGCTACACACACTCCGCGCGGAATATACGGACGCAACCCTCTATTTCGACCGAAAATTTCCGGTCTTCGCGCGATGCTGCCCGTGCAGAATGCGACATATTTTTTTCTTGTTTTCCCCGATTTCGTTGGGACATTCTGTGTGTGTGCGTGTGTGTGTATATCGCTCGCTTGCTACTACGGTAGCAATTCTGTGATTTTCTCGGATTTTTCTCCACGCATGTTTGTCAACGTTCTATTATTTCGCAAACTGTTGGCGCGCGAAATGAGTTTCATACTTGGAACTGCCAAAGACACACTTTTTATCCTTTATCTCGTATAGATAGGAAACGCACGTCTCGCTCGGGCATTGTTGATTCTATAAACAATCGCTGTAACAAGTGCTGTATAAAAAAAGGATATTTCCGCTTGAAAAATTTTTGTTTCTCGAAAAAAAATATTCACACTAGACGCAGTTGATAAAGGAATGGCTATTGCCATTCGGTAAAAGTGCAACAGGCAAATATTTCTGAAACTATTTGAAATATTGAAGGCAATAGATACTGGAAAAAAATGTACAATTAAAAAAATCTCTATATTTTATACAGAAATCTGAAGGTATGTAAAAATATGTGTGTGTAAGTGTGCGTGCATGTGTATGAATTATGTTTCTAGCGGCTAATTGCTTAGAATAATTTATATATAAAAGGTCAGCTGTGTTTATATATGTAATTTCATTTATGTCTAATTAAATGAAAGATTATCGTCACATTGTTAATTTTTAAATAACAGTTAGAACTGCAGTCACAAAATCTCTTACAGTTATAAAATTTTTAATATAATTATCCAAACTTTTTTTGATTGGGTATTTGAATCCATAGTGACGGCTATCTTAAAAAGTCACGTAAATTTAAGACATCAACTCGATATTTCGAATAAGCATGTAGACAATCGTCCGCGGTCGTCACTAGAAATCACCATTATACCGATTGCGATGATTTCACCCGCCGTCGCTCATGCCTAAACGAGTGATCTGATTCTTTCAAGAGCTTTATGATGAATGGCGGATTCGTAAGATTGCACGTAGAGATTGCGGATGCTGGGCACGACAAGGCTAGCTCGTCCATTCTCCTCGAGGACGACGCGGCTTCTTCCATTCCGCTCTTCCACACCGCTTCTTTTTTCTCCTTAGGCCCCGGAGCGACGTAGTAGAAACCATCTGTCTCATTTGTTTCAGGTTCTGCCACCCTGGAAAGCCGCCAAGTCCGGGACTATATCCTTCAAAATTCGTACGAACGAGCCCAATGGATTGATCATGTACAGCCGCAGCGGGGCACACACGAGGGTATGTATCCTTATCCAGCTCCCCTTTTAATTATGACAATCATTGTAACGAGAAAATCAAATGGTCGATAAAATATTAAAATTTTCTTTTAACAAGTTTACAAAAAACGCGTAATCCTTCACGCAAAAAAAGTGGAATAATACAGAAGAGACTTCGGACAATGAAACCAAATGCGGCTGTCAAAGTGCGATTACGCATCCAACAATTATTGGCTACTAAAAACGTTTTTCGAAATAACAACCCGCTTTTGTCCCAAAACTCATTTCAGTCGCGGTTGCACACTCGACTGACAGTAATTTAATTATCGATGCACAATTCCACCCTCCTGTGACACTCCGACGATCGATGAGTTCTGGCGGTCAGCGACCTTCGTATCTGAATTTTACGATTATTTGGTATATTGAGACATTTTCGAAATAGCACAAATATCTAAATTCTTTTTAATATATTATAAAATTTAAAAGATATAAACTTTGTGTAATTATTCTGTATTCTTAATTAAGTTAATGAATACATGCAAAGAATAAGCTTGACTATCGTAGATAAAATAATTCTTTGTTATAAAAAACGAATCGCTAAATATTAATTAATTTTTAGAGTCAGATACAATTTAAATATTTTATGTAATTATTATATATTTTGTATTTTATATATATTTTTTTATTAGAGAGAGAGAGTCGTAAAGTATTAGATTTAAAAAGATCGGTCTAATGTTATTTACCAAACGTTATTTACCAAAGTTGACAAGTCTTTTTCGATGGTTGCTAAACTTGAGTTGCCATAATACATCTTCATTTACCCGTAATCCTATTAACAACAACGATACGCCGACATAATATATCTTCATCCATCTATCCAGGGTAACAGAAACTCAATAAATTGCAACAATGAGCTTCTCTTTATTTTAAATATAAATGAAAAATACAAATCTTCTCACATTTGGCTACAATTCACTAAATATTCAAGAAACTTCTTGCTCTAATTTCTCTTTATACAAAGTATAAATATAATTTGTTAAACGTTAATCTATAGAAATAGCTCGTATGTATAACATTAAAACAACAAGGTCAATAAACGAGCAAAATTTTTCTGGATGTTATTTTTAATAATTTGTTAAATTGATAATTTCACTTATCAATTAAATAAATTTTCACTAGAGATCTAGCAAATAATAAAAATAAATACGTTGGCGTATTTGGGCTGTAGAAAACTTGTGTACACGCGGGGACGGTTTACTTTACATTGAAGTGGCAATATCGTAATATAAATGGTCCGCTTCTACTTATTACAGCAAGATCTGTTTGCCTTCGAGATTCTCGGCGGACATCTTTATCTGCACGCCGATCTCGGGAGTGGCCCCGTTAAAGTAAGATCGTCAAAAACACGCGTGGATGATGGCGTCTGGCACGACGTTGTCCTAAGGAGAGTCGAGAGAGATGGTCGAGTCACTGTCGATAACAATAGCAATACAGTCGAGTTTCGTACGCCAGGTAATGAAGAATATCACTTTTTCTGTTTAGCATCTCATCTTTTCGAGATGCATCACCGAACTCATACAAAAAAAATTTTTGAGTAGAAAACGTGTAAGGTAATTGAGGGAAGATGCAAAAAACATTTTGTATTTTATTTATAAAAGGAATAATATATATTTTTTGATTAATTCAAATAAATGTATTTGTTATTTAAAGAATACAGTATTAGAACACACAATAAAATGAACATAAACTAGTAGTTAACTTATAAACTTATAAACGAATTCTGAATCATGGTTGCTTGACATCTTCTTCCCAATTACCTTATATGTAATTATATAAGAAGATAATACTGATATGAAAAAAATATTAGTTGTTATTGACATAGTTTTATATTTTGCAGAAGGTACCTTATCGATAATCATTTATATCGAATTATCTTTTGATGTTATTTATATTTATTTCGGAAAAAGAACGCTTAATGCCTCTCTTACGTAAAACACGATCGATGAATTACCGATGTCTATCGCAGCGTATTTATGCGTGCAGTAGCAGTTTTTCAAAAAGAGCTATCTCACCGTATACATAAAGTGTCTAACCCGGCCTGGCAGATAAGTGTCCTCGAGCGTGTAACTCTGAATTATGAGTGGCTCGGCCCGCTCAGCTCACCGTTTACGTCGGTGGACCGCGGTGTCCAGAATTTACTCACCGCACCGTGGCTAAGTGATAAAGCACTACGTATGTACGGCCGCAAACACATGAACGATACCGCAAAAACGATAAAAAGAATTTCATTGAGACAGCGAGGATCCATATATCCTCCCGCAGATAACGGTGACTTAGCTTGCTGAAGATGTTACTTGTAGTGCTTACTTCTCATTGACTTTATTTTAAAGAAAAGATTTAACAAACTTGAAAACCGATGTATGCTAACAATGAGATAAAGAAATCGCGTTGAAAATAATAGCATTGATTAACAAAGCAGAAATGAATAAAACGATTTTTACACTTCAATCCACTGTTTATACAAAACAATATATCTAAATTTTAATTCGTGGTTAATTAAAAAAATAATAATTTAATTTAATTTTTAAAAATCTTTATTTTTAATTATTAATTACACGAAAACAATAAGTGTCTCGAAATATTAGATGGAAAATTTAGACAGAAAAAGTTTATTACGCCCTAGAATCTGTAGCGAGAAAGATATCCGATGAATCCGTGACAGCTTGCATATCCACGCATATTTCAAACGTAACAAACATGTACGCGTATTCCCGTAATTGAAATGCCATCGTATTTAGAAAAGAGCGCGCATTATACGACGATGATACATACTTCACTTTTTCAATTACATGTTTTAATAGGACATCTATCTAGCTAAATTGAACGATCAAATATGTTCTGTTTATCCTCGTTACGTGAAATGCATATACACAAACATACTTTGACGCTTTTATGACTCTCTGGTAATGTCAACTTTTATGTAACCCGGCTGACTGTTCAAAGCCAAATATTAACGGACAATAAATTAACTGCGCTACGCAGAATAGTGGTAGCTTTTTCTCTGAAATTCGCCGAGCGAAGGACTAAGTTATCCGCTTGTTTCCGCTTTCCTGTTAATTCTGCCCGCTCATCAGCAACTTCTCTGCACTCTATCTCTCTACATTTTTCCCTCAATTTTTTCTTGCAGGCTAACAGACAATTTACCATTGCCACACACTACTACGTGTTAAAAATTAAATGTAATAATAAATATACTTATAATACAATAATAAATATACAAAATTAATATAAACTACAAAAGAGATTTGTTTCGACAATTAATATACTTTTATATTTGAAACGATCTTTTGAGCAGAGGTAATGACAGAAACTTCGTGCTGTTTTCAAAAATAGGTCAATACACTGTAAAAGAATATAATCAAATCAGCGTTACGTTAATCAAAAAAACATTCGATACTTTATTAACTGGTTTAAATGCCATGTTTTATTCATTATATGGTAGATTGCATTGCATTTCGTTCTTTGAGAAAATTATCCCGAAACACAATAAATTTCTCCGTCTCTTTCTGTTTCTCTATTTATATATATCTATCTCTCTGTCTGCTTTCTTTTTCTTCTCTCTCGCCGAACACTCGAGATAAATTTATAACTTTAGTCAAACTGTCACCGTTTTCATCTTACCACGACCAGAGCCTGTCGCGGTTAGCCGAATTACACGGACGGTTAATTCGCCGACAAAACTCTCCTTTGAATCATACCAACGTAGCTTGGAGCAATTTCGTCCTTGCGCTCCTGTAAAACCGCGAGCAAATAACGCGGATCACTGCCGAGCGCAGAAAAAGATCTTTGGCTTTCGCGTTCTCTAGAAAATAATTTGTTTAACCGCGGTATAAAGAAAAACAAAATTTAAGAACCAGCAGAATATACAATAAATATAAGAAAAGGATATGGACGTAAATATGTCAAAACTACTAAATTTTAAATTTACTGCTTTCTATTTCAAAAGTTTCAATATGGTACGAAATATCAAAGTATGTCAAAAATAAGTTTCAGACTGATGATATCAGAAAACATCGAAAACTGCAATTTAGTCGATGTTCCGTAAAAGTTTAGAAACGATATTAATTAAATATCGATACTGATGTCACAGCGTATGCATTTTTGCAATTTATTAAACGCCAATATAATTGATCTATCTAGTGCATGCTAGGTATGATCGACACGCTACATAGATTATTTCTTTATTCATTATTCATTCTGTTCCAATGATTATTGAAAATGATAAAAATTTTTTATATAACACTTTAGAGATTTTCGTTGATTTCTTTACTAACTCTCTTAACTACTCTCTCAATTATAGTTTACTCCATATTTTTAAAATTACGTCACGCAAGTGATACATAACGATTTATATACTATTCTAAATGATATATGTGTCTCATTTTTTTAATATTAAATATTAAAATAAATACATACTTGTATATTTAGGTAAATTTCCGATTTATAACACAGTTCTCGACGAAACATGTATTAATAATGCAATTAATTGCTGGCAGGAGATTCCACGCAATTAGACTTGGATGGCTTGTTATATATCGGTGGTGTGGGTGCACCTTTTGCGCCCTTAACCGTTCCGCCCGTTTTATGGACGGGCGCCCTTCGACAAGGCTACGTGGGCTGTATGAGAGATCTCGTCATTAATGGACATCCAGTAGACATCGCGGGATATGCGCAGCAACAGGATTCGGGTAAGCGAATTAAATTTTAACATTTATTTCGAAGATGATACGAAACCATTCGCTGCTAAAGAAGAATAACAATTTGTAAATGATTACGAAAAATAATACGAAATACATGTAATAATTATAAAATTGTACTTCTAGATTAGTTAATTGCAGTTAAAAATATAATGTCTTTAAATAAATGTTTAATTAATGTTTAAATTAACATAAAATGTTTATTCGAGCACAGATATAAAATAGATCTGGAATAACGTAATTAAAAATAACAATCAAACCGTAGTTACTGGTTGTTAAAACCAAATATTGTTCTGTCCTATACGAGATAACCATGTTTGTTAACTATTTGTTACTAAAAACATCCTGCGGCGTGCGGTATTACTAATATTTATACAGGACGAACAGATATACGATTTTTTATTTCCGGAAAAAGAGTTGGTCGTAGCACATTCGACGCCTGACAAGCGTGATATCTGATTATTATATTTTTTCTGCATTTCTCGATTAAATATAGGATCAGTATTATTATTTGTTACAAGAAGTCAGAAATACATTTTTGATGAAATGTATAGAAATTTGACCTATTTTTACATAGAAAATTTTAAATAATAAATTTCCGGAAAAATCATATAAACTTAATTGTCTACTATTTGCTATTATTGTTATTTAAATTGTATCTTCTTGGTTTAATATGAAAAATTATGAATACGCGATAACAATTAATAAGAATTTCTTTTTAATTGTAAAGCATCTATAATTTAGAATTGTTCGACTAAGATAGCATACACAGATGACAATGGTATAAATAATGATAATTACTATAATTTTATTTTTTATTGATAATGATAATCACTATAATTATTTTTCATTATAGATTATAGGTATCACTATAATATATTTTTTTGCATTGAGTTGACTATTTTTTTAATATTTCTCGATGTTTGTGCGTGTATTTTGCAGGTGCAGTGAGACCGGCATGTCACATTCAAACCGCGCATTGCCCTTCGCAGCCGTGTATGCACGGTGGTATTTGTCTCGAAGGGTGGAATCGATTTCATTGCGATTGCACTGGCACACCTTTCACAGGACCCACCTGTGGCAAAGGTAAAAACATATAATTTTCATTTAATTTCGTACAACTTTCTTCAAAATGACTTGATATCTCAAAATAAAGGGACTATCTCTGATAAGCTTTCACAGTAAATTTGGCTTAAAACTTAATTATTAAGTAATAATCCAATAAGTCTGGCTCTAGGTAGAGCCATTTTATGAAACTAAAAGCTGAATAAATTTCGCGAGTTTGTAATTTATGAGTTTTTAAATAAGTTTAACAATATTTAAATACCTTGTTGCAGATGCGTCGACGCTACATCTGAACGGCACGCAACAAATGACGGCGTTGATGCCGGAGGATTCTAGAACGCAGGCGGAGGAAATTGTCGTACGATTCAAAACGACGAGACCGCGCGGCCTTCTACTAGCGACTAGCTACGAGAACAACGGCGATCGCTTGCAGATCTATCTAGACGAGGGCAAGGCGCAGATGCTGATTCACATCGGAGATCTAGAAAAGGTAAGATTACGAGATATTCAGACCATTCTCTCTCATCAGCTATAGTCTGCAAGATAAGAAACCTAGTTCTCGCCACAAGCATTTACATTTCCTTCGAAGTGATATGATAGACTGTTGGATATCATTAAATGCGAAAACTTTAAAGACGATTTTATTCAAATTAATTATCGTTTCATATCTTTTTTTATCTCATTCCATCGATTTATAACGTCAATTTAACGTGATATCAGATCGGAGTATATTGCCAGTTTTTTTTTGGTGAACGCTACGTTTTATTATAAATGTTATTTAAACAAATCTCATCACAAATA